>CAWVNZ010001696.1:0-383634 GCA_963930735.1 Dioctria linearis | reverse complement strand
GAATAATTTACTATAGAAAAGTCAATCCCTGGGATATTTAAAATTTGCGACAGTTGAAAATTAGTTTTTGAATAATTTACTATAGAAAAGTCAATCCCTGGCGTAATTAAAATTTGTGACAGTTGAAAATTAGTTTTTGAATAATTTACTATAGAAAAGTCAATCCCTGGGATAATTAAAATTTGTGACAGTTGAAAATTATTTTTTGAATAATTTACTATAGAAAAGTCAATCCCTGGGATATTTAAAATTTGCGACAGTATAAAATTATTTTTTGAATAATTTACTATAGAAAAGTCAATCCCTGGCGTAATTAAAATTTGTGACAGTTGAAAATTAGTTTTTGAATAATTTACTATAGAAAAGTCAATCCCTGGGATAATTAAAATTTGTGACAGTTGAAAATTAGTTTTTGAATAATTTACTATAGAAAAGTCAATCCCTGGGATATTTAAAATTTGTGACAGTTGAAAATTTTTTGAATAATTTACTATAGAAAAGGCAATCCCTGGGATATTTAAAATTTGCGACAGTATAAAATTATTTTTTGAATAATTTACTATAGAAAAGGCAATCCCTGGCGCAATTAAAATTTGTGACAGTATAAAATTATTTTTTGAATAATTTACTATAGAAAAGTCAATCCCTGGCGCAATTAAAATTTGTGACAGTTGAAAATTATTTTTTGAATAATTTACTATAGAAAAGTCAATCCCTGGCGCAATTAAAATTTGTGACAGTTGAAAATTAGTTTTTGAATAATTTACTATAGAAAAGGCAATCCCTGGCGCAATTAAAATTTGTGACAGTATAAAATTATTTTTTGAATAATTTACTATAGAAAAGTCAATCCCTGGCGTAATTAAAATTTGTGACAGTTGAAAATTAGTTTTTGAATAATTTACTATAGAAAAGTCAATCCCTGGCGTAATTAAAATTTGTGACAGTTGAAAATTAGTTTTTGAATAATTTACTATAGAAAAGTCAATCCCTGGGATATTTAAAATTTGCGACAGTATAAAATTATTTTTTGAATAATTTACTATAGAAAAGTCAATCCCTGGGATATTTAAAATTTGTGACAGTATAAAATTAGTTTTTGAATAATTTACTATAGAAAAGTCAATCCCTGGCGCAATTAAAATTTGTGACAGTATAAAATTATTTTTTGAATAATTTACTATAGAAAAGTCAATCCCTGGGATATTTAAAATTTGCGACAGTATAAAATTATTTTTTGAATAATTTACTATAGAAAAGTCAATCCCTGGCGCAATTAAAATTTGTGACAGTTGAAAATTATTTTTTGAATAATTTACTATAGAAAAGTCAATCCCTGGGATATTTAAAATTTGTGACAGTTGAAAATTATTTTTTGAATAATTTACTATAGAAAAGGCAATCCCTGGGATATTTAAAATTTGCGACAGTATAAAATTATTTTTTGAATAATTTACTATAGAAAAGTCAATCCCTGGCGTAATTAAAATTTGTGACAGTTGAAAATTAGTTTTTGAATAATTTACTATAGAAAAGTCAATCCCTGGCGTAATTAAAATTTGTGACAAGTGAAAATTAGTTTTTGAATAATTTACTATAGAAAAGTCAATCCCTGGGATATTTAAAATTTGCGACAGTATAAAATTATTTTTTGAATAATTTACTATAGAAAAGTCAATCCCTGGGATATTTAAAATTTGTGACAGTATAAAATTAGTTTTTGAATAATTTACTATAGAAAAGTCAATCCCTGGGATAATTAAAATTTGTGACAGTTGAAAATTAGTTTTTGAATAATTTACTATAGAAAAGTCAATCCCTGGCGTAATTAAAATTTGTGACAGTTGAAAATTAGTTTTTGAATAATTTACTATAGAAAAGTCAATCCCTGGGATATTTAAAATTTGTGACAGTATAAAATTAGTTTTTGAATAATTTACTATAGAAAAGTCAATCCCTGGCGCAATTAAAATTTGTGACAGTATAAAATTATTTTTTGAATAATTTACTATAGAAAAGTCAATCCCTGGGATATTTAAAATTTGTGACAGTTGAAAATTAGTTTTTGAATAATTTACTATAGAAAAGTCAATCCCTGGGATATTTAAAATTTGTGACAGTTGAAAATTATTTTTTGAATAATTTACTATAGAAAAGGCAATCCCTGGGATATTTAAAATTTGCGACAGTTGAAAATTAGTTTTTGAATAATTTACTATAGAAAAGTCAATCCCTGGGATAATTAAAATTTGTGACAGTTGAAAATTAGTTTTTGAATAAATTACTATAGAAAAGTCAATCCCTGGCGTAGTTAAAATTTGTGACAGTTGAAAATTAGTTTTTGAATAATTTACTATAGAAAAGTCAATCCCTGGGATATTTAAAATTTGCGACAGTTGAAAATTAGTTTTTGAATAATTTACTATAGAAAAGTCAATCCCTGGCGTAATTAAAATTTGTGACAGTTGAAAATTAGTTTTTGAATAATTTACTATAGAAAAGTCAATCCCTGGGATATTTAAAATTTGCGACAGTATAAAATTATTTTTTGAATAATTTACTATAGAAAAGTCAATCCCTGGCGTAATTAAAATTTGTGACAGTTGAAAATTAGTTTTTGAATAATTTACTATAGAAAAGTCAATCCCTGGGATATTTAAAATTTGTGACAGTATAAAATTAGTTTTTGAATAATTTACTATAGAAAAGTCAATCCCTGGCGCAATTAAAATTTGTGACAGTATAAAATTATTTTTTGAATAATTTACTATAGAAAAGTCAATCCCTGGCGCAATTAAAATTTGTGACAGTTGAAAATTAGTTTTTGAATAATTTACTATAGAAAAGTCAATCCCTGGGATATTTAAAATTTGTGACAGTATAAAATTATTTTTTGAATAATTTACTATAGAAAAGTCAATCCCTGGCGTAATTAAAATTTGTGACAGTTGAAAATTAGTTTTTGAATAATTTACTATAGAAAAGTCAATCCCTGGGATATTTAAAATTTGTGACAGTATAAAATTATTTTTTGAATAATTTACTATAGAAAAGTCAATCCCTGGGATATTTAAAATTTGCGACAGTATAAAATAATTTTTTGAATAATTTACTATAGAAAAGTCAATCCCTGGCGCAATTAAAATTTGTGACAGTATAAAATTAGTTTTTGAATAATTTACTATAGAAAAGTCAATCCCTGGCGCAATTAAAATTTGTGACAGTTGAAAATTATTTTTTGAATAATTTACTATAGAAAAGTCAATCCCTGGCGCACATAAAATTTGTGACAGTATAAAATTATTTTTTGAATAATTTACTATAGAAAAGGCAATCCCTGGGATATTTAAAATTTGCGACAGTATAAAATTATTTTTTGAATAATTTACTATAGAAAAGTCAATCCCTGGCGTAATTAAAATTTGTGACAGTATAAAATTATTTTTTGAATAATTTACTATAGAAAAGTCAATCCCTGGCGCAATTAAAATTTGTGACAGTTGAAAATTATTTTTTGAATAATTTACTATAGAAAAGTCAATCCCTGGCGCAATTAAAATTTGTGACAGTATAAAATTATTTTTTGAATAATTTACTATAGAAAAGTCAATCCCTGGGATATTTAAAATTTGCGACAGTATAAAATTATTTTTTGAATAATTTACTATAGAAAAGTCAATCCCTGGCGTAATTAAAATTTGTGACAGTATAAAATTAGTTTTTGAATAATTTACTATAGAAAAGTCAATCCCTGGCGCAATTAAAATTTGTGACAGTATAAAATTATTTTTTGAATAATTTACTATAGAAAAGTCAATCCCTGGGATATTTAAAATTTGCGACAGTATAAAATTATTTTTTGAATAATTTACTATAGAAAAGGCAATCCCTGGCGCAATTAAAATTTGTGACAGTATAAAATTAGTTTTTGAATAATTTACTATAGAAAAGTCAATCCCTGGCGCAATTAAAATTTGTGACAGTATAAAATTATTTTTTGAATAATTTACTATAGAAAAGGCAATCCCTGGGATATTTAAAATTTGTGACAGTTGAAAATTATTTTTTGAATAATTTACTATAGAAAAGTCAATCCCTGGCGCAATTAAAATTTGCGACAGTATAAAATTATTTTTTGAATAATTTACTATAGAAAAGGCAATCCCTGGGATATTTAAAATTTGCGACAGTATAAAATTAGTTTTTGAATAATTTACTATAGAAAAGTCAATCCCTGGCGTAATTAAAATTTGTGACAGTATAAAATTAGTTTTTGAATAATTTACTATAGAAAAGTCAATCCCTGGCGCAATTAAAATTTGTGACAGTATAAAATTATTTTTTGAATAATTTACTATAGAAAAGTCAATCCCTGGGATAATTAAAATTTGCGACAGTATAAAATTATTTTTTGAATAATTTACTATAGAAAAGTCAATCCCTGGCGTAATTAAAATTTGTGACAGTTGAAAATTAGTTTTTGAATAATTTACTATAGAAAAGTCAATCCCTGGGATATTTAAAATTTGTGACAGTATAAAATTATTTTTTGAATAATTTACTATAGAAAAGTCAATCCCTGGGATAATTAAAATTTGCGACAGTATAAAATTATTTTTTGAATAATTTACTATAGAAAAGTCAATCCCTGGCGCAATTAAAATTTGTGACAGTATAAAATTATTTTTTGAATAATTTACTATAGAAAAGTCAATCCCTGGGATATTTAAAATTTGCGACAGTATAAAATTATTTTTTGAATAATTTACTATAGAAAAGTCAATCCCTGGCGTAATTAAAATTTGTGACAGTTGAAAATTAGTTTTTGAATAATTTACTATAGAAAAGTCAATCCCTGGGATATTTAAAATTTGTGACAGTATAAAATTATTTTTTGAATAATTTACTATAGAAAAGTCAATCCCTGGGATATTTAAAATTTGCGACAGTATAAAATTATTTTTTGAATAATTTACTATAGAAAAGTCAATCCCTGGCGCAATTAAAATTTGTGACAGTATAAAATTAGTTTTTGAATAATTTACTATAGAAAAGTCAATCCCTGGCGCAATTAAAATTTGTGACAGTTGAAAATTAGTTTTTGAATAATTTACTATAGAAAAGGCAATCCCTGGCGCAATTAAAATTTGTGACAGTATAAAATTATTTTTTGAATAATTTACTATAGAAAAGTCAATCCCTGGCGTAATTAAAATTTGTGACAGTTGAAAATTAGTTTTTGAATAATTTACTATAGAAAAGTCAATCCCTGGGATATTTAAAATTTGCGACAGTATAAAATTATTTTTTGAATAATTTACTATAGAAAAGTCAATCCCTGGCGTAATTAAAATTTGTGACAGTATAAAATTAGTTTTTGAATAATTTACTATAGAAAAGGCAATCCCTGGGATATTTAAAATTTGCGACAGTATAAAATTAGTTTTTGAATAATTTACTATAGAAAAGGCAATCCCTGGCGTAATTAAAATTTGTGACAGTTGAAAATTAGTTTTTGAATAATTTACTATAGAAAAGTCAATCCCTGGGATATTTAAAATTTGTGACAGTATAAAATTATTTTTTGAATAATTTACTATAGAAAAGGCAATCCCTGGCGTAATTAAAATTTGCGACAGTATAAAATTATTTTTTGAATAATTTACTATAGAAAAGGCAATCCCTGGCGTAATTAAAATTTGTGACAGTTGAAAATTATTTTTTGAATAATTTACTATAGAAAAGGCAGTCCCTGGGATATTTAAAATTTGTGACAGTTGAAAATTAGTTTTTGAATAATTTACTATAGAAAAGTCAATCCCTGGCGTAATTAAAATTTGTGACAGTTGAAAATTAGTTTTTGAATAATTTACTATAGAAAAGCCAATCCCTGGGATATTTAAAATTTGTGACAGTTGAAAATTATTTTTTGAATAATTTACTATAGAAAAGTCAATCCCTGGGATATTTAAAATTTGCGACAGTATAAAATTAGTTTTTGAATAATTTACTATAGAAAAGTCAATCCCTGGCGCAATTAAAATTTGTGACAGTATAAAATTAGTTTTTGAATAATTTACTATAGAAAAGTCAATCCCTGGCGCAATTAAAATTTGCGACAGTATAAAATTAGTTTTTGAATAATTTACTATAGAAAAGTCAATCCCTGGGATATTTAAAATTTGTGACAGTATAAAATTATTTTTTGAATAATTTACTATAGAAAAGTCAATCCCTGGGATATTTAAAATTTGCGACAGTATAAAATTATTTTTTGAATAATTTACTATAGAAAAGTCAATCCCTGGCGCAATTAAAATTTGCGACAGTATAAAATTATTTTTTGAATAATTTACTATAGAAAAGTCAATCCCTGGCGCAATTAAAATTTGTGACAGTTGAAAATTAGTTTTTGAATAATTTACTATAGAAAAGGCAATCCCTGGCGTAATTAAAATTTGTGACAGTTGAAAATTAGTTTTTGAATAATTTACTATAGAAAAGTCAATCCCTGGCGTAATTAAAATTTGTGACAGTATAAAATTATTTTTTGAATAATTTACTATAGAAAAGTCAATCCCTGGCGCAATTAAAATTTGTGACAGTATAAAATTAGTTTTTGAATAATTTACTATAGAAAAGTCAATCCCTGGCGCAATTAAAATTTGTGACAGTTGAAAATTAGTTTTTGAATAATTTACTATAGAAAAGGCAATCCCTGGCGCAATTAAAATTTGTGACAGTATAAAATTATTTTTTGAATAATTTACTATAGAAAAGTCAATCCCTGGCGTAATTAAAATTTGTGACAGTTGAAAATTAGTTTTTGAATAATTTACTATAGAAAAGTCAATCCCTGGGATATTTAAAATTTGCGACAGTATAAAATTATTTTTTGAATAATTTACTATAGAAAAGTCAATCCCTGGCGCAATTAAAATTTGTGACAGTATAAAATTATTTTTTGAATAATTTACTATAGAAAAGTCAATCCCTGGCGTAATTAAAATTTGTGACAGTTGAAAATTAGTTTTTGAATAATTTACTATAGAAAAGTCAATCCCTGGCGCAATTAAAATTTGTGACAGTATAAAATTAGTTTTTGAATAATTTACTATAGAAAAGTCAATCCCTGGCGCAATTAAAATTTGCGACAGTATAAAATTAGTTTTTGAATAATTTACTATAGAAAAGTCAATCCCTGGGATATTTAAAATTTGTGACAGTATAAAATTATTTTTTGAATAATTTACTATAGAAAAGTCAATCCCTGGGATATTTAAAATTTGCGACAGTATAAAATTATTTTTTGAATAATTTACTATAGAAAAGTCAATCCCTGGCGCAATTAAAATTTGTGACAGTATAAAATTAGTTTTTGAATAATTTACTATAGAAAAGTCAATCCCTGGCGCAATTAAAATTTGTGACAGTTGAAAATTAGTTTTTGAATAATTTACTATAGAAAAGGCAATCCCTGGCGCAATTAAAATTTGTGACAGTATAAAATTATTTTTTGAATAATTTACTATAGAAAAGTCAATCCCTGGCGTAATTAAAATTTGTGACAGTTGAAAATTAGTTTTTGAATAATTTACTATAGAAAAGTCAATCCCTGGGATATTTAAAATTTGCGACAGTATAAAATTAGTTTTTGAATAATTTACTATAGAAAAGTCAATCCCTGGCGTAATTAAAATTTGTGACAGTTGAAAATTAGTTTTTGAATAATTTACTATAGAAAAGTCAATCCCTGGGATATTTAAAATTTGTGACAGTATAAAATTATTTTTTGAATAATTTACTATAGAAAAGTCAATCCCTGGGATATTTAAAATTTGCGACAGTATAAAATTAGTTTTTGAATAATTTACTATAGAAAAGTCAATCCCTGGCGTAATTAAAATTTGTGACAGTTGAAAATTAGTTTTTGAATAATTTACTATAGAAAAGTCAATCCCTGGCGTAATTAAAATTTGTGACAGTTGAAAATTAGTTTTTGAATAATTTACTATAGAAAAGTCAATCCCTGGGATATTTAAAATTTGCGACAGTATAAAATTATTTTTTGAATAATTTACTATAGAAAAGTCAATCCCTGGCGTAATTAAAATTTGTGACAGTTGAAAATTAGTTTTTGAATAATTTACTATAGAAAAGTCAATCCCTGGCGCAATTAAAATTTGTGACAGTATAAAATTATTTTTTGAATAATTTACTATAGAAAAGTCAATCCCTGGCGCAATTAAAATTTGTGACAGTATAAAATTATTTGTTGAATAATTTACTATAGAAAAGTCAATCCCTGGGATATTTAAAATTTGTGACAGTATAAAATTAGTTTTTGAATAATTTACTATAGAAAAGTCAATCCCTGGCGCAATTAAAATTTGTGACAGTATAAAATTATTTTTTGAATAATTTACTATAGAAAAGTCAATCCCTGGCGTAATTAAAATTTGTGACAGTTGAAAATTAGTTTTTGAATAATTTACTATAGAAAAGTCAATCCCTGGGATATTTAAAATTTGCGACAGTATAAAATTATTTTTTGAATAATTTACTATAGAAAAGTCAATCCCTGGGATATTTAAAATTTGCGACAGTATAAAATTATTTTTTGAATAATTTACTATAGAAAAGTCAATCCCTGGCGTAATTAAAATTTGTGACAGTTGAAAATTAGTTTTTGAATAATTTACTATAGAAAAGTCAATCCCTGGCGCAATTAAAATTTGTGACAGTATAAAATTAGTTTTTGAATAATTTACTATAGAAAAGTCAATCCCTGGCGCAATTAAAATTTGCGACAGTATAAAATTAGTTTTTGAATAATTTACTATAGAAAAGTCAATCCCTGGGATATTTAAAATTTGTGACAGTATAAAATTATTTTTTGAATAATTTACTATAGAAAAGTCAATCCCTGGGATATTTAAAATTTGCGACAGTATAAAATTATTTTTTGAATAATTTACTATAGAAAAGTCAATCCCTGGCGCAATTAAAATTTGTGACAGTATAAAATTAGTTTTTGAATAATTTACTATAGAAAAGTCAATCCCTGGCGTAATTAAAATTTGTGACAGTTGAAAATTAGTTTTTGAATAATTTACTATAGAAAAGGCAATCCCTGGCGCAATTAAAATTTGTGACAGTATAAAATTATTTTTTGAATAATTTACTATAGAAAAGTCAATCCCTGGCGTAATTAAAATTTGTGACAGTTGAAAATTAGTTTTTGAATAATTTACTATAGAAAAGTCAATCCCTGGGATATTTAAAATTTGCGACAGTATAAAATTAGTTTTTGAATAATTTACTATAGAAAAGTCAATCCCTGGCGTAATTAAAATTTGTGACAGTTGAAAATTAGTTTTTGAATAATTTACTATAGAAAAGTCAATCCCTGGGATATTTAAAATTTGTGACAGTATAAAATTATTTTTTGAATAATTTACTATAGAAAAGTCAATCCCTGGGATATTTAAAATTTGCGACAGTATAAAATTAGTTTTTGAATAATTTACTATAGAAAAGTCAATCCCTGGCGTAATTAAAATTTGTGACAGTTGAAAATTAGTTTTTGAATAATTTACTATAGAAAAGTCAATCCCTGGCGTAATTAAAATTTGTGACAGTTGAAAATTAGTTTTTGAATAATTTACTATAGAAAAGTCAATCCCTGGGATATTTAAAATTTGCGACAGTATAAAATTATTTTTTGAATAATTTACTATAGAAAAGTCAATCCCTGGCGTAATTAAAATTTGTGACAGTTGAAAATTAGTTTTTGAATAATTTACTATAGAAAAGTCAATCCCTGGCGCAATTAAAATTTGTGACAGTTGAAAATTAGTTTTTGAATAATTTACTATAGAAAAGTCAATCCCTGGCGCAATTAAAATTTGTGACAGTATAAAATTATTTTTTGAATAATTTACTATAGAAAAGTCAATCCCTGGGATATTTAAAATTTGTGACAGTATAAAATTAGTTTTTGAATAATTTACTATAGAAAAGTCAATCCCTGGCGCAATTAAAATTTGTGACAGTATAAAATTATTTTTTGAATAATTTACTATAGAAAAGTCAATCCCTGGGATATTTAAAATTTGTGACAGTTGAAAATTAGTTTTTGAATAATTTACTATAGAAAAGTCAATCCCTGGGATATTTAAAATTTGTGACAGTTGAAAATTATTTTTTGAATAATTTACTATAGAAAAGGCAATCCCTGGGATATTTAAAATTTGCGACAGTATAAAATTATTTTTTGAATAATTTACTATAGAAAAGTCAATCCCTGGGATATTTAAAATTTGCGACAGTATAAAATTATTTTTTGAATAATTTACTATAGAAAAGTCAATCCCTGGGATATTTAAAATTTGCGACAGTATAAAATTATTTTTTGAATAATTTACTATAGAAAAGTCAATCCCTGGGATATTTAAAATTTGCGACAGTTGAAAATTAGTTTTTGAATAATTTACTATAGAAAAGTCAATCCCTGGGATAATTAAAATTTGTGACAGTTGAAAATTAGTTTTTGAATAATTTACTATAGAAAAGTCAATCCCTGGCGTAATTAAAATTTGTGACAGTTGAAAATTAGTTTTTGAATAATTTACTATAGAAAAGTCAATCCCTGGGATATTTAAAATTTGTGACAGTTGAAAATTAGTTTTTGAATAATTTACTATAGAAAAGTCAATCCCTGGCGTAATTAAAATTTGTGACAGTTGAAAATTAGTTTTTGAATAATTTACTATAGAAAAGTCAATCCCTGGGATATTTAAAATTTGCGACAGTATAAAATTATTTTTTGAATAATTTACTATAGAAAAGTCAATCCCTGGCGTAATTAAAATTTGTGACAGTTGAAAATTAGTTTTTGAATAATTTACTATAGAAAAGTCAATCCCTGGGATATTTAAAATTTGCGACAGTATAAAATTATTTTTTGAATAATTTACTATAGAAAAGTCAATCCCTGGCGTAATTAAAATTTGTGACAGTTGAAAATTAGTTTTTGAATAATTTACTATAGAAAAGTCAATCCCTGGGATATTTAAAATTTGCGACAGTATAAAATTATTTTTTGAATAATTTACTATAGAAAAGTCAATCCCTGGGATATTTAAAATTTGCGACAGTATAAAATTATTTTTTGAATAATTTACTATAGAAAAGTCAATCCCTGGCGTAATTAAAATTTGTGACAGTTGAAAATTAGTTTTTGAATAATTTACTATAGAAAAGTCAATCCCTGGCGCAATTAAAATTTGTGACAGTATAAAATTATTTTTTGAATAATTTACTATAGAAAAGGCAATCCCTGGCGTAATTAAAATTTGCGACAGTATAAAATTATTTTTTGAATAATTTACTATAGAAAAGTCAATCCCTGGGATAATTAAAATTTGTGACAGTTGAAAATTATTTTTTGAATAATTTACTATAGAAAAGTCAATCCCTGGGATAATTAAAATTTGTGACAGTTGAAAATTAGTTTTTGAATAATTTACTATAGAAAAGTCAATCCCTGGCGTAATTAAAATTTGTGACAGTTGAAAATTAGTTTTTGAATAATTTACTATAGAAAAGTCAATCCCTCGGATATTTAAAATTTGTGACAGTATAAAATTAGTTTTTGAATAATTTACTATAGAAAAGTCAATCCCTGGCGCAATTAAAATTTGTGACAGTATAAAATTATTTTTTGAATAATTTACTATAGAAAAGTCAATCCCTGGGATATTTAAAATTTGTGACAGTTGAAAATTAGTTTTTGAATAATTTACTATAGAAAAGTCAATCCCTGGGATATTTAAAATTTGCGACAGTATAAAATTATTTTTTGAATAATTTACTATAGAAAAGTCAATCCCTGGCGTAATTAAAATTTGTGACAGTTGAAAATTAGTTTTTGAATAATTTACTATAGAAAAGTCAATCCCTGGCGCAATTAAAATTTGTGACAGTTGAAAATTAGTTTTTGAATAATTTACTATAGAAAAGTCAATCCCTGGCGCAATTAAAATTTGTGACAGTATAAAATTATTTTTTGAATGATTTACTATAGAAAAGTCAATCCCTGGGATATTTAAAATTTGTGACAGTATAAAATTAGTTTTTGAATAATTTACTATAGAAAAGTCAATCCCTGGCGCAATTAAAATTTGTGACATTATAAAATTATTTTTTGAATAATTTACTATAGAAAAGTCAATCCCTGGGATATTTAAAATTTGTGACAGTTGAAAATTAGTTTTTGAATAATTTACTATAGAAAAGTCAATCCCTGGGATATTTAAAATTTGTGACAGTTGAAAATTATTTTTTGAATAATTTACTATAGAAAAGGCAATCCCTGGGATATTTAAAATTTGCGACAGTATAAAATTATTTTTTGAATAATTTACTATAGAAAAGTCAATCCCTGGCATATTTAAAATTTGCGACAGTATAAAATTATTTTTTGAATAATTTACTATAGAAAAGTCAATCCCTGGGATATTTAAAATTTGCGACAGTATAAAATTATTTTTTGAATAATTTACTATAGAAAAGTCAATCCCTGGCGTAATTAAAATTTGTGACAGTTGAAAATTAGTTTTTGAATAATTTACTATAGAAAAGTCAATCCCTGGGATATTTAAAATTTGTGACAGTATAAAATTAGTTTTTGAATAATTTACTATAGAAAAGTCAATCCCTGGCGCAATTAAAATTTGTGACAGTATAAAATTATTTTTTGAATAATTTACTATAGAAAAGTCAATCCCTGGGATATTTAAAATTTGTGACAGTATAAAATTATTTTTTGAATAATTTACTATAGAAAAGTCAATCCCTGGCGCAATTAAAATTTGTGACAGTATAAAATTAGTTTTTGAATAATTTACTATAGAAAAGTCAATCCCTGGCGCAATTAAAATTTGTGACAGTATAAAATTATTTTTTGAATAATTTACTATAGAAAAGTCAATCCCTGGGATATTTAAAATTTGCGACAGTATAAAAGTATTTTTTGAATAATTTACTATAGAAAAGTCAATCCCTGGCGTAATTAAAATTTGTGACAGTTGAAAATTAGTTTTTGAATAATTTACTATAGAAAAGTCAATCCCTGGGATAATTAAAATTTGTGACAGTTGAAAATTAGTTTTTGAATAATTTACTATAGAAAAGTCAATCCCTGGGATATTTAAAATTTGTGACAGTTGAAAATTAGTTTTTGAATAATTTACTATAGAAAAGGCAATCCCTGGGATATTTAAAATTTGCGACAGTATAAAATTATTTTTTGAATAATTTACTATAGAAAAGGCAATCCCTGGCGCAATTAAAATTTGTGACAGTATAAAATTATTTTTTGAATAATTTACTATAGAAAAGTCAATCCCTGGCGCAATTAAAATTTGTGAGAGTTGAAAATTATTTTTTGAATAATTTACTATAGAAAAGTCAATCCCTGGCGCAATTAAAATTTGTGACAGTTGAAAATTAGTTTTTGAATAATTTACTATAGAAAAGGCAATCCCTGGCGCAATTAAAATTTGTGACAGTATAAAATTATTTTTTGAATAATTTACTATAGAAAAGTCAATCCCTGGCGTAATTAAAATTTGTGACAGTTGAAAATTAGTTTTTGAATAATTTACTATAGAAAAGTCAATCCCTGGCGTAATTAAAATTTGTGACAGTATAAAATTATTTTTTGAATAATTTACTATAGAAAAGTCAATCCCTGGCGTAATTAAAATTTGTGACAGTTGAAAATTAGTTTTTGAATAATTTACTATAGAAAAGTCAATCCCTGGCGTAATTAAAATTTGTGACAGTTGAAAATTAGTTTTTGAATAATTTACTATAGAAAAGTCAATCCCTGGCGTAATTAAAATTTGTGACAGTATAAAATTATTTTTTGAATAATTTACTATAGAAAAGGCAATCCCTGGCGCACATAAAATTTGCGACAGTATAAAATTAGTTTTTGAATAATTTACTATAGAAAAGGCAATCCCTGGCGCAATTAAAATTTGTGACAGTATAAAATTAGTTTTTGAATAATTTACTATAGAAAAGTCAATCCCTGGCGCAATTAAAATTTGTGACAGTTGAAAATTATTTTTTGAATAATTTACTATAGAAAAGGCAATCCCTGGCGTAATTAAAATTTGCGACAGTATAAAATTATTTTTTGAATAATTTACTATAGAAAAGTCAATCCCTGGGATAATTAAAATTTGTGACAGTTGAAAATTATTTTTTGAATAATTTACTATAGAAAAGTCAATCCCTGGGATAATTAAAATTTGTGACAGTTGAAAATTAGTTTTTGAATAATTTACTATAGAAAAGTCAATCCCTGGCGTAATTAAAATTTGTGACAGTTGAAAATTAGTTTTTGAATAATTTACTATAGAAAAGTCAATCCCTGGGATATTTAAAATTTGTGACAGTATAAAATTAGTTTTTGAATAATTTACTATAGAAAAGTCAATCCCTGGCGCAATTAAAATTTGTGACAGTATAAAATTATTTTTTGAATAATTTACTATAGAAAAGTCAATCCCTGGGATATTTAAAATTTGTGACAGTTGAAAATTAGTTTTTGAATAATTTACTATAGAAAAGTCAATCCCTGGGATATTTAAAATTTGCGACAGTATAAAATTATTTTTTGAATAATTTACTATAGAAAAGTCAATCCCTGGCGTAATTAAAATTTGTGACAGTATAAAATTAGTTTTTGAATAATTTACTATAGAAAAGTCAATCCCTGGCGCAATTAAAATTTGTGACAGTATAAAATTATTTTTTGAATAATTTACTATAGAAAAGTCAATCCCTGGGATATTTAAAATTTGTGACAGTTGAAAATTAGTTTTTGAATAATTTACTATAGAAAAGTCAATCCCTGGGATATTTAAAATTTGTGACAGTTGAAAATTAGTTTTTGAATAATTTACTATAGAAAAGTCAATCCCTGGCGCAATTAAAATTTGTGACAGTTGAAAATTATTTTTTGAATAATTTACTATAGAAAAGGCAATCCCTGGGATATTTAAAATTTGCGACAGTATAAAATTATTTTTTGAATAATTTACTATAGAAAAGTCAATCCCTGGCGTAATTAAAATTTGTGACAGTTGAAAATTAGTTTTTGAATAATTTACTATAGAAAAGTCAATCCCTGGCGCAATTAAAATTTGTGACAGTATAAAATTATTTTTTGAATAATTTACTATAGAAAAGTCAATCCCTGGGATATTTAAAATTTGCGACAGTATAAAATTATTTTTTGAATAATTTACTATAGAAAAGTCAATCCCTGGCGTAATTAAAATTTGTGACAGTTGAAAATTAGTTTTTGAATAATTTACTATAGAAAAGTCAATCCCTGGGATAATTAAAATTTGTGACAGTTGAAAATTAGTTTTTGAATAATTTACTATAGAAAAGTCAATCCCTGGGATATTTAAAATTTGTGACAGTTGAAAATTAGTTTTTGAATAATTTACTATAGAAAAGGCAATCCCTGGGATATTTAAAATTTGCGACAGTATAAAATTATTTTTTGAATAATTTACTATAGAAAAGGCAATCCCTGGCGCAATTAAAATTTGTGACAGTATAAAATTATTTTTTGAATAATTTACTATAGAAAAGTCAATCCCTGGCGCAATTAAAATTTGTGACAGTTGAAAATTATTTTTTGAATAATTTACTATAGAAAAGTCAATCCCTGGCGCAATTAAAATTTGTGACAGTTGAAAATTAGTTTTTGAATAATTTACTATAGAAAAGGCAATCCCTGGCGCAATTAAAATTTGTGACAGTATAAAATTATTTTTTGAATAATTTACTATAGAAAAGTCAATCCCTGGCGTAATTAAAATTTGTGACAGTTGAAAATTAGTTTTTGAATAATTTACTATAGAAAAGTCAATCCCTGGCGTAATTAAAATTTGTGACAGTTGAAAATTAGTTTTTGAATAATTTACTATAGAAAAGTCAATCCCTGGGATATTTAAAATTTGCGACAGTATAAAATTATTTTTTGAATAATTTACTATAGAAAAGTCAATCCCTGGCGCAATTAAAATTTGTGACAGTATAAAATTAGTTTTTGAATAATTTACTATAGAAAAGTCAATCCCTGGCGTAATTAAAATTTGTGACAGTATAAAATTATTTTTTGAATAATTTACTATAGAAAAGGCAATCCCTGGCGCACATAAAATTTGCGACAGTATAAAATTAGTTTTTGAATAATTTACTATAGAAAAGGCAATCCCTGGCGCAATTAAAATTTGTGACAGTATAAAATTAGTTTTTGAATAATTTACTATAGAAAAGTCAATCCCTGGCGCAATTAAAATTTGTGACAGTTGAAAATTATTTTTTGAATAATTTACTATAGAAAAGGCAATCCCTGGCGTAATTAAAATTTGCGACAGTATAAAATTATTTTTTGAATAATTTACTATAGAAAAGTCAATCCCTGGGATAATTAAAATTTGTGACAGTTGAAAATTATTTTTTGAATAATTTACTATAGAAAAGTCAATCCCTGGGATAATTAAAATTTGTGACAGTTGAAAATTAGTTTTTGAATAATTTACTATAGAAAAGTCAATCCCTGGCGTAATTAAAATTTGTGACAGTTGAAAATTAGTTTTTGAATAATTTACTATAGAAAAGTCAATCCCTGGGATATTTAAAATTTGTGACAGTATAAAATTAGTTTTTGAATAATTTACTATAGAAAAGTCAATCCCTGGCGCAATTAAAATTTGTGACAGTATAAAATTATTTTTTGAATAATTTACTATAGAAAAGTCAATCCCTGGGATATTTAAAATTTGTGACAGTTGAAAATTAGTTTTTGAATAATTTACTATAGAAAAGTCAATCCCTGGGATATTTAAAATTTGTGACAGTTGAAAATTATTTTTTGAATAATTTACTATAGAAAAGGCAATCCCTGGGATATTTAAAATTTGCGACAGTATAAAATTATTTTTTGAATAATTTACTATAGAAAAGCCAATCCCTGGGATATTTAAAATTTGCGACAGTATAAAATTATTTTTTGAATAATTTACTATAGAAAAGTCAATCCCTGGGATATTTAAAATTTGCGACAGTATAAAATTATTTTTTGAATAATTTACTATAGAAAAGTCAATCCCTGGCGTAATTAAAATTTGTGACAGTTGAAAATTATTTTTTGAATAATTTACTATAGAAAAGTCAATCCCTGGCGCAATTAAAATTTGTGACAGTATAAAATTAGTTTTTGAATAATTTACTATAGAAAAGTCAATCCCTGGGATATTTAAAATTTGTGACAGTATAAAATTAGTTTTTGAATAATTTACTATAGAAAAGGCAATCCCTGGCGTAATTAAAATTTGCGACAGTATAAAATTATTTTTTGAATAATTTACTATAGAAAAGTCAATCCCTGGCGTAATTAAAATTTGTGACAGTATAAAATTAGTTTTTGAAAAATTTACTATAGAAAAGGCAATCCCTGGCGCAATTAAAATTTGTGACAGTTGAAAATTATTTTTTGAATAATTTACTATAGAAAAGTCAATCCCTGGGATATTTAAAATTTGCGACAGTATAAAATTATTTTTTGAATAATTTACTATAGAAAAGTCAATCCCTGGCGTAATTAAAATTTGTGACAGTTGAAAATTAGTTTTTGAATAATTTACTATAGAAAAGTCAATCCCTGGCGCAATTAAAATTTGTGACAGTATAAAATTATTTTTTGAATAATTTAATATAGAAAAGGCAATCCCTGGCGTAATTAAAATTTGCGACAGTATAAAATTATTTTTTGAATAATTTACTATAGAAAAGTCAATCCCTGGGATATTTAAAATTTGTGACAGTATAAAATTATTTTTTGAATAATTTACTATAGAAAAGTCAATCCCTGGCGCAATTAAAATTTGTGACAGTTGAAAATTATTTTTTGAATAATTTACTATAGAAAAGTCAATCCCTGGCGCAATTAAAATTTGCGACAGTATAAAATTAGTTTTTGAATAATTTACTATAGAAAAGGCAATCCCTGGCGCAATTAAAATTTGTGACAGTATAAAATTAGTTTTTGAATAATTTACTATAGAAAAGTCAATCCCTGGGATATTTAAAATTTGCGACAGTATAAAATTAGTTTTTGAATAATTTACTATAGAAAAGTCAATCCCTGGCGCAATTAAAATTTGCGACAGTATAAAATTAGTTTTTGAATAATTTACTATAGAAAAGTCAATCCCTGGGATATTTAAAATTTGCGACAGTATAAAATTAGTTTTTGAATAATTTACTATAGAAAAGTCAATCCCTGGGATATTTAAAATTTGTGACAGTATAAAATTATTTTTTGAATAATTTACTATAGAAAAGTCAATCCCTGGCGCAATTAAAATTTGTGACAGTTGAAAATTATTTTTTGAATAATTTACTATAGAAAAGGCAATCCCTGGCGCACATAAAATTTGCGACAGTATAAAATTAGTTTTTGAATAATTTACTATAGAAAAGGCAATCCCTGGCGCAATTAAAATTTGTGACAGTATAAAATTAGTTTTTGAATAATTTACTATAGAAAAGTCAATCCCTGGCGCAATTAAAATTTGTGACAGTTGAAAATTATTTTTTGAATAATTTACTATAGAAAAGGCAATCCCTGGCGTAATTAAAATTTGCGACAGTATAAAATTATTTTTTGAATAATTTACTATAGAAAAGTCAATCCCTGGCGCAATTAAAATTTGTGACAGTTGAAAATTATTTTTTGAATAATTTACTATAGAAAAGTCAATCCCTGGCGTAATTAAAATTTGTGACAGTATAAAATTAGTTTTTGAAAAATTTACTATAGAAAAGTCAATCCCTGGCGCAATTAAAATTTGTGACAGTATAAAATTATTTTTTGAATAATTTACTATAGAAAAGTCAATCCCTGGGATATTTAAAATTTGCGACAGTATAAAATTAGTTTTTGAATAATTTACTATAGAAAAGTCAATCCCTGGCGCAATTAAAATTTGTGACAGTTGAAAATTAGTTTTTGAATAATTTACTATAGAAAAGTCAATCCCTGGGATATTTAAAATTTGCGACAGTATAAAATTATTTTTTGAATAATTTACTATAGAAAAGGCAATCCCTGGGATATTTAAAATTTGCGACAGTATAAAATTAGTTTTTGAATAATTTACTATAGAAAAGGCAATCCCTGGCGCAATTAAAATTTGTGACAGTATAAAATTAGTTTTTGAATAATTTACTATAGAAAAGTCAATCCCTGGGATATTTAAAATTTGCGACAGTATAAAATTAGTTTTTGAATAATTTACTATAGAAAAGTCAATCCCTGGCGCAATTAAAATTTGCGACAGTATAAAATTATTTTTTGAATAATTTACTATAGAAAAGTCAATCCCTGGGATATTTAAAATTTGCGACAGCATAAAATTAGTTTTTGAATAATTTACTATAGAAAAGTCAATCCCTGGCGCAATTAAAATTTGTGACAGTATAAAATTATTTTTTGAATAATTTACTATAGAAAAGTCAATCCCTGGCGCACATAAAATTTGTGACAGTATAAAATTAGTTTTTGAATAATTTACTATATAAAAGGCAATCCCTGGGATATTTAAAATTTGCGACAGTATAAAATTAGTTTTTGAATAATTTACTATAGAAAAGTCAATCCCTGGCGTAATTAAAATTTGTGACAGTATAAAATTATTTTTTGAATAATTTACTATAGAAAAGGCAATCCCTGGGATATTTAAAATTTGCGACAGTATAAAATTAGTTTTTGAATAATTTACTATAGAAAAGTCAATCCCTGGGATATTTAAAATTTGCGACAGTATAAAATTAGTTTTTGAATAATTTACTATAGAAAAGTCAATCCCTGGCGCAATTAAAATTTGCGACAGTATAAAATTATTTTTTGAATAATTTACTATAGAAAAGTCAATCCCTGGGATATTTAAAATTTGCGACAGTATAAAATTAGTTTTTGAATAATTTACTATAGAAAAGTCAATCCCTGGCGCAATTAAAATTTGTGACAGTTGAAAATTATTTTTTGAATAATTTACTATAGAAAAGTCAATCCCTGGCGCACATAAAATTTGTGACAGTATAAAATTAGTTTTTGAATAATTTACTATAGAAAAGGCAATCCCTGGGATATTTAAAATTTGCGACAGTATAAAATTAGTTTTTGAATAATTTACTATAGAAAAGTCAATCCCTGGCGCAATTAAAATTTGTGACAGTATAAAATTAGTTTTTGAATAATTTACTATAGAAAAGTCAATCCCTGGCGCAATTAAAATTTGTGACAGTTGAAAATTATTTTTTGAATAATTTACTATAGAAAAGTCAATCCCTGGCGCAATTAAAATTTGTGACAGTATAAAATTATTTTTTGAATAATTTACTATAGAAAAGGCAATCCCTGGCGCAATTAAAATTTGTGACAGTTGAAAATTATTTTTTGAATAATTTACTATAGAAAAGTCAATCCCTGGCGCAATTAAAATTTGTGACAGTTGAAAATTATTTTTTGAATAATTTACTATAGAAAAGTCAATCCCTGGCGTAATTAAAATTTGTGACAGTATAAAATTAGTTTTTGAAAAATTTACTATAGAAAAGTCAATCCCTGGCGCAATTAAAATTTGTGACAGTATAAAATTATTTTTTGAATAATTTACTATAGAAAAGGCAATCCCTGGGATATTTAAAATTTGCGACAGTATAAAATTAGTTTTTGAATAATTTACTATAGAAAAGTCAATCCCTGGCGCAATTAAAATTTGTGACAGTATAAAATTAGTTTTTGAATAATTTACTATAGAAAAGTCAATCCCTGGCGTAATTAAAATTTGTGACAGTTGAAAATTATTTTTTGAATAATTTACTATAGAAAAGGCAATCCCTGGGATATTTAAAATTTGTGACAGTTGAAAATTATTTTTTGAATAATTTACTATAGAAAAGTCAATCCCTGGGATATTTAAAATTTGTGACAGTATAAAATTAGTTTTTGAAAAATTTACTATAGAAAAGGCAATCCCTGGCGCAATTAAAATTTGTGACAGTTGAAAATTATTTTTTGAATAATTTACTATAGAAAAGGCAATCCCTGGCGTAATTAAAATTTGCGACAGTATAAAATTAGTTTTTGAATAATTTACTATAGAAAAGGCAATCCCTGGCGCAATTAAAATTTGTGACAGTATAAAATTAGTTTTTGAATAATTTACTATAGAAAAGTCAATCCCTGGGATATTTAAAATTTGCGACAGTATAAAATTAGTTTTTGAATAATTTACTATAGAAAAGTCAATCCCTGGCGCAATTAAAATTTGTGACAGTATAAAATTAGTTTTTGAATAATTTACTATAGAAAAGTCAATCCCTGGCGTAATTAAAATTTGTGACAGTTGAAAATTATTTTTTGAATAATTTACTATAGAAAAGGCAATCCCTGGGATATTTAAAATTTGCGACAGTATAAAATTAGTTTTTGAATAATTTACTATAGAAAAGTCAATCCCTGGCGCAATTAAAATTTGTGACAGTATAAAATTAGTTTTTGATTAATTTACTATAGAAAAGGCAATCCCTGGCGCAATTAAAATTTGTGACAGTATAAAATTAGTTTTTGAATAATTTACTATAGAAAAGTCAATCCCTGGGATATTTAAAATTTGTGACAGTATAAAATTATTTTTTGAATAATTTACTATAGAAAAGTCAATCCCTGGCGCAATTAAAATTTGTGACAGTATAAAATTATTTTTTGAATAATTTACTATAGAAAAGTCAATCCCTGGCGCAATTAAAATTTGTGACAGTATAAAATTAGTTTTTGAATAATTTACTATAGAAAAGTCAATCCCTGGCGCAATTAAAATTTGTGACAGTATAAAATTAGTTTTTGAATAATTTACTATAGAAAAGTCAATCCCTGGCGTAATTAAAATTTGCGACAGTATAAAATTATTTTTTGAATAATTTACTATAGAAAAGGCAATCCCTGGCGCAATTAAAATTTGTGACAGTTGAAAATTATTTTTTGAATAATTTACTATAGAAAAGTCAATCCCTGGGATATTTAAAATTTGCGACAGTATAAAATTAGTTTTTGAAAAATTTACTATAGAAAAGTCAATCCCTGGCGCAATTAAAATTTGTGACAGTTGAAAATTATTTTTTGAATAATTTACTATAGAAAAGTCAATCCCTGGCGCAATTAAAATTTGCGACAGTATAAAATTATTTTTTGAATAATTTACTATAGAAAAGTCAATCCCTGGCGCAATTAAAATTTGTGACAGTATAAAATTAGTTTTTGAATAATTTACTATAGAAAAGTCAATCCCTGGGATATTTAAAATTTGCGACAGTATAAAATTAGTTTTTGAATAATTTACTATAGAAAAGTCAATCCCTGGGATATTTAAAAATTGCGACAGTATAAAATTATTTTTTGAATAATTTACTATAGAAAAGGCAATCCCTGGGATATTTAAAATTTGTGACAGTTGAAAATTATTTTTTGAATAATTTACTATAGAAAAGTCAATCCCTGGGATATTTAAAATTTGTGACAGTATAAAATTAGTTTTTGAAAAATTTACTATAGAAAAGGCAATCCCTGGCGCAATTAAAATTTGTGACAGTATAAAATTAGTTTTTGAATAATTTACTATAGAAAAGTCAATCCCTGGCGCAATTAAAATTTGTGACAGTATAAAATTAGTTTTTGAAAAATTTACTATAGAAAAGGCAATCCCTGGCGCAATTAAAATTTGTGACAGTTGAAAATTATTTTTTGAAAAATTTACTATAGAAAAGTCAATCCCTGGGATATTTAAAATTTGCGACAGTATAAAATTAGTTTTTGAATAATTTACTATAGAAAAGTCAATCCCTGGGATATTTAAAATTTGTGACAGTTGAAAATTAGTTTTTGAATAATTTACTATAGAAAAGTCAATCCCTGGCGCAATTAAAATTTGTGACAGTATAAAATTATTTTTTGAATAATTTACTATAGAAAAGGCAATCCCTGGGATATTTAAAATTTGCGACAGTATAAAATTAGTTTTTGAATAATTTACTATAGAAAAGTCAATCCCTGGGATATTTAAAATTTGTGACAGTTGAAAATTAGTTTTTGAATAATTTACTATAGAAAAGTCAATCCCTGGCGCAATTAAAATTTGTGACAGTATAAAATTAGTTTTTGAATAATTTACTATAGAAAAGGCAATCCCTGGGATATTTAAAATTTGCGACAGTATAAAATTAGTTTTTGAATAATTTACTATAGAAAAGTCAATCCCTGGGATATTTAAAATTTGCGACAGTATAAAATTATTTTTTGAATAATTTACTATAGAAAAGGCAATCCCTGGGATATTTAAAATTTGTGACAGTTGAAAATTATTTTTTGAATAATTTACTATAGAAAAGTCAATCCCTGGGATATTTAAAATTTGTGACAGTATAAAATTAGTTTTTGAAAAATTTACTATAGAAAAGTCAATCCCTGGCGTAATTAAAATTTGCGACAGTATAAAATTATTTTTTGAATAATTTACTATAGAAAAGTCAATCCCTGGCGCAATTAAAATTTGTGACAGTATAAAATTATTTTTTGAATAATTTACTATAGAAAAGGCAATCCCTGGGATATTTAAAATTTGCGACAGTATAAAATTATTTTTTGAATAATTTACTATAGAAAAGTCAATCCCTGGCGTAATTAAAATTTGTGACAGTTGAAAATTAGTTTTTGAATAATTTACTATAGAAAAGTCAATCCCTGGGATATTTAAAATTTGCGACAGTATAAAATTATTTTTTGAATAATTTACTATAGAAAAGTCAATCCCTGGCGCAATTAAAATTTGTGACAGTATAAAATTAGTTTTTGAATAATTTACTATAGAAAAGTCAATCCCTGGCGCAATTAAAATTTGTGACAGTATAAAATTAGTTTTTGAATAATTTACTATAGAAAAGTCAATCCCTGGGATATTTAAAATTTGTGACAGTATAAAATTAGTTTTTGAAAAATTTACTATAGAAAAGTCAATCCCTGGCGCAATTAAAATTTGTGACAGTATAAAATAAGTTTTTGAATAATTTACTATAGAAAAGTCAATCCCTGGCGTAATTAAAATTTGTGACAGTATAAAATTAGTTTTTGAATAATTTACTATAGAAAAGTCAATCCCTGGCGCAATTAAAATTTGTGACAGTTGAAAATTATTTTTTGAATAATTTACTATAGAAAAGTCAATCCCTGGCGCAATTAAAATTTGTGACAGTATAAAATTAGTTTTTGAATAATTTACTATAGAAAAGTCAATCCCTGGCGTAATTAAAATTTGTGACAGTTGAAAATTATTTTTTGAATAATTTACTATAGAAAAGTCAATCCCTGGCGCAATTAAAATTTGTGACAGTATAAAATTATTTTTTGAATAATTTACTATAGAAAAGGCAATCCCTGGGATATTTAAAATTTGCGACAGTATAAAATTAGTTTTTGAATAATTTACTATAGAAAAGTCAATCCCTGGCGCAATTAAAATTTGTGACAGTATAAAATTATTTTTTGAATAATTTACTATAGAAAAGTCAATCCCTGGCGCAATTAAAATTTGCGACAGTATAAAATTATTTTTTGAAAAATTTACTATAGAAAAGGCAATCCCTGGCGTAATTAAAATTTGTGACAGTTGAAAATTATTTTTTGAATAATTTACTATAGAAAAGGCAATCCCTGGGATATTTAAAATTTGCGACAGTATAAAATTAGTTTTTGAATAATTTACTATAGAAAAGGCAATCCCTGGCGCAATTAAAATTTGTGACAGTATAAAATTAGTTTTTGAATAATTTACTATAGAAAAGTCAATCCCTGGGATATTTAAAATTTGTGACAGTATAAAATTAGTTTTTGAATAATTTACTATAGAAAAGGCAATCCCTGGCGCACATAAAATTTGTGACAGTTGAAAATTATTTTTTGAATAATTTACTATAGAAAAGGCAATCCCTGGCGCACATAAAATTTGTGACAGTTGAAAATTATTTTTTGAATAATTTACTATAGAAAAGGCAATCCCTGGCGCAATTAAAATTTGTGACAGTTGAAAATTATTTTTTGAATAATTTACTATAGAAAAGGCAATCCCTGGCGTAATTAAAATTTGCGACAGTATAAAATTAGTTTTTGAATAATTTACTATAGAAAAGGCAACCCTGGCGCAATTAAAATTTGTGACAGTATAAAATTAGTTTTTGAATAATTTACTATAGAAAAGTCAATCCCTGGGATATTTAAAATTTGCGACAGTATAAAATTAGTTTTTGAATAATTTACTATAGAAAAGTCAATCCCTGGCGCAATTAAAATTTGTGACAGTATAAAATTAGTTTTTGAATAATTTACTATAGAAAAGTCAATCCCTGGCGCAATTAAAATTTGTGACAGTTGAAAATTAGTTTTTGAATAATTTACTATAGAAAAGGCAATCCCTGGCGCAATTAAAATTTGTGACAGTTGAAAATTATTTTTTGAATAATTTACTATAGAAAAGGCAATCCCTGGCGTAATTAAAATTTGCGACAGTATAAAATTAGTTTTTGAATAATTTACTATAGAAAAGGCAATCCCTGGCGCAATTAAAATTTGTGACAGTATAAAATTAGTTTTTGAATAATTTACTATAGAAAAGTCAATCCCTGGGATATTTAAAATTTGCGACAGTATAAAATTAGTTTTTGAATAATTTACTATAGAAAAGTCAATCCCTGGCGCAATTAAAATTTGTGACAGTATAAAATTAGTTTTTGAATAATTTACTATAGAAAAGTCAATCCCTGGGATATTTAAAATTTGCGACAGTATAAAATTAGTTTTTGAATAATTTACTATAGAAAAGTCAATCCCTGGCGCAATTAAAATTTGTGACAGTATAAAATTAGTTTTTGAATAATTTACTATAGAAAAGTCAATCCCTGGCGTAATTAAAATTTGTGACAGTATAAAATTAGTTTTTGAATAATTTACTATAGAAAAGGCAATCCCTGGCGCAATTAAAATTTGTGACAGTATAAAATTAGTTTTTGAATAATTTACTATAGAAAAGTCAATCCCTGGCGCAATTAAAATTTGTGACAGTATAAAATTAGTTTTTGAATAATTTACTATAGAAAAGTCAATCCCTGGCGCAATTAAAATTTGTGACAGTATAAAATTATTTTTTGAATAATTTACTATAGAAAAGTCAATCCCTGGCGCAATTAAAATTTGTGACAGTATAAAATTAGTTTTTGAATAATTTACTATAGAAAAGGCAATCCCTGGGATATTTAAAATTTGCGACAGTATAAAATTCGTTTTTGAATAATTTACTATAGAAAAGTCAATCCCTGGCGCAATTAAAATTTGTGACAGTTGAAAATTATTTTTTGAATAATTTACTATAGAAAAGTCAATCCCTGGCGCAATTAAAATTTGCGACAGTATAAAATTAGTTTTTGAATAATTTACTATAGAAAAGGCAATCCCTGGCGCAATTAAAATTTGTGACAGTGTAAAATTAGTTTTTGAATAATTTACTATAGAAAAGTCAATCCCTGGCGCAATTAAAATTTGTGACAGTATAAAATTAGTTTTTGAATAATTTACTAGAGAAAAGTCAATCCCTGGCGCAATTAAAATTTGTGACAGTATAAAATTATTTTTTGAATAATTTACTATAGAAAAGTCAATCCCTGGCGCAATTAAAATTTGTGACAGTATAAAATTAGTTTTTGAATAATTTACTATAGAAAAGTCAATCCCTGGCGTAATTAAAATTTGTGACAGTTGAAAATTATTTTTTGAATAATTTACTATAGAAAAGGCAATCCCTGGGATATTTAAAATTTGTGACAGTTGAAAATTATTTTTTGAATAATTTACTATAGAAAAGTCAATCCCTGGGATATTTAAAATTTGTGACAGTATAAAATTAGTTTTTGAAAAATTTACTATAGAAAAGGCAATCCCTGGCGCAATTAAAATTTGTGACAGTTGAAAATTATTTTTTGAATAATTTACTATAGAAAAGGCAATCCCTGGCGTAATTAAAATTTGCGACAGTATAAAATTAGTTTTTGAATAATTTACTATAGAAAAGGCAATCCCTGGCGCAATTAAAATTTGTGACAGTATAAAATTAGTTTTTGAATAATTTACTATAGAAAAGTCAATCCCTGGGATATTTAAAATTTGCGACAGTATAAAATTAGTTTTTGAATAATTTACTATAGAAAAGTCAATCCCTGGCGCAATTAAAATTTGTGACAGTATAAAATTAGTTTTTGAATAATTTACTATAGAAAAGTCAATCCCTGGGATATTTAAAATTTGCGACAGTATAAAATTAGTTTTTGAATAATTTACTATAGAAAAGTCAATCCCTGGCGCAATTAAAATTTGTGACAGTATAAAATTAGTTTTTGAATAATTTACTATAGAAAAGTCAATCCCTGGCGTAATTAAAATTTGTGACAGTTGAAAATTATTTTTTGAATAATTTACTATAGAAAAGTCAATCCCTGGCGCAATCAAAATTTGTGACAGTATAAAATTATTTTTTGAATAATTTACTATAGAAAAGTCAATCCCTGGCGCAATTAAAATTTGTGACAGTATAAAATTATTTTTTGAATAATTTACTATAGAAAAGGCAATCCCTGGCGTAATTAAAATTTGCGACAGTATAAAATTATTTTTTGAATAATTTACTATAGAAAAGTCAATCCCTGGCGTAATTAAAATTTGTGACAGTATAAAATTAGTTTTTGAAAAATTTACTATAGAAAAGGCAATCCCTGGCGCAATTAAAATTTGTGACAGTTGAAAATTATTTTTTGAATAATTTACTATAGAAAAGGCAATCCCTGGGATATTTAAAATTTGCGACAGTATAAAATTAGTTTTTGAATAATTTACTATAGAAAAGTCAATCCCTGGCGCAATTAAAATTTGTGACAGTATAAAATTAGTTTTTGAATAATTTACTATAGAAAAGTCAATCCCTGGCGTAATTAAAATTTGTGACAGTTGAAAATTATTTTTTGAATAATTTACTATAGAAAAGTCAATCCCTGGCGCAATTAAAATTTGTGACAGTATAAAATTAGTTTTTGAATAATTTACTATAGAAAAGTCAATCCCTGGGATATTTAAAATTTGCGACAGTATAAAATTATTTTTTGAATAATTTACTATAGAAAAGGCAATCCCTGGGATATTTAAAATTTGTGACAGTTGAAAATTATTTTTTGAATAATTTACTATAGAAAAGTCAATCCCTGGGATATTTAAAATTTGTGACAGTATAAAATTAGTTTTTGAAAAATTTACTATAGAAAAGGCAATCCCTGGCGCAATTAAAATTTGCGACAGTTGAAAATTATTTTTTGAATAATTTACTATAGAAAAGGCAATCCCTGGGATATTTAAAATTTGCGACAGTATAAAATTAGTTTTTGAATAATTTACTATAGAAAAGTCAATCCCTGGCGTAATTAAAATTTGTGACAGTATAAAATTATTTTTTGAATAATTTACTATAGAAAAGGCAATCCCTGGGATATTTAAAATTTGCGACAGTATAAAATTAGTTTTTGAATAATTTACTATAGAAAAGTCAATCCCTGGCGCAATTAAAATTTGTGACAGTATAAAATTAGTTTTTGAATAATTTACTATAGAAAAGTCAATCCCTGGCGTAATTAAAATTTGTGACAGTTGAAAATTATTTTTTGAATAATTTACTATAGAAAAGTCAATCCCTGGCGTAATTAAAATTTGTGACAGTTGAAAATTATTTTTTGAATAATTTACTATAGAAAATTCAATCCCTGGCGCAATTAAAATTTGTGACAGTATAAAATTATTTTTTGAATAATTTACTATAGAAAAGTCAATCCCTGGCGCAATTAAAATTTGTGACAGTTGAAAATTATTTTTTGAATAATTTACTATAGAAAAGTCAATCCCTGGCGCAATTAAATTTGTGACAGTTGAAAATTAGTTTTTGAATAATTTACTATAGAAAAGTCAATCCCTGGCGTAATTAAAATTTGTGACAGTTGAAAATTAGTTTTTGAATAATTTACTATAGAAAAGTCAATCCCTGGGATAATTAAAATTTGTGACAGTTGAAAATTAGTTTTTGAATAATTTACTATAGAAAAGTCAATCCCTGGGATATTTAAAATTTGTGACAGTTGAAAATTAGTTTTTGAATAATTTACTATAGAAAAGTCAATCCCTGGGATATTTAAAATTTGCGACAGTATAAAATTATTTTTTGAATAATTTACTATAGAAAAGTCAATCCCTGGCGTAATTAAAATTTGTGACAGTATAAAATTATTTTTTGAATAATTTACTATAGAAAAGTCAATCCTGGCGCAATTAAAATTTGTGACAGTTGAAAATTATTTTTTGAATAATTTACTATAGAAAAGGCAATCCCTGGCGTAATTAAAATTTGTGACAGTTGAAAATTAGTTTTTGAATAATTTACTATAGAAAAGTCAATCCCTGGGATATTTAAAATTTGTGACAGTTGAAAATTATTTTTTGAATAATTTACTATAGAAAAGGCAATCCCTGGCGTAATTAATATTTGTGACAGTTGAAAATTATTTTTTGAATAATTTACTATAGAAAAGGCAATCCCTGGCGCAATTAAAATTTGTGACAGTATAAAATTATTTTTTGAATAATTTACTATAGAAAAGTCAATCCCTGGCGCAATTAAAATTTGTGACAGTTGAAAATTATTTTTTGAATAATTTACTATAGAAAAGGCAATCCCTGGCGCAATTAAAATTTGTGACAGTATAAAATTATTTTTTGAATAATTTACTATAGAAAAGTCAATCCCTGGCGCAATTAAAATTTGTGACAGTATAAAATTATTTTTTGAATAATTTACTATAGAAAAGTCAATCCCTGGGATATTTAAAATTTGCGACAGTATAAAATTAGTTTTTGAATAATTTACTATAGAAAAGTCAATCCCTGGCGCAATTAAAATTTGTGACAGTATAAAATTATTTTTTGAATAATTTACTATAGAAAAGTCAATCCCTGGCGCAATTAAAATTTGTGACAGTATAAAATTATTTTTTGAATAATTTACTATAGAAAAGTCAATCCCTGGGATATTTAAAATTTGCGACAGTATAAAATTATTTTTTGAATAATTTACTATAGAAAAGGCAATCCCTGGCGCAATTAAAAATTTGTGACAGTATAAAATTATTTTTTGAATAATTTACTATAGAAAAAGTCAATCCCTGGCGCAACTAAAATTTGTGACAGTTGAAAATTATTTTTTGAATAATTTACTATAGAAAAGGCAATCCCTGGCGTAATTAATATTTGTGACAGTTGAAAATTATTTTTTGAATAATTTACTATAGAAAAGGCAATCCCTGGCGCAATTAAAATTTGTGACAGTATAAAATTATTTTTTGAATAATTTACTATAGAAAAGTCAATCCCTGGCGCAATTAAAATTTGTGACAGTTGAAAATTATTTTTTGAATAATTTACTATAGAAAAGGCAATCCCTGGCGCAATTAAAATTTGTGACAGTATAAAATTATTTTTTGAATAATTTACTATAGAAAAGTCAATCCCTGGCGCAATTAAAATTTGTGACAGTATAAAATTATTTTTTGAATAATTTACTATAGAAAAGGTAATCCCTGGCGCAATTAAAATTTGTGACAGTATAAAATTATTTTTTGAATAATTTACTATAGAAAAGTCAATCCCTGGCGCACATAAAATTTGTGACAGTATAAAATTAGTTTTTGAATAATTTACTATAGAAAAGGCAATCCCTGGGATATTTAAAATTTGCGACAGTATAAAATTAGTTTTTGAATAATTTACTATAGAAAAGTCAATCCCTGGCGCAATTAAAATTTGTGACAGTATAAAATTAGTTTTTTGAATAATTTACTATAGAAAAGGCAATCCCTGGCGCAATTAAAATTTGTGACAGTTGAAAATTATTTTTTGAATAATTTACTATAGAAAAGTCAATCCCTGGGATATTTAAAATTTGCGACAGTATAAAATTAGTTTTTGAATAATTTACTATAGAAAAGTCAATCCCTGGCGTAATTAAAATTTGTGACAGTATAAAATTAGTTTTTGAATAATTTACTATAGAAAAGTCAATCCCTGGGATATTTAAAATTTGTGACAGTATAAAATTAGTTTTTGAATAATTTACTATAGAAAAGTCAATCCCTGGCGCAATTAAAATTTGCGACAGTATAAAATTAGTTTTTGAATAATTTACTATAGAAAAGTCAATCCCTGGGATATTTAAAATTTGTGACAGTATAAAATTATTTTTTGAATAATTTACTATAGAAAAGGCAATCCCTGGGATATTTAAAATTTGCGACAGTATAAAATTAGTTTTTGAATAATTTACTATAGAAAAGTCAATCCCTGGGATATTTAAAATTTGCGACAGTATTGTCACAAATTTTAATTGCGCCAGGGATTGACTTTTCTATAGTAAATTATTCAAAAACTAATTTTATACTGTCGCAAATTTTAATTGCGCCAGGGATTGACTTTTCTATAGTAAATTATTCAAAAACTAATTTTATACTGTCGCAAATTTTAAATATCCCAGGGATTGACTTTTCTATAGTAAATTATTCAAAAACTAATTTTATACTGTCACAAATTTTAATTGCGCCAGGGATTGCCTTTTCTATAGTAAATTATTCAAAAACTAATTTTATACTGTCGCAAATTTTAATTGCGCCAGGGATTGACTTTTCTATAGTAAATTATTCAAAAAATAATTTTCAACTGTCACAAATTTTAATTGCGCCAGGGATTGACTTTTCTATAGTAAATTATTCAAAAAATAATTTTATACTGTCACAAATTTTAAATATCCCAGGGATTGACTTTTCTATAGTAAATTATTCAAAAAATAATTTTATACTGTCGCAAATTTTAATTACGCCAGGGATTGCCTTTTCTATATTAAATTATTCAAAAAATAATTTTATACTGTCACAAATTTTAATTGCGCCAGGGATTGACTTTTCTATAGTAAATTATTCAAAAACTAATTTTCAACTGTCACAAATTTTAAATATCCCAGGGATTGACTTTTCTATAGTAAATTATTCAAAAACTAATTTTCAACTGTCACAAATTTTAAATATCCCAGGGATTGACTTTTCTATAGTAAATTATTCAAAAAATAATTTTATACTGTCGCAAATTTTAAATATCCCAGGGATTGACTTTTCTATAGTAAATTATTCAAAAACTAATTTTCAACTGTCACAAATTTTAAATATCCCAGGGATTGACTTTTCTATAGTAAATTATTCAAAAATAATTTTATACTGTCACAAATTTTAATTGCGCCAGGGATTGACTTTTCTATAGTAAATTATTCAAAAACTAATTTTATACTGTCACAAATTTTAAATATCCCAGGGATTGACTTTTCTATAGTAAATTATTCAAAAACTAATTTTATACTGTCACAAATTTTAATTACGCCAGGGATTGCCTTTTCTATAGTAAATTATTCAAAAAATAATTTTCAACTGTCACAAATTTTAATTGCGCCAGGGATTGACTTTTCTATAGTAAATTATTCAAAAACTAATTTTATACTGTCACAAATTTTATGTGCGCCAGGGATTGACTTTTCTATAGTAAATTATTCAAAAAATAATTTTATACTGTCACAAATTTTAATTGCGCCAGGGATTGCCTTTTCTATAGTAAATTATTCAAAAAATAATTTTCAACTGTCACAAATTTTAATTACGCCAGGGATTGCCTTTTCTATAGTAAATTATTCAAAAAATAATTTTATACTGTCGCAAATTTTAAATATCCCAGGGATTGACTTTTCTATAGTAAATTATTCAAAAAATAATTTTATACTGTCACAAATTTTAAATATCCCAGGGATTGACTTTTCTATAGTAAATTATTCAAAAACTAATTTTCAACTGTCACAAATTTTAAATATCCCAGGGATTGACTTTTCTATAGTAAAATTATTCAAAAACTAATTTTCAACTGTCACAAATTTTAATTACGCCAGGGATTGACTTTTCTATAGTAAATTATTCAAAAACTAATTTTATACTGTCGCAAATTTTAAATATCCCAGGGATTGCCTTTTCTATAGTAAATTATTCAAAAAATAATTTTATACTGTCACAAATTTTAATTACGCCAGGGATTGACTTTTCTATAGTAAATTATTCAAAAAAGAATTTTATACTGTCGCAAATTTTAAATATCCCAGGGATTGCCTTTTCTATAGTAAATTATTCAAAAAATAATTTTATACTGTCACAAATTTTAATTACGCCAGGGATTGACTTTTCTATAGTAAATTATTCAAAAACTAATTTTATACTGTCACAAATTTTAATTGCGCCAGGGATTGACTTTTCTATAGTAAATTATTCAAAAACTAATTTTATACTGTCGCAAATTTTAAATATCCCAGGGATTGCCTTTTCTATAGTAAATTATTCAAAAAATAATTTTATACTGTCACAAATTTTAATTACGCCAGGGATTGACTTTTCTATAGTAAATTATTCAAAAAATAATTTTATACTGTCGCAAATTTTAATTACGCCAGGGATTGACTTTTCTATAGTAAATTATTCAAAAACTAATTTTATACTGTCGCAAATTTTAATTGCGCCAGGGATTGCCTTTTCTATAGTAAATTTTTCAAAAACTAATTTTATACTGTCACAAATTTTAATTACGCCAGGGATTGACTTTTCTATAGTAAATTATTCAAAAACTAATTTTATACTGTCGCAAATTTTAATTGCGCCAGGGATTGACTTTTCTATAGTAAATTATTCAAAAAATAATTTTATACTGTCGCAAATTTTAATTGCGCCAGGGATTGACTTTTCTATAGTAAATTATTCAAAAACTAATTTTCAACTGTCACAAATTTTAATTACGCCAGGGATTGACTTTTCTATAGTAAATTATTCAAAAAATAATTTTATACTGTCGCAAATTTTAAATATCCCAGGGATTGCCTTTTCTATAGTAAATTATTCAAAAACTAATTTTATACTGTCACAAATTTTAATTGCGCCAGGGATTGCCTTTTCTATAGTAAATTATTCAAAAACTAATTTTATACTGTCGCAAATTTTATGTGCGCCAGGGATTGCCTTTTCTATAGTAAATTATTCAAAAAATAATTTTATACTGTCACAAATTTTAATTACGCCAGGGATTGACTTTTCTATAGTAAATTATTCAAAAACTAATTTTATACTGTCGCAAATTTTAATTACGCCAGGGATTGACTTTTCTATAGTAAATTATTCAAAAACTAATTTTATACTGTCACAAATTTTAATTGCCCCAGGGATTGACTTTTCTATAGTAAATTATTCAAAAACTAATTTTATACTGTCGCAAATTTTAAATATCCCAGGGATTGACTTTTCTATAGTAAATTATTCAAAAAATAATTTTATACTGTCACAAATTTTAATTACGCCAGGTATTGACTTTTCTATAGTAAATTATTCAAAAACTAATTTTATACTGTCGCAAATTTTAAATATCCCAGGGATTGACTTTTCTATAGTAAATTATTCAAAAACTAATTTTATACTGTCACAAATTTTAATTACGCCAGGGATTGCCTTTTCTATAGTAAATTTTTCAAAAAATAATTTTCAACTGTCACAAATTTTAATTGCGCCAGGGATTGACTTTTCTATAGTAAATTTTTCAAAAACTAATTTTATACTGTCACAAATTTTAATTGCGCCAGGGATTGACTTTTCTATAGTAAATTTTTCAAAAACTAATTTTATACTGTCACAAATTTTAAATATCCCAGGGATTGACTTTTCTATAGTAAATTATTCAAAACTAATTTTCAACTGTCCACAAATTTTAATTACGCCAGGGATTGACTTTTCTATAGTAAATTATTCAAAAAAATAATTTTATACTGTCGCAAATTTTAAATATCCCAGGGATTGCCTTTTCTATAGTAAATTATTCAAAAAATAATTTTATACTGTCACAAATTTTAATTGCGCCAGGGATTGACTTTTCTATAGTAAATTATTCAAAAAATAATTTTATACTGTCACAAATTTTAATTACGCCAGGGATTGACTTTTCTATAGTAAATTATTCAAAAACTAATTTTATACTGTCACAAATTTTAAATATCCCAGGGATTGACTTTTCTATAGTAAATTATTCAAAAACTAATTTTATACTGTCACAAATTTTAATTACGCCAGGGATTGACTTTTCTATAGTAAATTATTCAAAAAATAATTTTCAACTGTCACAAATTTTAATTACGCCAGGGATTGACTTTTCTATAGTAAATTATTCAAAAAATAATTTTCAACTGTCACAAATTTTAAATATCCCAGGGATTGACTTTTCTATAGTAAATTATTCAAAAACTAATTTTATACTGTCACAAATTTTAAATATCCCAGGGATTGACTTTTCTATAGTAAATTATTCAAAAACTAATTTTATACTGTCACAAATTTTAATTGCGCCAGGGATTGACTTTTCTATAGTAAATTATTCAAAAACTAATTTTATACTGTCGCAAATTTTAATTACGCCAGGGATTGCCTTTTCTATAGTAAATTATTCAAAAACTAATTTTCAACTGTCGCAAATTTTAAATATCCCAGGGATTGACTTTTCTATAGTAAATTATTCAAAAACTAATTTTATACTGTCGCAAATTTTAAATATCCCAGGGATTGCCTTTTCTATAGTAAATTATTCAAAAACTAATTTTATACTGTCACAAATTTTAATTACGCCAGGGATTGCCTTTTCTATAGTAAATTATTCAAAAACTAATTTTCAACTGTCACAAATTTTAATTACGCCAGGGATTGACTTTTCTATAGTAAATTATTCAAAAAATAATTTTCAACTGTCACAAATTTTAATTACGCCAGGGATTGACTTTTCTATAGTAAATTATTCAAAAACTAATTTTATACTGTCACAAATTTTAAATATCCCATGGATTGACTTTTCTATAGTAAATTATTCAAAAACTAATTTTATACTGTCACAAATTTTAATTGCGCCAGGGATTGACTTTTCTATAGTAAATTTTTCAAAAACTAATTTAATACTGTCACAAATTTTAATTGCGCCAGGGATTGACTTTTCTATAGTAAATTTTTCAAAAACTAATTTTATACTGTCACAAATTTTAAATATCCCAGGGATTGACTTTTCTATAGTAAATTATTCAAAAACTAATTTTCAACTGTCACAAATTTTAATTACGCCAGGGATTGACTTTTCTATAGTAAATTATTCAAAAAATAATTTTATACTGTCGCAAATTTTAAATATCCCAGGGATTGCCTTTTCTATAGTAAATTATTCAAAAACTAATTTTCAACTGTCACAAATTTTAATTACGCCAGGGATTGACTTTTCTATAGTAAATTATTCAAAAAATAATTTTATACAGTCACAAATTTTAATTGCGCCAGGGATTGACTTTTCTATAGTAAATTATTCAAAAAATAATTTTCAACTGTCACAAATTTTAATTGCGCCAGGGATTGACTTTTCTATAGTAAATTATTCAAAAACTAATTTTATACTGTCACAAATTTTAAATATCCCAGGGATTGACTTTTCTATAGTAAATTATTCAAAAACTAATTTTATACTGTCACAAATTTTAATTGCGCCAGGGATTGACTTTTCTATAGTAAATTATTCAAAAACTAATTTTATACTGTCGCAAATTTTAATTACGCCAGGGATTGCCTTTTCTATAGTAAATTATTCAAAAACTAATTTTATACTGTCACAAATTTTAATTGCGCCAGGGATTGACTTTTCTATAGTAAATTATTCAAAAACTAATTTTATACTGTCGCAAATTTAAATATCCCAGGGATTGACTTTTCTATAGTAAATTATTCAAAAACTAATTTTCAACTGTCACAAATTTTAATTACGCCAGGGATTGACTTTTCTATAGTAAATTATTCAAAAAATAATTTTATACTGTCGCAAATTTTAAATATCCCAGGGATTGCCTTTTCTATAGTAAATTATTCAAAAAATAATTTTATACTGTCGCAAATTTTAAATATCCCAGGATTGACTTTTCTATAGTAAATTATTCAAAAACTAATTTTATACTGTCACAAATTTTAATTGCGCCAGGGATTGACTTTTCTATAGTAAATTATTCAAAAAATAATTTTCAACTGTCACAAATTTTAATTACGCCAGGGATTGACTTTTCTATAGTAAATTATTCAAAAACTAATTTTATACTGTCACAAATTTTAAATATCCCAGGGATTGACTTTTCTATAGTAAATTATTCAAAAACTAATTTTATACTGTTACAAATTTTAATTGCGCCAGGGATTGACTTTTCTATAGTAAATTATTCAAAAACTAATTTTATACTGTCGCAAATTTTAATTACGCCAGGGATTGCCTTTTCTATAGTAAATTATTCAAAAACTAATTTTCAACTGTCGCAAATTTTAAATATCCCAGGGATTGACTTTTCTATAGTAAATTATTCAAAAACTAATTTTATACTGTCGCAAATTTTAAATATCCCAGGGATTGCCTTTTCTATAGTAAAATTATTCAAAAACTAATTTTATACTGTCACAAATTTTAATTACGCCAGGGATTGCCTTTTCTATAGTAAATTATTCAAAAACTAATTTTCAACTGTCACAAATTTTAATTACGCCAGGGATTGACTTTTCTATAGTAAATTATTCAAAAAATAATTTTCAACTGTCACAAATTTTAATTACGCCAGGGATTGACTTTCTATAGTAAATTATTCAAAAACTAATTTTATACTGTCACAAATTTTAAATATCCCAGGGATTGACTTTTCTATAGTAAATTATTCAAAAACTAATTTTATACTGTCACAAATTTTAATTGCGCCAGGGATTGACTTTTCTATAGTAAATTATTCAAAAACTAATTTTATACTGTCGCAAATTTTAAATATCCCAGGGATTGCCTTTTCTATAGTAAATTATTCAAAAAATAATTTTCAACTGTCACAAATTTTAATTACGCCAGGGATTGACTTTTCTATAGTAAATTATTCAAAAACTAATTTTATACTGTCACAAATTTTAAATATCCCAGGGATTGACTTTTCTATAGTAAATTATTCAAAAACTAATTTTATACTGTCACAAATTTTAATTGCGCCAGGGATTGACTTTTCTATAGTAAATTATTCAAAAACTAATTTTATACTGTCGCAAATTTTAATTACGCCAGGGATTGCCTTTTCTATAGTAAATTATTCAAAAACTAATTTTCAACTGTCGCAAATTTTAAATATCCCAGGGATTGACTTTTCTATAGTAAATTATTCAAAAACTAATTTTATACTGTCGCAAATTTTAAATATCCCAGGGATTGCCTTTTCTATAGTAAATTATTCAAAAACTAATTTTATACTGTCACAAATTTTAATTACGCCAGGGATTGCCTTTTCTATAGTAAATTATTCAAAAACTAATTTTCAACTGTCACAAATTTTAATTACGCCAGGGATTGACTTTTCTATAGTAAATTATTCAAAAAATAATTTTCAACTGTCACAAATTTTAATTACGCCAGGGATTGACTTTTCTATAGTAAATTATTCAAAAACTAATTTTATACTGTCACAAATTTTAAATATCCCAGGGATTGACTTTTCTATAGTAAATTATTCAAAAACTAATTTTATACTGTCACAAATTTTAATTGCGCCAGGGATTGACTTTTCTATAGTAAATTATTCAAAAACTAATTTTATACTGTCGCAAAATTTTAAATATCCCAGGGATTGCCTTTTCTATAGTAAATTATTCAAAAAATAATTTTCAACTGTCACAAATTTTAATTACGCCAGGGATTGACTTTTCTATAGTAAATTATTCAAAAACTAATTTTATACTGTCACAAATTTTAAATATCCCAGGGATTGACTTTTCTATAGTAAATTATTCAAAAACTAATTTTATACTGTCACAAATTTTAATTGCGCCAGGGATTGACTTTTCTTATAGTAAATTATTCAAAAACTAATTTTATACTGTCGCAAATTTTAATTACGCCAGGGATTGCCTTTTCTATAGTAAATTATTCAAAAACTAATTTTCAACTGTCGCAAATTTTAAATATCCCAGGGATTGACTTTTCTATAGTAAATTATTCAAAAACTAATTTTATACTGTCACAAATTTTAATTACGCCAGGGATTGACTTTTCTATAGTAAATTATTCAAAAACTAATTTTATACTGTCGCAAATTTTAAATATCCCAGGGATTGACTTTTCTATAGTAAATTATTCAAAAACTAATTTTATACTGTCACAAATTTTAATTGCGCCAGGGATTGACTTTTCTATAGTAAATTATTCAAAAAATAATTTTCAACTGTCACAAATTTTAATTGCGCCAGGGATTGACTTTTCTATAGTAAATTATTCAAAAACTAATTTTATACTGTCGCAAATTTTAATTACGCCAGGGATTGCCTTTTCTATAGTAAATTATTCAAAAACTAATTTTCAACTGTCACAAATTTTAATTACGCCAGGGATTGACTTTTCTATAGTAAATTATTCAAAAAATAATTTTCAACTGTCACAAATTTTAATTACGCCAGGGATTGACTTTTCTATAGTAAATTATTCAAAAACTAATTTTATACTGTCACAAATTTTAAATATCCCAGGGGATTGACTTTTCTATAGTAAATTATTCAAAAACTAATTTTATACTGTCACAAATTTTAATTGCGCCAGGGATTGACTTTTCTATAGTAAATTATTCAAAAACTAATTTTATACTGTCGCAAATTTTAAATATCCCAGGGATTGCCTTTTCTATAGTAAATTATTCAAAAAATAATTTTCAACTGTCACAAATTTTAATTACGCCAGGGATTGACTTTTCTATAGTAAATTATTCAAAAACTAATTTTATACTGTCACAAATTTTAAATATCCCAGGGATTGCCTTTTATATAGTAAATTTTTCAAAAATAATTTTCAACTGTCACAAATTTTAATTACGCCAGGGATTGCCTTTTCTATAGTAAATTTTTCAAAAAATAATTTTCAACTGTCACAAATTTTAATTGCGCCAGGGATTGCCTTTTCTATAGTAAATTTTTCAAAAACTAATTTTATACTGTCACAAATTTTAATTGCGCCAGGGATTGACTTTTCTATAGTAAATTATTCAAAAACTAATTTTATACTGTCGCAAATTTTAAATATCCCAGGGATTGCCTTTTCTATAGTAAATTATTCAAAAACTAATTTTATACTGTCACAAATTTTATGTGCGCCAGGGATTGCCTTTTCTATAGTAAATTATTCAAAAAATAATTTTCAACTGTCACAAATTTTAATTGCGCCAGGGATTGACTTTTCTATAGTAAATTATTCAAAAACTAATTTTATACTGTCGCAAATTTTAATTACGCCAGGGATTGCCTTTTCTATAGTAAATTATTCAAAAAATAATTTTATACTGTCGCAAATTTTAAATATCCCAGGGATTGACTTTTCTATAGTAAATTATTCAAAAACTAATTTTATACTGTCACAAATTTTAATTGCGCCAGGGATTGACTTTTCTATAGTAAATTATTCAAAAACTAATTTTATACTGTCGCAAATTTTAAATATCCCAGGGATTGCCTTTTCTATAGTAAATTATTCAAAAAATAATTTTCAACTGTCACAAATTTTAATTGCGCCAGGGATTGACTTTTCTATAGTAAATTATTCAAAAAATAATTTTATACTGTCACAAATTTTAATTGCGCCAGGGATTGACTTTTCTATAGTAAATTATTCAAAAACTAATTTTATACTGTCACAAATTTTAATTGCGCCAGGGATTGACTTTTCTATAGTAAATTATTCAAAAACTAATTTTATACTGTCACAAATTTTAATTGCGCCAGGGATTGCCTTTTCTATAGTAAATTATTCAAAAACTAATTTTATACTGTCGCAAATTTTAATTGCGCCAGGGATTGACTTTTCTATAGTAAATTATTCAAAAAATAATTTTCAACTGTCACAAATTTTAATTACGCCAGGGATTGACTTTTCTATAGTAAATTATTCAAAAACTAATTTTATACTGTCACAAATTTTAATTGCGCCAGGGATTGACTTTTCTATAGTAAATTATTCAAAAACTAATTTTATACTGTCGCAAATTTTAAATATCCCAGGGATTGCCTTTTCTATAGTAAATTATTCAAAAAATAATTTTCAACTGTCACAAATTTTAATTGCGCCAGGGATTGCCTTTTCTATAGTAAATTTTTCAAAAACTAATTTTATACTGTCACAAATTTTAATTACGCCAGGGATTGACTTTTCTATAGTAAATTATTCAAAAAATAATTTTATACTGTCGCAAATTTTAATTACGCCAGGGATTGCCTTTTCTATAGTAAATTATTCAAAAAATAATTTTATACTGTCACAAATTTTAATTGCGCCAGGGATTGACTTTTCTATAGTAAATTATTCAAAAACTAATTTTATACTGTCGCAAATTTTAATTGCGCCAGGGATTGACTTTTCTATAGTAAATTATTCAAAAACTAATTTTATACTGTCACAAATTTTAATTGCGCCAGGGATTGACTTTTCTATAGTAAATTATTCAAAAACTAATTTTATACTGTCGCAAATTTTAAATATCCCAGGGATTGACTTTTCTATAGTAAATTATTCAAAAACTAATTTTATACTGTCACAAATTTTATGTGCGCCAGGGATTGCCTTTTCTATAGTAAATTATTCAAAAAATAATTTTATACTGTCGCAAATTTTAATTGCGCCAGGGATTGACTTTTCTATAGTAAATTATTCAAAAACTAATTTTATACTGTCGCAAATTTTAAATATCCCAGGGATTGCCTTTTCTATAGTAAATTATTCAAAAAATAATTTTCAACTGTCACAAATTTTAATTGCGCCAGGGATTGCCTTTTCTATAGTAAATTTTTCAAAAACTAATTTTATACTGTCACAAATTTTAATTACGCCAGGGATTGACTTTTCTATAGTAAATTATTCAAAAACTAATTTTATACTGTCACAAATTTTAATTGCGCCAGGGATTGACTTTTCTATAGTAAATTATTCAAAAACTAATTTTATACTGTCGCAAATTTTAAATATCCCAGGGATTGACTTTTCTATAGTAAATTATTCAAAAACTAATTTTATACTGTCACAAATTTTAATTGCGCCAGGGATTGACTTTTCTATAGTAAATTATTCAAAAAATAATTTTCAACTGTCACAAATTTTAATTACGCCAGGGATTGACTTTTCTATAGTAAATTATTCAAAAACTAATTTTATACTGTCACAAATTTTAATTGCGCCAGGGATTGACTTTTCTATAGTAAATTATTCAAAAACTAATTTTATACTGTCGCAAATTTTAAATATCCCAGGGATTGCCTTTTCTATAGTAAATTATTCAAAAAATAATTTTCAACTGTCACAAATTTTAATTGCGCCAGGGATTGCCTTTTCTATAGTAAATTATTCAAAAACTAATTTTATACTGTCGCAAATTTTAATTACGCCAGGGATTGCCTTTTCTATAGTAAATTATTCAAAAAATAATTTTCAACTGTCACAAATTTTAATTGCGCCAGGGATTACCTTTTCTATAGTAAATTATTCAAAAACTAATTTTCAACTGTCACAAATTTTAATTGCGCCAGGGATTGACTTTTCTATAGTAAATTATTCAAAAACTAATTTTATACTGTCACAAATTTTAATTGCGCCAGGGATTGACTTTTCTATAGTAAATTATTCAAAAACTAATTTTATACTGTCGCAAATTTTAAATATCCCAGGGATTGACTTTTCTATAGTAAATTATTCAAAAACTAATTTTATACTGTCACAAATTTTAATTGCGCCAGGGATTGACTTTTCTATAGTAAATTATTCAAAAAATAATTTTCAACTGTCACAAATTTTAATTACGCCAGGGATTGACTTTTCTATAGTAAATTATTCAAAAACTAATTTTATACTGTCACAAATTTTAATTGCGCCAGGGATTGACTTTTCTATAGTAAATTATTCAAAAACTAATTTTATACTGTCGCAAATTTTAAATATCCCAGGGATTGCCTTTTCTATAGTAAATTATTCAAAAAAATAATTTCAACTGTCACAAATTTTAATTGCGCCAGGGATTGCCTTTTCTATAGTAAATTTTTCAAAAAATAATTTTCAACTGTCACAAATTTTTAATTGCGCCAGGGATTGACTTTTCTATAGTAAATTATTCAAAAAATAATTTTATACTGTCACAAATTTTAATTGCGCCAGGGATTGACTTTTCTATAGTAAATTATTCAAAAAATAATTTTCAACTGTCACAAATTTTAATTGCGCCAGGGATTGACTTTTCTATAGTAAATTATTCAAAAAATAATTTTATACTGTCGCAAATTTTAATTACGCCAGGGGATTGACTTTTCTATAGTAAATTATTCAAAAACTAATTTTATACTGTCGCAAATTTTAATTGCGCCAGGGATTGACTTTTCTATAGTAAATTATTCAAAAAATAATTTTATACTGTCACAAATTTTAATTGCGCCAGGGATTGACTTTTCTATAGTAAATTTTTCAAAAAATAATTTTATACTGTCGCAAATTTTAATTGCGCCAGGGATTGACTTTTCTATAGTAAATTATTCAAAAACTAATTTTATACTGTCACAAATTTTAATTGCGCCAGGGATTGGCTTTTCTATAGTAAATTATTCAAAAAATAATTTTATACTGTCACAAATTTTAATTGCGCCAGGGATTGACTTTTCTATAGTAAATTATTCAAAAACTAATTTTATACTGTCGCAAATTTTAAATATCCCAGGGATTGACTTTTCTATAGTAAATTATTCAAAAAACTAATTTTATACTGTCACAAATTTTAATTGCGCCAGGATTGACTTTTCTATAGTAAATTATTCAAAAACTAATTTTATACTGTCGCAAATTTTAAATATCCCAGGGATTGCCTTTTCTATAGTAAATTATTCAAAAAATAATTTTATACTGTCACAAATTTTAATTGCGCCAGGGATTGACTTTTCTATAGTAAATTATTCAAAAACTAATTTTATACTGTCGCAAATTTTAAATATCCAGGGATTGCCTTTTCTATAGTAAATTATTCAAAAAATAATTTTCAACTGTCACAAATTTTAATTGCGCCAGGGATTGACTTTTCTATAGTAAATTTTTCAAAAAATAATTTTCAACTGTCACAAATTTTAATTGCGCCAGGGATTGCCTTTTCTATAGTAAATTTTTCAAAAAATAATTTTCAACTGTCACAAATTTTAATTGCGCCAGGGATTGACTTTTCTATAGTAAATTATTCAAAAAATAATTTTATACTGTCACAAATTTTAATTGCGCCAGGGATTGACTTTTCTATAGTAAATTATTCAAAAACTAATTTTATACTGTCACAAATTTTAATTGCGCCAGGGATTGACTTTTCTATAGTAAATTATTCAAAAACTAATTTTATACTGTCACAAATTTTAATTGCGCCAGGGATTGACTTTTCTATAGTAAATTATTCAAAAACTAATTTTATACTGTCGCAAATTTTAAATATCCCAGGGATTGCCTTTTCTATAGTAAATTATTCAAAAAATAATTTTATACTGTCACAAATTTTAATTGCGCCAGGGATTGACTTTTCTATAGTAAATTATTCAAAAAATAATTTTCAACTGTCACAAATTTTAATTACGCCAGGGATTGACTTTTCTATAGTAAATTATTCAAAAACTAATTTTATACTGTCACAAATTTTAATTGCGCCAGGGATTGACTTTTCTATAGTAAATTATTCAAAAACTAATTTTATACTGTCGCAAATTTTAAATATCCCAGGGATTGACTTTTCTATAGTAAATTATTCAAAAACTAATTTTATACTGTCACAAATTTTAATTGCGCCAGGGATTGACTTTTCTATAGTAAATTATTCAAAAACTAATTTTATACTGTCGCAAATTTTAAATATCCCAGGGATTGCCTTTTCTATAGTAAATTATTCAAAAAATAATTTTCAACTGTCACAAATTTTAATTGCGCCAGGGATTGCCTTTTCTATAGTAAATTTTTCAAAAAATAATTTTCAACTGTCACAAATTTTAATTGCGCCAGGGATTGACTTTTCTATAGTAAATTATTCAAAAAATAATTTTCAACTGTCACAAATTTTAATTACGCCAGGGATTGACTTTTCTATAGTAAATTATTCAAAAACTAATTTTATACTGTCACAAATTTTAATTGCGCCAGGGATTGACTTTTCTATAGTAAATTATTCAAAAACTAATTTTATACTGTCGCAAATTTTAAATATCCCAGGGATTGACTTTTCTATAGTAAATTATTCAAAAACTAATTTTATACTGTCACAAATTTTAATTGCGCCAGGGATTGCCTTTTCTATAGTAAATTATTCAAAAACTAATTTTATACTGTCGCAAATTTTAATTACGCCAGGGATTGCCTTTTCTATAGTAAATTATTCAAAAATAATTTTCAACTGTCACAAATTTTAATTGCGCCAGGGATTGCCTTTTCTATAGTAAATTATTCAAAAACTAATTTTCAACTGTCACAAATTTTAATTGCGCCAGGGATTGACTTTTCTATAGTAAATTATTCAAAAACTAATTTTATACTGTCACAAATTTTAATTGCGCCAGGGATTGACTTTTCTATAGTAAATTATTCAAAAACTAATTTTATACTGTCGCAAATTTTAAATATCCCAGGGATTGACTTTTCTATAGTAAATTATTCAAAAACTAATTTTATACTGTCACAAATTTTAATTGCGCCAGGGATTGACTTTTCTATAGTAAATTATTCAAAAAATAATTTTCAACTGTCACAAATTTTAATTACGCCAGGGATTGACTTTTCTATAGTAAATTATTCAAAAACTAATTTTATACTGTCACAAATTTTAATTGCGCCAGGGATTGACTTTTCTATAGTAAATTATTCAAAAACTAATTTTATACTGTCGCAAATTTTAAATATCCCAGGGATTGCCTTTTCTATAGTAAATTATTCAAAAAATAATTTTCAACTGTCACAAATTTTAATTGCGCCAGGGATTGCCTTTTCTATAGTAAATTTTTCAAAAAATAATTTTCAACTGTCACAAATTTTAATTGCGCCAGGGATTGACTTTTCTATAGTAAATTATTCAAAAAATAATTTTCAACTGTCACAAATTTTAATTGCGCCAGGGATTGACTTTTCTATAGTAAATTATTCAAAAAATAATTTTCAACTGTCACAAATTTTAATTGCGCCAGGGATTGACTTTTCTATAGTAAATTATTCAAAAAATAATTTTATACTGTCGCAAATTTTAATTACGCCAGGGATTGACTTTTCTATAGTAAATTATTCAAAAACTAATTTTATACTGTCGCAAATTTTAATTGCGCCAGGGATTGACTTTTCTATAGTAAATTATTCAAAAAATAATTTTATACTGTCACAAATTTTAATTGCGCCAGGGATTGACTTTTCTATAGTAAATTTTTCAAAAAATAATTTTATACTGTCGCAAATTTTAATTGCGCCAGGGATTGACTTTTCTATAGTAAATTATTCAAAAACTAATTTTATACTGTCACAAATTTTAATTGCGCCAGGGATTGACTTTTCTATAGTAAATTATTCAAAAAATAATTTTATACTGTCACAAATTTTAATTGCGCCAGGGATTGACTTTTCTATAGTAAATTATTCAAAAACTAATTTTATACTGTCGCAAATTTTAAATATCCCAGGGATTGACTTTTCTATAGTAAATTATTCAAAAAATAATTTTATACTGTCACAAATTTTAATTGCGCCAGGGATTGACTTTTCTATAGTAAATTATTCAAAAACTAATTTTATACTGTCACAAATTTTAATTGCGCCAGGGATTGACTTTTCTATAGTAAATTATTCAAAAACTAATTTTATACTGTCACAAATTTTAATTGCGCCAGGGATTGACTTTTCTATAGTAAATTATTCAAAAACTAATTTTATACTGTCGCAAATTTTAAATATCCCAGGGATTGCCTTTTCTATAGTAAATTATTCAAAAAATAATTTTATACTGTCACAAATTTTAATTGCGCCAGGGATTGACTTTTCTATAGTAAATTATTCAAAAAATAATTTTCAACTGTCACAAATTTTAATTACGCCAGGGATTGACTTTTCTATAGTAAATTATTCAAAAACTAATTTTATACTGTCACAAATTTTAATTGCGCCAGGGATTGACTTTTCTATAGTAAATTATTCAAAAACTAATTTTATACTGTCGCAAATTTTAAATATCCCAGGGATTGACTTTTCTATAGTAAATTATTCAAAAACTAATTTTATACTGTCACAAATTTTAATTGCGCCAGGGATTGACTTTTCTATAGTAAATTATTCAAAAACTAATTTTTATACTGTCGCAAATTTTAAATATCCCAGGGATTGCCTTTTCTATAGTAAATTATTCAAAAAATAATTTTCAACTGTCACAAATTTTAATTGCGCCAGGGATTGCCTTTTCTATAGTAAATTTTTCAAAAAATAATTTTCAACTGTCACAAATTTTAATTGCGCCAGGGATTGACTTTTCTATAGTAAATTATTCAAAAAATAATTTTCAACTGTCACAAATTTTAATTACGCCAGGGATTGACTTTTCTATAGTAAATTATTCAAAAACTAATTTTATACTGTCGCAAATTTTAATTACGCCAGGGATTGCCTTTTCTATAGTAAATTATTCAAAAAATAATTTTCAACTGTCACAAATTTTAATTGCGCCAGGGATTGCCTTTTCTATAGTAAATTTTTCAAAAAATAATTTTCAACTGTCACAAATTTTAATTGCGCCAGGGATTGACTTTTCTATAGTAAATTATTCAAAAAATAATTTTATACTGTCACAAATTTTAATTGCGCCAGGGATTGACTTTTCTATAGTAAATTATTCAAAAAATAATTTTATACTGTCGCAAATTTTAATTACGCCAGGGATTGCCTTTTCTATAGTAAATTATTCAAAAACTAATTTTATACTGTCGCAAATTTTAATTACGCCAGGGATTGCCTTTTCTATAGTAAATTATTCAAAAACTAATTTTATACTGTCGCAAATTTTAAATATCCCAGGGATTGCCTTTTCTATAGTAAATTATTCAAAAACTAATTTTATACTGTCGCAAATTTTAATTGCGCCAGGGATTGCCTTTTCTATAGTAAATTTTTCAAAAAATAATTTTCACCTGTCACAAATTTTAATTGCGCCAGGGATTGACTTTTCTATAGTAAATTATTCAAAAAATAATTTTCAACTGTCACAAATTTTAATTACACCAGGGATTGACTTTTCTATAGTAAATTATTCAAAAACTAATTTTATACTGTCGCAAATTTTAAATATCCCAGGGATTGCCTTTTCTATAGTAAATTATTCAAAAAAATAATTTTCAACTGTCACAAATTTTAATTGCGCCAGGGATTGACTTTTCTATAGTAAATTATTCAAAAACTAATTTTATACTGTCGCAAATTTTAATTGCGCCAGGGATTGCCTTTTCTATAGTAAATTTTTCAAAAAATAATTTTATACTGTCACAAATTTTAATTGCTCCAGGGATTGACTTTTCTATAGTAAATTATTCAAAAAACTAATTTTATACTGTCGCAAATTTTAAATATCCCAGGGATTGCCTTTTCTATAGTAAAATTATTCAAAAAATAATTTTCAACTGTCACAAATTTTAATTGCGCCAGGGATTGACTTTTCTATAGTAAATTATTCAAAAACTAATTTTATACTGTCGCAAATTTTAAATATCCCAGGATTGCCTTTTCTATAGTAAATTAATTCAAAAAATAATTTTCAACTGTCACAAATTTTAATTGCGCCAGGGATTGACTTTTCTATAGTAAATTATTCAAAAAATAATTTTCAACTGTCACAAATTTTAATTACGCCAGGGATTGACTTTTCTATAGTAAATTATTCAAAAAATAATTTTATACTGTCGCAAATTTTAATTACGCCAGGGATTGCCTTTTCTATAGTAAATTATTCAAAAACTAATTTTATACTGTCGCAAATTTTTAATATCCCAGGGATTGCCTTTTCTATAGTAAATTTTTCAAAAACTAATTTTATACTGTCACAAATTTTAATTACGCCAGGGATTGACTTTTCTATAGTAAATTATTCAAAAAATAATTTTATACTGTCACAAATTTTAATTGCGCCAGGGATTGACTTTTCTATAGTAAATTATTCAAAAAATAATTTTCAACTGTCACAAATTTTAAATATCCCAGGGATTGCCTTTTCTATAGTAAATTATTCAAAAAATAATTTTCAACTGTCACAAATTTTAATTGCGCCAGGGATTGCCTTTTCTATAGTAAATTATTCAAAAACTAATTTTATACTGTCGCAAATTTTAATTACGCCAGGGATTGCCTTTTCTATAGTAAATTTTTCAAAAAATAATTTTCAACTGTCACAAATTTTAATTGCGCCAGGGATTGACTTTTCTATAGTAAATTATTCACAAAACTAATTTTATACTGTCACAAATTTTAATTGCGCCGGGGATTGACTTTTCTATAGTAAATTATTCAAAAACTAATTTTATACTGTCGCAAATTTTAAATATCCCAGGGATTGCCTTTTCTATAGTAAATTATTCAAAAAATAATTTTCAACTGTCACAAATTTTAATTACGCCAGGGATTGACTTTTCTATAGTAAATTATTCAAAAACTAATTTTATACTTTCGCAAATTTTAAATATCCCAGGGATTGCCTTTTCTATAGTAAATTATTCAAAAAAATAATTTTCAACTGTCACAAATTTTAATTACGCCAGGGATTGACTTTTCTATAGTAAATTATTCAAAAACTAATTTTTATACTGTCACAAATTTTTAATTGCGCCATGGGATTGCCTTTTCTATAGTAAATTTTTCAAAAAATAATTTTCAACTGTCACAAATTTTAATTGCGCCAGGGATTGACTTTTCTATAGTAAATTATTCAAAAACTAATTTTATACTGTCACAAATTTTAATTACGCCAGGGATTGCCTTTTCTATAGTATATTATTCAAAAAATAATTTTCAACTGTCACAAATTTTAATTGCGCCAGGGATTGCCTTTTCTATAGTAAATTATTCAAAAACTAATTTTCAACTGTCACAAATTTTAATTGCGCCAGGGATTGACTTTTTCTATAGTAAATTATTCAAAAACTAATTTTATACTGTCACAAATTTTAATTGCGCCAGGGATTGACTTTTCTATAGTAAATTATTCAAAAACTAATTTTATACTGTCGCAAATTTTAAATATCCCAGGGATTGCCTTTTCTATAGTAAATTATTCAAAAAATAATTTTATACTGTCACAAATTTTAATTGCGCCAGGGATTGACTTTTCTATAGTAAATTATTCAAAAAATAATTTTCAACTGTCACAAAATTTTAATTACGCCAGGGATTGACTTTTCTATAGTAAATTATTCAAAAACTAATTTTATACTGTCACAAATTTTAATTGCGCCAGGGATTGACTTTTCTATAGTAAATTATTCAAAAACTAATTTTATACTGTCGCAAATTTTAAATATCCCAGGGATTGACTTTTCTATAGTAAATTATTCAAAAACTAATTTTATACTGTCACAAATTTTAATTGCGCCAGGGATTGACTTTTCTATAGTAAATTATTCAAAAACTAATTTTATACTGTCGCAAATTTTAAATATCCCAGGGATTGCCTTTTCTATAGTAAATTATTCGAAAAAATAATTTTCAACTGTCACAAATTTTAATTGCGCCAGGGATTGCCTTTTCTATAGTAAATTTTTCAAAAAATAATTTTCAACTGTCACAAATTTTAATTGCGCCAGGGATTGACTTTTCTATAGTAAATTATTCAAAAAATAATTTTTATACTGTCGCAAATTTTAATTACGCCAGGGATTGCCTTTTCTATAGTAAATTATTCAAAAACTAATTTTATACTGTCGCAAATTTAAATATCCCAGGGATTGCCTTTTCTATAGTAAATTTTTCAAAAACTAATTTTATACTGTCACAAATTTTAATTACGCCAGGGATTGACTTTTTCTATAGTAAATTATTCAAAAATAATTTTATACTGTCGCAAATTTTAATTACGCCAGGGATTGCCTTTTCTATAGTAAATTATTCAAAAACTAATTTTATACTGTCGCAAATTTTAATTACGCCAGGGATTGCCTTTTCTATAGTAAATTATTCAAAAAACTAATTTTATACTGTCACAAATTTTAATTGCGCCAGGGATTGACTTTTCTATAGTAAATTCATTCAAAAAATAATTTTCAACTGTCACAAATTTTAATTACGCCAGGGATTGACTTTTCTATAGTAAATTATTCAAAAAAATAATTTTATACTGTCGCAAATTTTAATTACGCCAGGGATTGCCTTTTCTATAGTAAATTATTCAAAAACTAATTTTTATGCTGTCGCAAATTTTAAATATCCCAGGGATTGCCTTTTCTATAGTAAATTTTTCAAAAACTAATTTTATACTGTCACAAATTTTAATTACGCCAGGGATTGACTTTTCTATAGTAAATTATTCAAAAAATAATTTTATACTGTCACAAATTTTAATTGCGCCAGGGATTGGACTTTTCTATAGTAAATTATTCAAAAACTAATTTTATACTGTCGCAAATTTTAAATATCCCAGGGATTGCCTTTCTATAGTAAATTATTCAAAAAAATAATTTTCAACTGTCACAAATTTTAATTGCGCCAGGGATTGCCTTTTCTATAGTAAATTATTCAAAAACTAATTTTATACTGTCGCAAATTTTAATTACGCCAGGGATTGCCTTTTCTATAGTAAATTATTCAAAAACTAATTTTATACTGTCACAAATTTTAATTGCGCCAGGGATTGACTTTTCTATAGTAAATTATTCAAAAAATAATTTTCAACTGTCACAAATTTTAATTACGCCAGGGATTGACTTTTCTATAGTAAAATTATTCAAAAAATAATTTTATACTGTCGCAAATTTTAATTACGCCAGGGATTGCCTTTTCTATAGTAAATTATTCAAAAACTAATTTTATACTGTCGCAAATTTTAAATATCCCAGGGATTGCCTTTTCTATAGTAAATTTTTCAAAAACTAATTTTATACTGTCACAAATTTTAATTACGCCAGGGATTTGACTTTTCTATAGTAAATTATTCAAAAAATAATTTTATACTGTCACAAATTTTAATTGCGCCAGGGATTGACTTTTCTATAGTAAATTATTCAAAAAATAATTTTCAACTGTCACAAATTTTAATTGCGCCAGGGATTGCCTTTTCTATAGTAAATTATTCAAAAACTAATTTTATACTGTCGCAAATTTTAAATATCCCAGGGATTGCCTTTTCTATAGTAAATTATTCAAAAAAATAATTTTCAAACTGTCGCAAATTTTAAATATCCCAGGGATTGACTTTTCTATAGTAAATTATTCAAAAAATAATTTTATACTGTCACAAATTTTAATTGCGCCAGGGATTGACTTTTCTATAGTAAATTATTCAAAAACAAATTTTATACTGTCGCAAATTTTAAATATCCCAGGGATTGCCTTTTCTATAGTAAATTATTCAAAAAATAATTTTATACTGTCACAAATTTTAATTGCGCCAGGGATTGACTTTTCTATAGTAAATTATTCAAAAACTAATTTTATACTGTCGCAAATTTTAAATATCCCAGGGATTGACTTTTCTATAGTAAATTATTCAAAAAATAATTTTATACTGTCGCAAATTTTAATTACGCCAGGGATTGCCTTTTCTATAGTAAATTATTCAAAAACTAATTTTCAACTGTCACAAATTTTAATTGCAGCCAGGGATTGCCTTTTCTATAGTAAATTATTCAAAAACTAATTTTATACTGTCGCAAATTTTAATTACGCCAGGGATTGCCTTTTCTATAGTAAATTATTCAAAAAATAATTTTCAACTGTCACAAATTTTAATTGCGCCAGGGATTGCCTTTTCTATAGTAAATTATTCAAAAACTAATTTTATACTGTCACAAATTTTAATTGCGCCAGGGATTGCCTTTTCTATAGTAAATTTTTCAAAAAATAATTTTCAACTGTCACAAATTTTAATTGCGCCAGGGATTGACTTTTCTATAGTAAATTATTCAAAAAATAATTTTCAACTGTCACAAATTTTAATTGCGCCAGGGATTGCCTTTTCTATAGTAAATTATTCAAAAACTAATTTTATACTGTCTGCAAATTTTAAATATCCCAGGGATTGCCTTTTCTATAGTAAATTATTCAAAAAATAATTTTATACTGTCGCAAATTTTAATTACGCCAGGGATTGCCTTTTCTATAGTAAATTATTCAAAAACTAATTTTCAACTGTCACAAATTTAATTGCGCCAGGGATTGCCTTTTCTATAGTAAATTATTCAAAAACTAATTTTATACTGTCGCAAATTTTAATTACGCCAGGGATTGCCTTTTCTATAGTAAATTATTCAAAAAATAATTTTCAACTGTCACAAATTTTAATTGCGCCAGGGATTGACTTTTCTATAGTAAATTATTCAAAAAATAATTTTCAACTGTCACAAATTTTAATTGCGCCAGGGATTGCCTTTTCTATAGTAAATTATTCAAAAACTAATTTTATACTGTCGCAAATTTTAAATATCCCAGGGATTGCCTTTTCTATAGTAAATTATTCAAAAAATAATTTTATACTGTCCGCAAATTTTAATTACGCCAGGGATTGCCTTTTTCTATAGTAAATTATTCAAAAAATAATTTTATACTGTCGCAAATTTTAATTACGCCAGGGATTGCCTTTTCTATAGTAAATTATTCAAAAAACTAATTTTATACTGTCGCAAATTTTAATTACGCCAGGGATTGCCTTTTCTATAGTAAATTATTCAAAAAATAATTTTCCAACTGTCACAAATTTTAATTGCGCCAGGGATTGCCTTTTCTATAGTAAATTATTCAAAAACTAATTTTATACTGTCGCAAATTTTAAATATCCCAGGGATTGCCTTTTCTATAGTAAATTATTCAAAAAATAATTTTCAACTGTCACAAATTTTAATTGCGCCAGGGATTGACTTTTCTATAGTAAATTATTCAAAAAATAATTTTCAACTGTCACAAATTTTAATTACGCCAGGGATTGACTTTTCTATAGTAAATTATTCAAAAAATAATTTTATACTGTCGCAAATTTTAATTACGCCAGGGATTGCCTTTTCTATAGTAAATTATTCAAAAACTAATTTTATACTGTCGCAAATTTTAATTACGCCAGGGATTGCCTTTTCTATAGTAAATTATTCAAAAACTAATTTTATACTGTCGCAAATTTTAATTACGCCAGGGATTGCCTTTTCTATAGTAAATTATTCAAAAACTAATTTTATACTGTCACAAATTTTAATTGCGCCAGGGATTGACTTTTTCTATAGTAAATTATTCAAAAAATAATTTTCAACTGTCACAAATTTTAATTACGCCAGGGACTAGACTTTTTCTATAGTAAATTATTCAAAAAATAATTTTATACTGTCGCAAATTTTAATTACGCCAGGGATTGCCTTTTCTATAGTAAATTATTCAAAAACTAATTTTATACTGTCGCAAATTTTAAATATCCCAGGGATTGCCTTTTCTATAGTAAATTTTTCAAAAACTAATTTTATACTGTCAACAAATTTTAATTACGCCAGGGATTGACTTTTCTATAGTAAATTATTCAAAAAATAATTTTATACTGTCACAAATTTTAATTGCGCCAGGGATTGACTTTTCTATAGTAAATTATTCAAAAAATAATTTTCAACTGTCACAAATTTTAATTGCGCCAGGGATTGCCTTTTCTATAGTAAATTATTCAAAAACTAATTTTATACTGTCGCAAATTTTAAATATCCCAGGGATTGCCTTTTCTATAGTAAATTATTCAAAAAATAATTTTCAACTGTCGCAAATTTTAAATATCCCAGGGATTGACTTTTCTATAGTAAATTATTCAAAAAAATAATTTTATACTGTCACAAATTTTAATTGCGCCAAGGATTGACTTTTCTATAGTAAATTATTCAAAAAATAATTTTCAACTGTCACAAATTTTAAATATCCCAGGGATTGCCTTTTCTATAGTAAATTATTCAAAAAATAATTTTCAACTGTCACAAATTTTAATTGCGCCAGGGATTGCCTTTTCTATAGTAAATTATTCAAAAACTAATTTTATACTGTCGCAAATTTTAATTACGCCAGGGATTGCCTTTTCTATAGTAAATTTTTCAAAAAATAATTTTCAACTGTCACAAATTTTAATTGCGCCAGGGATTGACTTTTCTATAGTAAATTATTCAAAAACTAATTTTATACTGTCACAAATTTTAATTGCGCCAGGGATTGACTTTTCTATAGTAAATTATTCAAAAACTAATTTTATACTGTCGCAAATTTTAAATATCCCAGGGATTGCCTTTTCTATAGTAAATTATTCAAAAAAATAATTTTCAACTGTCACAAATTTTAATTACGCCAGGGATTGACTTTTCTATAGTAAATTATTCAAAAACTAATTTTATACTGTCGCAAATTTTAAATATCCCAGGGATTGCCTTTTCTATAGTAAATTATTCAAAAAATAATTTTATACTGTCGCAAATTTTAATTACGCCAGGGATTGCCTTTTCTATAGTAAATTATTCAAAAACTAATTTTTCAACTGTCACAAATTTTAATTGCGCCAGGGATTGCCTTTTCTATAGTAAATTATTCAAAAACTAATTTTATACTGTCGCAAATTTTAATTACGCCAGGGATTGCCTTTTCTATAGTAAATTATTCAAAAAATAATTTTCAACTGTCACAAATTTTAATTGCGCCAGGGATTGACTTTTCTATAGTAAATTATTCAAAAAATAATTTTCAACTGTCACAAATTTTAATTACACCAGGGATTGACTTTTCTATAGTAAATTATTCAAAAAATAATTTTATACTGTCGCAAATTTTAAATATCCCAGGGATTGCCTTTTCTATAGTAAATTTTTCAAAAACTAATTTTATACTGTCACAAATTTTAATTACGCCAGGGATTGACTTTTCTATAGTAAATTATTCAAAAAAATAATTTTATACTGTCACAAATTTTAATTGCGCCAGGGATTGACTTTTCTATAGTAAATTATTCAAAAAATAATTTTCAACTGTCACAAATTTTAATTGCGCCAGGGATTGACTTTTCTATAGTAAATTATTCAAAAAATAATTTTCAACTGTCACAAATTTTAATTGCGCCAGGGATTGCCTTTTCTATAGTAAATTATTCAAAAAATAATTTTCAACTGTCACAAATTTTAATTACGCCAGGGATTGACTTTTCTATAGTAAATTATTCAAAAACTAATTTTATACTGTCACAAATTTTAATTGCGCCAGGGATTGACTTTTCTATAGTAAATTATTCAAAAAATAATTTTCAACTGTCACAAATTTTAATTACACCAGGGATTGACTTTTCTATAGTAAATTATTCAAAAAATAATTTTCAACTGTCACAAATTTTAATTGCGCCAGGGATTGACTTTTCTATAGTAAATTATTCAAAAACTAATTTTATACTGTCACAAATTTTAATTGCGCCAGGGATTGACTTTTCTATAGTAAATTATTCAAAAAATAATTTTCAACTGTCACAAATTTTAATTGCGCCAGGGATTGACTTTTCTATAGTAAATTATTCAAAAAATAATTTTCAACTGTCACAAATTTTAATTACACCAGGGATTGACTTTTCTATAGTAAATTATTCAAAAAATAATTTTATACTGTCGCAAATTTTAAATATCCCAGGGATTGCCTTTTCTATAGTAAATTATTCAAAAACTAATTTTATACTGTCGCAAATTTTAATTACGCCAGGGATTGCCTTTTCTATAGTAAATTATTCAAAAACTAATTTTCAACTGTCACAAATTTTAATTGCGCCAGGGATTGCCTTTTCTATAGTAAATTATTCAAAAAATAATTTTATACTGTCGCAAATTTTAAATATCCCAGGGATTGCCTTTTCTATAGTAAATTATTCAAAAAATAATTTTATACTGTCGCAAATTTTAATTACGCCAGGGATTGCCTTTTCTATAGTAAATTATTCAAAAACTAATTTTCAACTGTCACAAATTTTAATTGCGCCAGGGATTGCCTTTTCTATAGTAAATTATTCAAAAACTAATTTTATACTGTCGCAAATTTTAATTACGCCAGGGATTGACTTTTCTATAGTAAATTATTCAAAAAATAATTTTATACTGTCACAAATTTTAATTGCGCCAGGGATTGACTTTTCTATAGTAAATTATTCAAAAACTAATTTTATACTGTCGCAAATTTTAAATATCCCAGGGATTGACTTTTCTATAGTATATATATATTTTTTGAATAATTTACTATAGAAAAGGCAATCCCTGGCGCAATTAAAATTTGTGACAGTTGAAAATTATTTTTTGAATAATTTACTATAGAAAAGTCAATCCCTGGCGCAATTAAAATTTGTGACAGTATAAAATTATTTTTTGAATAATTTACTATAGAAAAGTCAATCCCTGGCGTAATTAAAATTTGTGACAGTATAAAATTAGTTTTTGAATAATTTACTATAGAAAAGTCAATCCCTGGCGCAATTAAAATTTGTGACAGTATAAAATTAGTTTTTGAATAATTTACTATAGAAAAGTCAATCCCTGGGATATTTAAAATTTGCGACAGTATAAAATTAGTTTTTGAATAATTTACTATAGAAAAGTCAATCCCTGGCGTAATTAAAATTTGTGACAGTATAAAATTATTTTTTGAATAATTTACTATAGAAAAGGCAATCCCTGGGATATTTAAAATTTGCGACAGTATAAAATTAGTTTTTGAATAATTTACTATAGAAAAGGCAATCCCTGGCGTAATTAAAATTTGCGACAGTATAAAATTAGTTTTTGAATAATTTACTATAGAAAAGGCAATCCCTGGCGCAATTAAAATTTGTGACAGTATAAAATTATTTTTTGAATAATTTACTATAGAAAAGGCAATCCCTGGGATATTTAAAATTTGCGACAGTATAAAATTAGTTTTTGAATAATTTACTATAGATATAATTTTCAACTGTCACAAATTTTAATTACGCCAGGGATTGACTTTTCTATAGTAAATTATTCAAAAAATAATTTTCAACTGTCACAAATTTTAATTGCGCCAGGGATTGCCTTTTCTATAGTAAATTTTTCAAAAAATAATTTTCAACTGTCACAAATTTTAATTGCGCCAGGGATTGACTTTTCTATAGTAAATTATTCAAAAACTAATTTTCAACTGTCACAAATTTTAATTGCGCCAGGGATTGCCTTTTCTATAGTAAATTATTCAAAAACTAATTTTATACTGTCGCAAATTTTAATTACGCCAGGGATTGCCTTTTCTATAGTAAATTATTCAAAAACTAATTTTATACTGTCGCAAATTTTAAATATCCCAGGGATTGCCTTTTCTATAGTAAATTATTCAAAAAATAATTTTATACTGTCACAAATTTTAATTACGCCAGGGATTGACTTTTCTATAGTAAATTATTCAAAAACTAATTTTATACTGTCGCAAATTTTAAATATCCCAGGGATTGACTTTTCTATAGTAAATTATTCAAAAACTAATTTTATACTGTCACAAATTTTAATTGCGCCAGGGATTGACTTTTCTATAGTAAATTATTCAAAAACTAATTTTATACTGTCACAAATTTTAATTGCGCCAGGGATTGCCTTTTCTATAGTAAATTTTTCAAAAAATAATTTTCAACTGTCACAAATTTTAATTGCGCCAGGGATTGCCTTTTCTATAGTAAATTATTCAAAAACTAATTTTATACTGTCACAAATTTTAATTACGCCAGGGATTGACTTTTCTATAGTAAATTATTCAAAAAATAATTTTATACTGTCACAAATTTTAATTGCGCCAGGGATTGACTTTTCTATAGTAAATTATTCAAAAACTAATTTCATACTGTCACAAATTTTAATTGCGCCAGGGATTGCCTTTTCTATAGTAAATTATTCAAAAACTAATTTTATACTGTCGCAAATTTTAAATATCCCAGGGATTGCCTTTTCTATAGTAAATTATTCAAAAAATAATTTTCAACTGTCACAAATTTTAATTGGGCCAGGGATTGACTTTTCTATAGTAAATTATTCAAAAAATAATTTTCAACTGTCACAAATTTTAATTGCGCCAGGGATTGCCTTTTCTATAGTAAATTATTCAAAAAATAATTTTATACTGTCACAAATTTTAATTGCGCCAGGGATTGACTTTTCTATAGTAAATTATTCAAAAAATAATTTTATACTGTCGCAAATTTTAAATATCCCAGGGATTGCCTTTTCTATAGTAAATTATTCAAAAAATAATTTTATACTGTCGCAAATTTTAAATATCCCAGGGATTGCCTTTTCTATAGTAAATTATTCAAAAAATAATTTTCAACTGTCACAAATTTTAATTGCGCCAGGGATTGACTTTTCTATAGTAAATTATTCAAAAAATAATTTTATACTGTCACAAATTTTAATTGCGCCAGGGATTGACTTTTCTATAGTAAATTATTCAAAAACTAATTTTATACTGTCGCAAATTTTAAATATCCCACGGATTGACTTTTCTATAGTAAATTATTCAAAAACTAATTTTATACTGTCGCAAATTTTAAATATCCCAGGGATTGCCTTTTCTATAGTAAATTATTCAAAAAATAATTTTCAACTGTCACAAATTTTAATTGCGCCAGGGATTGACTTTTCTATAGTAAATTATTCAAAAAATAATTTTATACTGTCGCAAATTTTAAATATCCCAGGGATTGCCTTTTCTATAGTAAATTATTCAAAAACTAATTTTATACTGTCGCAAATTTTAAATATCCCAGGGATTGACTTTTCTATAGTAAATTATTCAAAAACTAATTTTATACTGTCGCAAATTTTAAATATCCCAGGGATTGCCTTTTCTATAGTAAATTATTCAAAAAATAATTTTCAACTGTCACAAATTTTAATTGCGCCAGGGATTGACTTTTCTATAGTAAATTATTCAAAAAATAATTTTCAACTGTCACAAATTTTAATTGCGCCAGGGATTGCCTTTTCTATAGTAAATTATTCAAAAACTAATTTTATACTGTCACAAATTTTAATTACGCCAGGGATTGCCTTTTCTATAGTAAATTATTCAAAAAATAATTTTATACTGTCGCAAATTTTAATTGCGCCAGGGATTGACTTTTCTATAGTAAATTATTCAAAAAATAATTTTCAACTGTCACAAATTTTAATTGCGCCAGGGATTGACTTTTCTATAGTAAATTATTCAAAAACTAATTTTCAACTGTCGCAAATTTTAATTACGCCAGGGATTGACTTTTCTATAGTAAATTATTCAAAAAATAATTTTATACTGTCGCAAATTTTAATTGCGCCAGGGATTGACTTTTCTATAGTAAATTATTCAAAAAATAATTTTCAACTGTCACAAATTTTAATTACGCCAGGGATTGACTTTTCTATAGTAAATTATTCAAAAAATAATTTTCAACTGTCACAAATTTTAATTGCGCCAGGGATTGACTTTTCTATAGTAAATTATTCAAAAAATAATTTTCAACTGTCACAAATTTTAATTGCGCCAGGGATTGACTTTTCTATAGTAAATTATTCAAAAAATAATTTTCAACTGTCACAAATTTTAATTGCGCCAGGGTTTGCCTTTTCTATAGTAAATTATTCAAAAACTTATTTTATACTGTCGCAAATTTTAAATATCCCAGGGATTGCCTTTTCTATAGTAAATTATTCAAAAAATAATTTTCAACTGTCACAAATTTTAATTGCGCCAGGGATTGACTTTTCTATAGTAAATTATTCAAAAACTAATTTTATACTGTCGCAAATTTTAATTACGCCAGGGATTGCCTTTTCTATAGTAAATTATTCAAAAACTAATTTTATACTGTCGCAAATTTTAAATATCCCAGGGATTGCCTTTTCTATAGTAAATTATTCAAAAAATAATTTTCAACTGTCACAAATTTTAATTACGCCAGGGATTGACTTTTCTATAGTAAATTATTCAAAAACTAATTTTATACTGTCGCAAATTTTAAATATCCCAGGGATTGCCTTTTCTATAGTAAATTATTCAAAAAATAATTTTCAACTGTCACAAATTTTAATTGCGCCAGGGATTGACTTTTCTATAGTAAATTATTCAAAAACTAATTTTATACTGTCGCAAATTTTAATTACGCCAGGGATTGCCTTTTCTATAGTAAATTATTCAAAAACTAATTTTCAACTGTCACAAATTTTAATTGCGCCAGGGATTGCCTTTTCTATAGTAAATTATTCAAAAACTAATTTTATACTGTCACAAATTTTAATTGCGCCAGGGATTGACTTTTCTATAGTAAATTTTTCAAAAAATAATTTTCAACTGTCACAAATTTTAATTACGCCAGGGATTGCCTTTTCTATAGTAAATTTTTCAAAAAATAATTTTCAACTGTCACAAATTTTAATTGCGCCAGGGATTGACTTTTCTATAGTAAATTATTCAAAAAATAATTTTCAACTGTCACAAATTTTAATTGCGCCAGGGATTGACTTTTCTATAGTAAATTATTCAAAAACTAATTTTATACTGTCACAAATTTTAATTGCGCCAGGGATTGACTTTTCTATAGTAAATTATTCAAAAAATAATTTTATACTGTCGCAAATTTTAAATATCCCAGGGATTGCCTTTTCTATAGTAAATTATTCAAAAAATAATTTTATACTGTCACAAATTTTAATTGCGCCAGGGATTGACTTTTCTATAGTAAATTATTCAAAAAATAATTTTCAACTGTCACAAATTTTAATTGCGCCAGGGATTGACTTTTCTATAGTAAATTATTCAAAAAATAATTTTCAACTGTCACAAATTTTAATTGCGCCAGGGATTGCCTTTTCTATAGTAAATTATTCAAAAACTAATTTTATACTGTCACAAATTTTAATTGCGCCAGGGATTGCCTTTTCTATAGTAAATTATTCAAAAAATAATTTTATACTGTCGCAAATTTTAAATATCCCAGGGATTGCCTTTTCTATAGTAAATTATTCAAAAAATAATTTTATACTGTCACAAATTTTAATTGCGCCAGGGATTGACTTTTCTATAGTAAATTATTCAAAAAATAATTTTCAACTGTCACAAATTTTAATTGCGCCAGGGATTGACTTTTCTATAGTAAATTATTCAAAAAATAATTTTCAACTGTCACAAATTTTAATTGCGCCAGGGATTGCCTTTTCTATAGTAAATTATTCAAAAACTAATTTTATACTGTCGCAAATTTTAAATATCCCAGGGATTGCCTTTTCTATAGTAAATTATTCAAAAAATAATTTTCAACTGTCACAAATTTTAATTACGCCAGGGATTGACTTTTCTATAGTAAATTATTCAAAAAATAATTTTCAACTGTCACAAATTTTAATTGCGCCAGGGATTGACTTTTCTATAGTAAATTATTCAAAAAATAATTTTATACTGTCACAAATTTTAATTGCGCCAGGGATTGACTTTTCTATAGTAAATTATTCAAAAACTAATTTTATACTGTCACAAATTTTAAATATCCCAGGGATTGACTTTTCTATAGTAAATTATTCAAAAACTAATTTTATACTGTCGCAAATTTTAATTGCGCCAGGGATTGCCTTTTCTATAGTAAATTTTTCAAAAAATAATTTTCAACTGTCACAAATTTTAATTGCGCCAGGGATTGACTTTTCTATAGTAAATTATTCAAAAACTAATTTTATACTGTCGCAAATTTTAATTGCGCCAGGGATTGCCTTTTCTATAGTAAATTTTTCAAAAAATAATTTTATACTGTCACAAATTTTAATTACGCCAGGGATTGCCTTTTCTATAGTAAATTATTCAAAAAATAATTTTCAACTGTCACAAATTTTAATTGCGCCAGGGATTGCCTTTTCTATAGTAAATTATTCAAAAACTAATTTTATACTGTCGCAAATTTTAAATATCCCAGGGATTGCCTTTTCTATAGTAAATTATTCAAAAAATAATTTTATACTGTCACAAATTTTAATTGCGCCAGGGATTGACTTTTCTATAGTAAATTATTCAAAAAATAATTTTCAACTGTCACAAATTTTAATTGCGCCAGGGATTGACTTTTCTATAGTAAATTATTCAAAAAATAATTTTCAACTGTCACAAATTTTAATTGCGCCAGGGATTGCCTTTTCTATAGTAAATTTTTCAAAAACTAATTTTATACTGTCACAAATTTTAATTACGCCAGGGATTGCCTTTTCTATAGTAAATTATTCAAAAAATAATTTTATACTGTCGCAAATTTTAAATATCCCAGGGATTGCCTTTTCTATAGTAAATTATTCAAAAAATAATTTTATACTGTCGCAAATTTTAAATATCCCAGGGATTGCCTTTTCTATAGTAAATTATTCAAAAAATAATTTTATACTGTCGCAAATTTTAAATATCCCAGGGATTGCCTTTTCTATAGTAAATTATTCAAAAAATAATTTTCAACTGTCACAAATTTTAATTGCGCCAGGGATTGACTTTTCTATAGTAAATTATTCAAAAAATAATTTTCAACTGTCACAAATTTTAATTGCGCCAGGGATTGCCTTTTCTATAGTAAATTATTCAAAAACTAATTTTATACTGTCACAAATTTTAATTGCGCCAGGGATTGCCTTTTCTATAGTAAATTATTCAAAAACTAATTTTATACTGTCGCAAATTTTAAATATCCCAGGGATTGACTTTTCTATAGTAAATTATTCAAAAAATAATTTTCAACTGTCACAAATTTTAATTGCGCCAGGGATTGCCTTTTCTATAGTAAATTATTCAAAAACTAATTTTATACTGTCACAAATTTTAATTGCGCCAGGGATTGCCTTTTCTATAGTAAATTATTCAAAAAATAATTTTATACTGTCACAAATTTTAATTGCGCCAGGGATTGACTTTTCTATAGTAAATTATTCAAAAAATAATTTTATACTGTCACAAATTTTAATTGCGCCAGGGATTGACTTTTCTATAGTAAATTATTCAAAAACTAATTTTATACTGTCGCAAATTTTAAATATCCCAGGGATTGACTTTTCTATAGTAAATTATTCAAAAACTAATTTTATACTGTCGCAAATTTTAAATATCCCAGGGATTGCCTTTTCTATAGTAAATTATTCAAAAAATAATTTTCAACTGTCACAAATTTTAATTGCGCCAGGGATTGACTTTTCTATAGTAAATTATTCAAAAAATAATTTTCAACTGTCACAAATTTTAATTGCGCCAGGGATTGCCTTTTCTATAGTAAATTATTCAAAAACTAATTTTATACTGTCACAAATTTTAATTGCGCCAGGGATTGACTTTTCTATAGTAAATTATTCAAAAACTAATTTTATACTGTCGCAAATTTTAATTACGCCAGGGATTGCCTTTTCTATAGTAAATTATTCAAAAACTAATTTTCAACTGTCACAAATTTTAATTGCGCCAGGGATTGCCTTTTCTATAGTAAATTATTCAAAAACTAATTTTATACTGTCACAAATTTTAATTGCGCCAGGGATTGACTTTTCTATAGTAAATTTTTCAAAAAATAATTTTCAACTGTCACAAATTTTAATTACGCCAGGGATTGCCTTTTCTATAGTAAATTTTTCAAAAAATAATTTTCAACTGTCACAAATTTTAATTGCGCCAGGGATTGACTTTTCTATAGTAAATTATTCAAAAAATAATTTTCAACTGTCACAAATTTTAATTGCGCCAGGGATTGACTTTTCTATAGTAAATTATTCAAAAACTAATTTTATACTGTCACAAATTTTAATTGCGCCAGGGATTGACTTTTCTATAGTAAATTATTCAAAAAATAATTTTATACTGTCGCAAATTTTAAATATCCCAGGGATTGCCTTTTCTATAGTAAATTATTCAAAAAATAATTTTATACTGTCACAAATTTTAATTGCGCCAGGGATTGACTTTTCTATAGTAAATTATTCAAAAAATAATTTTCAACTGTCACAAATTTTAATTGCGCCAGGGATTGACTTTTCTATAGTAAATTATTCAAAAAATAATTTTCAACTGTCACAAATTTTAATTGCGCCAGGGATTGCCTTTTCTATAGTAAATTATTCAAAAACTAATTTTATACTGTCACAAATTTTAATTGCGCCAGGGATTGCCTTTTCTATAGTAAATTATTCAAAAAATAATTTTATACTGTCGCAAATTTTAAATATCCCAGGGATTGCCTTTTCTATAGTAAATTATTCAAAAAATAATTTTATACTGTCACAAATTTTAATTGCGCCAGGGATTGACTTTTCTATAGTAAATTATTCAAAAAATAATTTTCAACTGTCACAAATTTTAATTGCGCCAGGGATTGACTTTTCTATAGTAAATTATTCAAAAAATAATTTTCAACTGTCACAAATTTTAATTGCGCCAGGGATTGCCTTTTCTATAGTAAATTATTCAAAAACTAATTTTATACTGTCGCAAATTTTAAATATCCCAGGGATTGCCTTTTCTATAGTAAATTATTCAAAAAATAATTTTCAACTGTCACAAATTTTAATTACGCCAGGGATTGACTTTTCTATAGTAAATTATTCAAAAAATAATTTTCAACTGTCACAAATTTTAATTGCGCCAGGGATTGACTTTTCTATAGTAAATTATTCAAAAAATAATTTTATACTGTCACAAATTTTAATTGCGCCAGGGATTGACTTTTCTATAGTAAATTATTCAAAAACTAATTTTATACTGTCACAAATTTTAAATATCCCAGGGATTGACTTTTCTATAGTAAATTATTCAAAAACTAATTTTATACTGTCGCAAATTTTAATTGCGCCAGGGATTGCCTTTTCTATAGTAAATTTTTCAAAAAATTATTTTCAACTGTCACAAATTTTAATTGCGCCAGGGATTGACTTTTCTATAGTAAATTATTCAAAAACTAATTTTATACTGTCGCAAATTTTAATTGCGCCAGGGATTGCCTTTTCTATAGTAAATTTTTCAAAAAATAATTTTATACTGTCACAAATTTTAATTACGCCAGGGATTGCCTTTTCTATAGTAAATTATTCAAAAAATAATTTTCAACTGTCACAAATTTTAATTGCGCCAGGGATTGCCTTTTCTATAGTAAATTATTCAAAAACTAATTTTATACTGTCGCAAATTTTAAATATCCCAGGGATTGCCTTTTCTATAGTAAATTATTCAAAAAATAATTTTATACTGTCACAAATTTTAATTGCGCCAGGGATTGACTTTTCTATAGTAAATTATTCAAAAAATAATTTTCAACTGTCACAAATTTTAATTGCGCCAGGGATTGACTTTTCTATAGTAAATTATTCAAAAAATAATTTTCAACTGTCACAAATTTTAATTGCGCCAGGGATTGCCTTTTCTATAGTAAATTTTTCAAAAACTAATTTTATACTGTCACAAATTTTAATTACGCCAGGGATTGCCTTTTCTATAGTAAATTATTCAAAAAATAATTTTATACCGTCGCAAATTTTAAATATCCCAGGGATTGCCTTTTCTATAGTAAATTATTCAAAAAATAATTTTATACTGTCGCAAATTTTAAATATCCCAGGGATTGCCTTTTCTATAGTAAATTATTCAAAAAATAATTTTATACTGTCGCAAATTTTAAATATCCCAGGGATTGCCTTTTCTATAGTAAATTATTCAAAAAATAATTTTCAACTGTCACAAATTTTAATTGCGCCAGGGATTGACTTTTCTATAGTAAATTATTCAAAAAATAATATTCAACTGTCACAAATTTTAATTGCGCCAGGGATTGCCTTTTCTATAGTAAATTATTCAAAAACTAATTTTATACTGTCACAAATTTTAATTGCGCCAGGGATTGCCTTTTCTATAGTAAATTATTCAAAAACTAATTTTATACTGTCGCAAATTTTAAATATCCCAGGGATTGACTTTTCTATAGTAAATTATTCAAAAAATAATTTTCAACTGTCACAAATTTTAATTGCGCCAGGGATTGCCTTTTCTATAGTAAATTATTCAAAAACTAATTTTATACTGTCACAAATTTTAATTGCGCCAGGGATTGCCTTTTCTATAGTAAATTATTCAAAAAATAATTTTATACTGTCACAAATTTTAATTGCGCCAGGGATTGACTTTTCTATAGTAAATTATTCAAAAAATAATTTTATACTGTCACAAATTTTAATTGCGCCAGGGATTGACTTTTCTATAGTAAATTATTCAAAAACTAATTTTATACTGTCGCAAATTTTAAATATCCCAGGGATTGACTTTTCTATAGTAAATTATTCAAAAACTAATTTTATACTGTCGCAAATTTTAAATATCCCAGGGATTGCCTTTTCTATAGTAAATTATTCAAAAAATAATTTTCAACTGTCACAAATTTTAATTGCGCCAGGGATTGACTTTTCTATAGTAAATTATTCAAAAAATAATTTTCAACTGTCACAAATTTTAATTGCGCCAGGGATTGCCTTTTCTATAGTAAATTATTCAAAAACTAATTTTATACTGTCACAAATTTTAATTACGCCAGGGATTGACTTTTCTATAGTAAATTATTCAAAAACTAATTTTATACTGTCGCAAATTTTAAATATCCCAGGGATTGCCTTTTCTATAGTAAATTATTCAAAAAATAATTTTATACTGTCGCAAATTTTAAATATCCCAGGGATTGCCTTTTCTATAGTAAATTAATCAAAAAATAATTTTATACTGTCGCAAATTTTAAATATCCCAGGGATTGCCTTTTCTATAGTAAATTATTCAAAAAATAATTTTCAACTGTCACAAATTTTAATTGCGCCAGGGATTGACTTTTCTATAGTAAATTATTCAAAAAATAATTTTCAACTGTCACAAATTTTAATTGCGCCAGGGATTGCCTTTTCTATAGTAAATTATTCAAAAACTAATTTTATACTGTCACAAATTTTAATTGCGCCAGGGATTGCCTTTTCTATAGTAAATTATTCAAAAAATAATTTTATACTGTCGCAAATTTTAAATATCCCAGGGATTGCCTTTTCTATAGTAAATTATTCAAAAAATAATTTTATACTGTCACAAATTTTAATTGCGCCAGGGATTGACTTTTCTATAGTAAATTATTCAAAAAATAATTTTCAACTGTCACAAATTTTAATTGCGCCAGGGATTGACTTTTCTATAGTAAATTATTCAAAAAATAATTTTCAACTGTCACAAATTTTAATTGCGCCAGGGATTGACTTTTCTATAGTAAATTATTCAAAAAATAATTTTCAACTGTCACAAATTTTAATTGCGCCAGGGATTGACTTTTCTATAGTAAATTATTCAAAAAATAATTTTCAACTGTCACAAATTTTAATTGCGCCAGGGATTGACTTTTCTATAGTAAATTATTCAAAAAATAATTTTCAACTGTCACAAATTTTAATTGCGCCAGGGATTGACTTTTCTATAGTAAATTATTCAAAAAATAATTTTCAACTGTCACAAATTTTAATTGCGCCAGGGATTGACTTTTCTATAGTAAATTATTCAAAAAATAATTTTCAACTGTCACAAATTTTAATTGCGCCAGGGATTGACTTTTCTATAGTAAATTATTCAAAAAATAATTTTCAACTGTCACAAATTTTAATTGCGCCAGGGATTGCCTTTTCTATAGTAAATTATTCAAAAACTAATTTTATACTGTCGCAAATTTTAATTGCGCCAGGGATTGCCTTTTCTATAGTAAATTATTCAAAAAATAATTTTATACTGTCACAAATTTTAATTGCGCCAGGGATTGCCTTTTCTATAGTAAATTATTCAAAAAATAATTTTATACTGTCACAAATTTTAATTGCGCCAGGGATTGACTTTTCTATAGTAAATTATTCAAAAAATAATTTTCAACTGTCACAAATTTTAATTGCGCCAGGGATTGACTTTTCTATAGTAAATTATTCAAAAAATAATTTTATACTGTCACAAATTTTAATTGTGCCAGGGATTGACTTTTCTATAGTAAATTATTCAAAAACTAATTTTATACTGTCGCAAATTTTAAATATCCCAGGGATTGACTTTTCTATAGTAAATTATTCAAAAACTAATTTTATACTGTCGCAAATTTTAAATATCCCAGGGATTGACTTTTCTATAGTAAATTATTCAAAAACTAATTTTATACTGTCACAAATTTTAATTGCGCCAGGGATTGACTTTTCTATAGTAAATTATTCAAAAACTAATTTTATACTGTCGCAAATTTTAATTGCGCCAGGGATTGCCTTTTCTATAGTAAATTATTCAAAAAATAATTTTCAACTGTCACAAATTTTAATTGCGCCAGGGATTGCCTTTTCTATAGTAAATTATTCAAAAACTAATTTTATACTGTCGCAAATTTTAATTGCGCCAGGGATTGACTTTTCTATAGTCAATTATTCAAAAACTAATTTTATACTGTCACAAATTTTAATTGCGCCAGGGATTGACTTTTCTATAGTAAATTATTCAAAAAATAATTTTCAACTGTCACAAATTTTAATTGCGCCAGGGATTGCCTTTTCTATAGTAAATTATTCAAAAACTAATTTTATACTGTCGCAAATTTTAATTGCGCCAGGGATTGACTTTTCTATAGTAAATTATTCAAAAACTAATTTTATACTGTCACAAATTTTAATTGCGCCAGGGATTGACTTTTCTATAGTAAATTATTCAAAAACTAATTTTCAACTGTCACAAATTTTAATTGCGCCAGGGATTGACTTTTCTATAGTAAATTATTCAAAAACTAATTTTATACTGTCGCAAATTTTAAATATCCCAGGGATTGCCTTTTCTATAGTAAATTATTCAAAAAATAATTTTCAACTGTCACAAATTTTAATTGCGCCAGGGATTGCCTTTTCTATAGTAAATTATTCAAAAACTAATTTTATACTGTCGCAAATTTTAAATATCCCAGGGATTGACTTTTCTATAGTAAATTATTCAAAAACTAATTTTATACTGTCGCAAATTTTAAATATCCCAGGGATTGCCTTTTCTATAGTAAATTATTCAAAAACTAATTTTCAACTGTCACAAATTTTAATTACGCCAGGGATTGACTTTTCTATAGTAAATTATTCAAAAAATAATTTTCAACTGTCACAAATTTTAATTGCGCCAGGGATTGCCTTTTCTATAGTAAATTATTCAAAAACTAATTTTATACTGTCACAAATTTTAATTGCGCCAGGGATTGACTTTTCTATAGTAAATTATTCAAAAACTAATTTTATACTGTCGCAAATTTTAAATATCCCAGGGATTGACTTTTCTATAGTAAATTATTCAAAAAATAATTTTCAACTGTCACAAATTTTAATTACGCCAGGGATTGCCTTTTCTATAGTAAATTATTCAAAAAATAATTTTCAACTGTCACAAATTTTAATTGCGCCAGGGATTGACTTTTCTATAGTAAATTATTCAAAAACTAATTTTATACTGTCACAAATTTTAATTGCGCCAGGGATTGCCTTTTCTATAGTAAATTATTCAAAAAATAATTTTATACTGTCGCAAATTTTAATTACGCCAGGGATTGCCTTTTCTATAGTAAATTATTCAAAAACTAATTTTATACTGTCACAAATTTTAATTGCGCCAGGGATTGACTTTTCTATAGTAAATTATTCAAAAAATAATTTTCAACTGTCGCAAATTTTAAATATCCCAGGGATTGCCTTTTCTATAGTAAATTATTCAAAAAATAATTTTCAACTGTCGCAAATTTTAATTACGCCAGGGATTGCCTTTTCTATAGTAAATTATTCAAAAAATAATTTTCAACTGTCACAAATTTTAATTACGCCAGGGATTGCCTTTTCTATAGTAAATTATTCAAAAACTAATTTTATACTGTCGCAAATTTTAAATATCCCAGGGATTGACTTTTCTATAGTAAATTATTCAAAAAATAATTTTCAACTGTCGCAAATTTTAATTACGCCAGGGATTGCCTTTTCTATAGTAAATTATTCAAAAAATAATTTTATACTGTCGCAAATTTTAATTACGCCAGGGATTGCCTTTTCTATAGTAAATTATTCAAAAACTAATTTTATACTGTCGCAAATTTTAAATATCCCAGGGATTGACTTTTCTATAGTAAATTATTCAAAAAATAATTTTATACTGTCGCAAATTTTAATTGCGCCAGGGATTGACTTTTCTATAGTAAATTATTCAAAAACTAATTTTCAACTGTCACAAATTTTAATTACGCCAGGGATTGACTTTTCTATAGTAAATTATTCAAAAAATAATTTTATACTGTCGCAAATTTTAATTACGCCAGGGATTGCCTTTTCTATAGTAAATTATTCAAAAAATAATTTTCAACTGTCACAAATTTTAATTGCGCCAGGGATTGCCTTTTCTATAGTAAATTATTCAAAAAATAATTTTCAACTGTCGCAAATTTTAAATATCCCAGGGATTGACTTTTCTATAGTAAATTATTCAAAAAATAATTTTCAACTGTCACAAATTTTAATTGCGCCAGGGATTGACTTTTCTATAGTAAATTATTCAAAAACTAATTTTATACTGTCGCAAATTTTAAATATCCCAGGGATTGACTTTTCTATAGTAAATTATTCAAAAAATAATTTTATACTGTCGCAAATTTTAATTGCGCCAGGGATTGACTTTTCTATAGTAAATTATTCAAAAACTAATTTTCAACTGTCACAAATTTTAATTACGCCAGGGATTGACTTTTCTATAGTAAATTATTCAAAAAATAATTTTATACTGTCGCAAATTTTAATTACGCCAGGGATTGCCTTTTCTATAGTAAATTATTCAAAAACTAATTTTATACTGTCACAAATTTTAATTGCGCCAGGGATTGACTTTTCTATAGTAAATTATTCAAAAAATAATTTTCAACTGTCGCAAATTTTAAATATCCCAGGGATTGCCTTTTCTATAGTAAATTATTCAAAAAATAATTTTCAACTGTCGCAAATTTTAATTACGCCAGGGATTGCCTTTTCTATAGTAAATTATTCAAAAACTAATTTTATACTGTCACAAATTTTAATTACGCCAGGGATTGCCTTTTCTATAGTAAATTATTCAAAAACTAATTTTATACTGTCGCAAATTTTAAATATCCCAGGGATTGACTTTTCTATAGTAAATTATTCAAAAAATAATTTTCAACTGTCACAAATTTTAATTGCGCCAGGGATTGACTTTTCTATAGTAAATTATTCAAAAACTAATTTTCAACTGTCACAAATTTTAATTGCGCCAGGGATTGACTTTTCTATAGTAAATTATTCAAAAAATAATTTTCAACTGTCACAAATTTTAATTACGCCAGGGATTGACTTTTCTATAGTAAATTATTCAAAAACTAATTTTATACTGTCACAAATTTTAATTGCGCCAGGGATTGACTTTTCTATAGTAAATTATTCAAAAACTAATTTTATACTGTCGCAAATTTTAAATATCCCAGGGATTGACTTTTCTATAGTAAATTATTCAAAAACTAATTTTATACTGTCGCAAATTTTAAATATCCCAGGGATTGACTTTTCTATAGTAAATTATTCAAAAAATAATTTTCAACTGTCACAAATTTTAATTGCGCCAGGGATTGACTTTTCTATAGTAAATTATTCAAAAACTAATTTTATACTGTCACAAATTTTAATTGCGCCAGGGATTGACTTTTCTATAGTAAATTATTCAAAAACTAATTTTATACTGTCGCAAATTTTAAATATCCCAGGGATTGCCTTTTCTATAGTAAATTATTCAAAAACTAATTTTATACTGTCACAAATTTTAATTACGCCAGGGATTGACTTTTCTATAGTAAATTATTCAAAAAATAATTTTATACTGTCACAAATTTTAATTGCGCCAGGGATTGACTTTTCTATAGTAAATTATTCAAAAAATAATTTTCAACTGTCACAAATTTTAATTACGCCAGGGATTGACTTTTCTATAGTAAATTATTCAAAAACTAATTTTATACTGTCGCAAATTTTAAATATCCCAGTGATTGCCTTTTCTATAGTAAATTATTCAAAAAATAATTTTCAACTGTCACAAATTTTAAATATCCCAGGGATTGACTTTTCTATAGTAAATTATTCAAAAACTAATTTTATACTGTCACAAATTTTAATTGCGCCAGGGATTGACTTTTCTATAGTAAATTATTCAAAAACTAATTTTATACTGTCGCAAATTTTAATTGCGCCAGGGATTGCCTTTTCTATAGTAAATTATTCAAAAAATAATTTTCAACTGTCACAAATTTTAATTGCGCCAGGGATTGCCTTTTCTATAGTAAATTATTCAAAAACTAATTTTATACTGTCGCAAATTTTAATTGCGCCAGGGATTGACTTTTCTATAGTAAATTATTCAAAAACTAATTTTATACTGTCACAAATTTTAATTGCGCCAGGGATTGACTTTTCTATAGTAAATTATTCAAAAAATAATTTTCAACTGTCACAAATTTTAATTGCGCCAGGGATTGCCTTTTCTATAGTAAATTATTCAAAAACTAATTTTATACTGTCGCAAATTTTAATTGCGCCAGGGATTGATTTTTCTATAGTAAATTATTCAAAAACTAATTTTATACTGTCACAAATTTTAATTGCGCCAGGGATTGACTTTTCTATAGTAAATTATTCAAAAACTAATTTTCAACTGTCACAAATTTTAATTGCGCCAGGGATTGACTTTTCTATAGTAAATTATTCAAAAACTAATTTTATACTGTCGCAAATTTTAAATATCCCAGGGATTGCCTTTTCTATAGTAAATTATTCAAAAAATAATTTTCAACTGTCACAAATTTTAATTGCGCCAGGGATTGCCTTTTCTATAGTAAATTATTCAAAAACTAATTTTATACTGTCGCAAATTTTAAATATCCCAGGGATTGCCTTTTCTATAGTAAATTATTCAAAAAATAATTTTATACTGTCACAAATTTTAATTGCGCCAGGGATTGCCTTTTCTATAGTAAATTATTCAAAAAATAATTTTATACTGTCACAAATTTTAATTGCGCCAGGGATTGCCTTTTCTATAGTAAATTATTCAAAAACTAATTTTATACTGTCGCAAATTTTAAATATCCCAGGGATTGCCTTTTCTATAGTAAATTATTCAAAAACTAATTTTATACTGTCGCAAATTTTAATTACGCCAGGGATTGCCTTTTCTATAGTAAATTATTCAAAAACTAATTTTATACTGTCGCAAATTTTAAATATCCCAGGGATTGCCTTTTCTATAGTAAATTATTCAAAAAATAATTTTCAACTGTCACAAATTTTAATTGCGCCAGGGATTGCCTTTTCTATAGTAAATTTTTCAAAAACTAATTTTATACTGTCACAAATTTTAATTACGCCAGGGATTGACTTTTCTATAGTAAATTATTCAAAAAATAATTTTATACTGTCGCAAATTTTAATTACGCCAGGGATTGCCTTTTCTATAGTAAATTATTCAAAAACTAATTTTATACTGTCGCAAATTTTAATTACGCCAGGGATTGCCTTTTCTATAGTAAATTATTCAAAAACTAATTTTATACTGTCGCAAATTTTAATTACGCCAGGGATTGCCTTTTCTATAGTAAATTATTCAAAAACTAATTTTATACTGTCGCAAATTTTAAATATCCCAGGGATTGCCTTTTCTATAGTAAATTATTCAAAAACTAATTTTATACTGTCGCAAATTTTAATTACGCCAGGGATTGCCTTTTCTATAGTAAATTATTCAAAAAATAATTTTCAACTGTCACAAATTTTAATTGCGCCAGGGATTGCCTTTTCTATAGTAAATTTTTCAAAAAATAATTTTCAACTGTCACAAATTTTAATTGCGCCAGGGATTGACTTTTCTATAGTAAATTATTCAAAAAATAATTTTATACTGTCACAAATTTTAATTGCGCCAGGGATTGACTTTTCTATAGTAAATTATTCAAAAACTAATTTTATACTGTCGCAAATTTTAAATATCCCAGGGATTGACTTTTCTATAGTAAATTATTCAAAAACTAATTTTATACTGTCGCAAATTTTAAATATCCCAGGGATTGCCTTTTCTATAGTAAATTATTCAAAAAATAATTTTCAACTGTCACAAATTTTAATTGCGCCAGGGATTGACTTTTCTATAGTAAATTATTCAAAAACTAATTTTATACTGTCGCAAATTTTAATTACGCCAGGGATTGCCTTTTCTATAGTAAATTATTCAAAAAATAATTTTATACTGTCACAAATTTTAATTGCGCCAGGGATTGACTTTTCTATAGTAAATTATTCAAAAAATAATTTTCAACTGTCACAAATTTTAATTACGCCAGGGATTGACTTTTCTATAGTAAATTATTCAAAAAATAATTTTCAACTGTCACAAATTTTAATTGCGCCAGGGATTGACTTTTCTATAGTAAATTATTCAAAAAATAATTTTCAACTGTCACAAATTTTAATTACGCCAGGGATTGCCTTTTCTATAGTAAATTATTCAAAAACTAATTTTATACTGTCACAAATTTTAATTGCGCCAGGGATTGACTTTTCTATAGTAAATTATTCAAAAACTAATTTTATACTGTCGCAAATTTTAATTACGCCAGGGATTGCCTTTTCTATAGTAAATTATTCAAAAACTAATTTTATACTGTCGCAAATTTTAATTACGCCATTGATTGCCTTTTCTATAGTAAATTATTCAAAAAATAATTTTCAACTGTCACAAATTTTAATTGCGCCAGGGATTGCCTTTTCTATAGTAAATTATTCAAAAACTAATTTTATACTGTCGCAAATTTTAATTACGCCAGGGATTGCCTTTTCTATAGTAAATTATTCAAAAACTAATTTTATACTGTCGCAAATTTTAATTACGCCAGGGATTGCCTTTTCTATAGTAAATTATTCAAAAACTAATTTTATACTGTCGCAAATTTTAAATATCCCAGGGATTGCCTTTTCTATAGTAAATTATTCAAAAAATAATTTTCAACTGTCACAAATTTTAATTGCGCCAGGGATTGACTTTTCTATAGTAAATTATTCAAAAAATAATTTTATACTGTCGCAAATTTTAATTACGCCAGGGATTGCCTTTTCTATAGTAAATTATTCAAAAACTAATTTTATACTGTCACAAATTTTAATTGCGCCAGGGATTGACTTTTCTATAGTAAATTATTCAAAAACTAATTTTATACTGTCGCAAATTTTAAATATCCCAGGGATTGCCTTTTCTATAGTAAATTATTCAAAAAATAATTTTATACTGTCGCAAATTTTAATTACGCCAGGGATTGCCTTTTCTATAGTAAATTATTCAAAAACTAATTTTATACTGTCGCAAATTTTAAATATCCCAGGGATTGCCTTTTCTATAGTAAATTATTCAAAAAATAATTTTCAACTGTCACAAATTTTAATTGCGCCAGGGATTGACTTTTCTATAGTAAATTATTCAAAAACTAATTTTATACTGTCGCAAATTTTAATTACGCCAGGGATTGCCTTTTCTATAGTAAATTATTCAAAAACTAATTTTATACTGTCGCAAATTTTAAATATCCCAGGGATTGCCTTTTCTATAGTAAATTATTCAAAAAATAATTTTCAACTGTCACAAATTTTAATTGCGCCAGGGATTGACTTTTCTATAGTAAATTATTCAAAAACTAATTTTATACTGTCGCAAATTTTAATTACGCCAGGGATTGCCTTTTCTATAGTAAATTATTCAAAAACTAATTTTATACTGTCGCAAATTTTAAATATCCCAGGGATTGCCTTTTCTATAGTAAATTATTCAAAAAATAATTTTCAACTGTCACAAATTTTAATTACGCCAGGGATTGCCTTTTCTATAGTAAATTATTCAAAAACTAATTTTATACTGTCGCAAATTTTAAATATCCCAGGGATTGCCTTTTCTATAGTAAATTATTCAAAAAATAATTTTCAACTGTCACAAATTTTAATTGCGCCAGGGATTGACTTTTCTATAGTAAATTATTCAAAAACTAATTTTATACTGTCGCAAATTTTAATTACGCCAGGGATTGCCTTTTCTATAGTAAATTATTCAAAAACTAATTTTATACTGTCGCAAATTTTAATTGCGCCAGGGATTGACTTTTCTATAGTAAATTATTCAAAAACTAATTTTATACTGTCACAAATTTTAATTGCGCCAGGGATTGACTTTTCTATAGTAAATTATTCAAAAACTAATTTTATACTGTCGCAAATTTTAAATATCCCAGGGATTGCCTTTTCTATAGTAAATTATTCAAAAAATAATTTTCAACTGTCACAAATTTTAATTGCGCCAGGGATTGACTTTTCTATAGTAAATTATTCAAAAAATAATTTTCAACTGTCACAAATTTTAATTGCGCCAGGGATTGACTTTTCTATAGTAAATTATTCAAAAAATAATTTTCAACTGTCACAAATTTTAATTGCGCCAGGGATTGCCTTTTCTATAGTAAATTATTCAAAAACTAATTTTCAACTGTCACAAATTTTAATTACGCCAGGGATTGACTTTTCTATAGTAAATTATTCAAAAAATAATTTTATACTGTCACAAATTTTAATTGCGCCAGGGATTGCCTTTTCTATAGTAAATTTTTCAAAAAATAATTTTCAACTGTCACAAATTTTAATTGCGCCAGGGATTGACTTTTCTATAGTAAATTATTCAAAAACTAATTTTATACTGTCGCAAATTTTAAATATCCCAGGGATTGACTTTTCTATAGTAAATTATTCAAAAAATAATTTTATACTGTCACAAATTTTAATTGCGCCAGGGATTGACTTTTCTATAGTAAATTATTCAAAAACTAATTTTATACTGTCGCAAATTTTAATTACGCCAGGGATTGACTTTTCTATAGTAAATTATTCAAAAACTAATTTTATACTGTCGCAAATTTTAAATATCCCAGGGATTGACTTTTCTATAGTAAATTATTCAAAAAATAATTTTATACTGTCACAAATTTTAATTGCGCCAGGGATTGACTTTTCTATAGTAAATTATTCAAAAACTAATTTTATACTGTCGCAAATTTTAATTACGCCAGGGATTGCCTTTTCTATAGTAAATTATTCAAAAAATAATTTTCAACTGTCACAAATTTTAATTGCGCCAGGGATTGACTTTTCTATAGTAAATTATTCAAAAAATAATTTTATACTGTCACAAATTTTAATTGCGCCAGGGATTGACTTTTCTATAGTAAATTATTCAAAAAATAATTTTCAACTGTCACAAATTTTAATTACGCCAGGGATTGACTTTTCTATAGTAAATTATTCAAAAAATAATTTTATACTGTCGCAAATTTTAATTACGCCAGGGATTGCCTTTTCTATAGTAAATTATTCAAAAACTAATTTTATACTGTCGCAAATTTTAATTGCGCCAGGGATTGACTTTTCTATAGTAAATTATTCAAAAACTAATTTTATACTGTCGCAAATTTTATGTGCGCCAGGGATTGACTTTTCTATAGTAAATTATTCAAAAAATAATTTTCAACTGTCACAAATTTTAATTACGCCAGGGATTGACTTTTCTATAGTAAATTATTCAAAAACTAATTTTATACTGTCGCAAATTTTATGTGCGCCAGGGATTGACTTTTCTATAGTAAATTATTCAAAAAATAATTTTATACTGTCGCAAATTTTAAATATCCCAGGGATTGCCTTTTCTATAGTAAATTATTCAAAAAATAATTTTCAACTGTCGCAAATTTTAAATATCCCAGGGATTGCCTTTTCTATAGTAAATTATTCAAAAACTAATTTTCAACTGTCACAAATTTTAATTGCGCCAGGGATTGACTTTTCTATAGTAAATTATTCAAAAACTAATTTTATACTGTCACAAATTTTAATTGCGCCAGGGATTGACTTTTCTATAGTAAATTATTCAAAAACTAATTTTATACTGTCGCAAATTTTAATTGCGCCAGGGATTGACTTTTCTATAGTAAATTATTCAAAAACTAATTTTATACTGTCGCAAATTTTAAATATCCCAGGGATTGCCTTTTCTATAGTAAATTATTCAAAAAATAATTTTCAACTGTCACAAATTTTAATTGCGCCAGGGATTGCCTTTTCTATAGTAAATTATTCAAAAAATAATTTTATACTGTCGCAAATTTTAAATATCCCAGGGATTGCCTTTTCTATAGTAAATTATTCAAAAAATAATTTTCAACTGTCGCAAATTTTAAATATCCCAGGGATTGCCTTTTCTATAGTAAATTATTCAAAAACTAATTTTCAACTGTCACAAATTTTAATTGCGCCAGGGATTGACTTTTCTATAGTAAATTATTCAAAAACTAATTTTATACTGTCACAAATTTTAATTGCGCCAGGGATTGACTTTTCTATAGTAAATTATTCAAAAACTAATTTTATACTGTCGCAAATTTTAATTGCGCCAGGGATTGACTTTTCTATAGTAAATTATTCAAAAACTAATTTTATACTGTCGCAAATTTTAAATATCCCAGGGATTGCCTTTTCTATAGTAAATTATTCAAAAAATAATTTTCAACTGTCACAAATTTTAATTGCGCCAGGGATTGCCTTTTCTATAGTAAATTATTCAAAAAATAATTTTATACTGTCGCAAATTTTAATTACGCCAGGGATTGCCTTTTCTATAGTAAATTATTCAAAAACTAATTTTATACTGTCGCAAATTTTAATTACGCCAGGGATTGCCTTTTCTATAGTAAATTATTCAAAAAATAATTTTATACTGTCACAAATTTTAATTGCGCCAGGGATTGACTTTTCTATAGTAAATTATTCAAAAAATAATTTTCAACTGTCACAAATTTTAATTACGCCAGGGATTGACTTTTCTATAGTAAATTATTCAAAAAATAATTTTATACTGTCGCAAATTTTAATTACGCCAGGGATTGCCTTTTCTATAGTAAATTATTCAAAAACTAATTTTATACTGTCGCAAATTTTAATTGCGCCAGGGATTGACTTTTCTATAGTAAATTATTCAAAAACTAATTTTATACTGTCACAAATTTTAATTGCGCCAGGGATTGACTTTTCTATAGTAAATTATTCAAAAAATAATTTTATACTGTCGCAAATTTTAATTACGCCAGGGATTGCCTTTTCTATAGTAAATTATTCAAAAACTAATTTTATACTGTCGCAAATTTTAATTGCGCCAGGGATTGACTTTTCTATAGTAAATTATTCAAAAACTAATTTTATACTGTCACAAATTTTAATTGCGCCAGGGATTGACTTTTCTATAGTAAAATATTCAAAAAATAATTTTATACTGTCGCAAATTTTAATTACGCCAGGGATTGCCTTTTCTATAGTAAATTATTCAAAAACTAATTTTATACTGTCGCAAATTTTAAATATCCCAGGGATTGCCTTTTCTATAGTAAATTATTCAAAAACTAATTTTATACTGTCGCAAATTTTAATTACGCCAGGGATTGACTTTTCTATAGTAAATTATTCAAAAACTAATTTTATACTGTCGCAAATTTTAATTACGCCAGGGATTGACTTTTCTATAGTAAATTATTCAAAAAATAATTTTCAACTGTCACAAATTTTAAATATCCCAGGGATTGACTTTTCTATAGTAAATTATTCAAAAACTAATTTTATACTGTCGCAAATTTTAAATATCCCAGGGATTGCCTTTTCTATAGTAAATTATTCAAAAACTAATTTTATACTGTCGCAAATTTTAATTACGCCAGGGATTGACTTTTCTATAGAAAATTATTCAAAAAATAATTTTATACTGTCGCAAATTTTAATTACGCCAGGGATTGCCTTTTCTATAGTAAATTATTCAAAAACTAATTTTATACTGTCGCAAATTTTAATTGCGCCAGGGATTGACTTTTCTATAGTAAATTATTCAAAAACTAATTTTATACTGTCACAAATTTTAATTACGCCAGGGATTGCCTTTTCTATAGTAAATTATTCAAAAACTAATTTTATACTGTCGCAAATTTTAAATATCCCAGGGATTGCCTTTTCTATAGTAAATTATTCAAAAAATAATTTTCAACTGTCACAAATTTTAATTGCGCCAGGGATTGACTTTTCTATAGTAAATTATTCAAAAACTAATTTTATACTGTCGCAAATTTTAATTACGCCAGGGATTGCCTTTTCTATAGTAAATTATTCAAAAACTAATTTTATACTGTCACAAATTTTAAATATCCCAGGGATTGCCTTTTCTATAGTAAATTATTCAAAAAATAATTTTCAACTGTCACAAATTTTAATTGCGCCAGGGATTGACTTTTCTATAGTAAATTATTCAAAAACTAATTTTATACTGTCGCAAATTTTAATTGCGCCAGGGATTGACTTTTCTATAGTAAATTATTCAAAAACTAATTTTATACTGTCGCAAATTTTAAATATCCCAGGGATTGCCTTTTCTATAGTAAATTATTCAAAAAATAATTTTCAACTGTCACAAATTTTAATTGCGCCAGGGATTGACTTTTCTATAGTAAATTATTCAAAAACTAATTTTATACTGTCGCAAATTTTAATTACGCCAGGGATTGACTTTTCTATAGTAAATTATTCAAAAACTAATTTTCAACTGTCACAAATTTTAATTGCGCCAGGGATTGACTTTTCTATAGTAAATTATTCAAAAAATAATTTTCAACTGTCACAAATTTTAAATATCCCAGGGATTGACTTTTCTATAGTAAATTATTCAAAAACTAATTTTATACTGTCGCAAATTTTAAATATCCCAGGGATTGCCTTTTCTATAGTAAATTATTCAAAAACTAATTTTATACTGTCGCAAATTTTAATTACGCCAGGGATTGACTTTTCTATAGAAAATTATTCAAAAAATAATTTTATACTGTCGCAAATTTTAATTACGCCAGGGATTGCCTTTTCTATAGTAAATTATTCAAAAACTAATTTTATACTGTCGCAAATTTTAATTGCGCCAGGGATTGACTTTTCTATAGTAAATTATTCAAAAACTAATTTTATACTGTCACAAATTTTAATTACGCCAGGGATTGCCTTTTCTATAGTAAATTATTCAAAAACTAATTTTATACTGTCGCAAATTTTAAATATCCCAGGGATTGCCTTTTCTATAGTAAATTATTCAAAAAATAATTTTCAACTGTCACAAATTTTAATTGCGCCAGGGATTGACTTTTCTATAGTAAATTATTCAAAAACTAATTTTATACTGTCGCAAATTTTAATTACGCCAGGGATTGCCTTTTCTATAGTAAATTATTCAAAAACTAATTTTATACTGTCACAAATTTTAAATATCCCAGGGATTGCCTTTTCTATAGTAAATTATTCAAAAAATAATTTTCAACTGTCACAAATTTTAATTGCGCCAGGGATTGACTTTTCTATAGTAAATTATTCAAAAACTAATTTTATACTGTCGCAAATTTTAATTGCGCCAGGGATTGACTTTTCTATAGTAAATTATTCAAAAACTAATTTTATACTGTCGCAAATTTTAAATATCCCAGGGATTGCCTTTTCTATAGTAAATTATTCAAAAAATAATTTTCAACTGTCACAAATTTTAATTGCGCCAGGGATTGACTTTTCTATAGTAAATTATTCAAAAACTAATTTTATACTGTCGCAAATTTTAATTACGCCAGGGATTGACTTTTCTATAGTAAATTATTCAAAAACTAATTTTCAACTGTCACAAATTTTAATTGCGCCAGGGATTGACTTTTCTATAGTAAATTATTCAAAAAATAATTTTATACTGTCACAAATTTTAATTGCGCCAGGGATTGACTTTTCTATAGTAAATTATTCAAAAAATAATTTTCAACTGTCACAAATTTTAATTACGCCAGGGATTGACTTTTCTATAGTAAATTATTCAAAAAATAATTTTATACTGTCGCAAATTTTAATTACGCCAGGGATTGCCTTTTCTATAGTAAATTATTCAAAAACTAATTTTATACTGTCGCAAATTTTAATTGCGCCAGGGATTGACTTTTCTATAGTAAATTATTCAAAAACTAATTTTATACTGTCACAAATTTTAATTGCGCCAGGGATTGACTTTTCTATAGTAAATTATTCAAAAAATAATTTTATACTGTCGCAAATTTTAATTACGCCAGGGATTGCCTTTTCTATAGTAAATTATTCAAAAACTAATTTTATACTGTCGCAAATTTTAATTGCGCCAGGGATTGACTTTTCTATAGTAAATTATTCAAAAACTAATTTTATACTGTCACAAATTTTAATTGCGCCAGGGATTGACTTTTCTATAGTAAATTATTCAAAAAATAATTTTATACTGTCGCAAATTTTAATTACGCCAGGGATTGCCTTTTCTATAGTAAATTATTCAAAAACTAATTTTATACTGTCGCAAATTTTAAATATCCCAGGGATTGCCTTTTCTATAGTAAATTATTCAAAAAATAATTTTATACTGTCGCAAATTTTAATTACGCCAGGGATTGCCTTTTCTATAGTAAATTATTCAAAAAATAATTTTCAACTGTCACAAATTTTAATTGCGCCAGGGATTGACTTTTCTATAGTAAATTATTCAAAAAATAATTTTCAACTGTCACAAATTTTAATTACGCCAGGGATTGACTTTTCTATAGTAAATTATTCAAAAAATAATTTTCAACTGTCACAAATTTTAATTGCGCCAGGGATTGACTTTTCTATAGTAAATTATTCAAAAAATAATTTTATACTGTCACAAATTTTAAATATCCTAGGGATTGCCTTTTCTATAGTAAATTATTCAAAAAATAATTTTATACTGTCACAAATTTTATGTGCGCCAGGGATTGACTTTTCTATAGTAAATTATTCAAAAACTAATTTTATACTGTCGCAAATTTTAAATATCCCAGGGATTGCCTTTTCTATAGTAAATTATTCAAAAAATAATTTTCAACTGTCACAAATTTTAATTGCGCCAGGGATTGCCTTTTCTATAGTAAATTATTCAAAAACTAATTTTATACTGTCGCAAATTTTAATTGCGCCAGGGATTGACTTTTCTATAGTAAATTATTCAAAAACTAATTTTATACTGTCACAAATTTTAATTGCGCCAGGGATTGACTTTTCTATAGTAAATTATTCAAAAAATAATTTTCAACTGTCACAAATTTTAATTGCGCCAGGGATTGCCTTTTCTATAGTAAATTATTCAAAAACTAATTTTATACTGTCGCAAATTTTAATTGCGCCAGGGATTGACTTTTCTATAGTAAATTATTCAAAAACTAATTTTATACTGTCACAAATTTTAATTGCGCCAGGGATTGACTTTTCTATAGTAAATTATTCAAAAACTAATTTTCAACTGTCACAAATTTTAATTGCGCCAGGGATTGACTTTTCTATAGTAAATTATTCAAAAACTAATTTTATACTGTCGCAAATTTTAAATATCCCAGGGATTGCCTTTTCTATAGTAAATTATTCAAAAAATAATTTTCAACTGTCACAAATTTTAATTGCGCCAGGGATTGCCTTTTCTATAGTAAATTATTCAAAAACTAATTTTATACTGTCGCAAATTTTAAATATCCCAGGGATTGCCTTTTCTATAGTAAATTATTCAAAAAATAATTTTATACTGTCACAAATTTTAATTGCGCCAGGGATTGCCTTTTCTATAGTAAATTATTCAAAAACTAATTTTATACTGTCGCAAATTTTAAATATCCCAGGGATTGCCTTTTCTATAGTAAATTATTCAAAAAATAATTTTCAACTGTCACAAATTTTAATTGCGCCAGGGATTGACTTTTCTATAGTAAATTATTCAAAAACTAATTTTATACTGTCACAAATTTTAATTGCGCCAGGGATTGACTTTTCTATAGTAAATTATTCAAAAACTAATTTTCAACTGTCACAAATTTTAATTGCGCCAGGGATTGACTTTTCTATAGTAAATTATTCAAAAACTAATTTTATACTGTCGCAAATTTTAAATATCCCAGGGATTGCCTTTTCTATAGTAAATTATTCAAAAAATAATTTTCAACTGTCACAAATTTTAATTGCGCCAGGGATTGCCTTTTCTATAGTAAATTTTTCAAAAAATAATTTTATACTGTCGCAAATTTTAATTACGCCAGGGATTGCCTTTTCTATAGTAAATTATTCAAAAAATAATTTTCAACTGTCACAAATTTTAATTGCGCCAGGGATTGCCTTTTCTATATTAAATTATTCAAAAACTAATTTTATACTGTCGCAAATTTTAAATATCCCAGGGATTGCCTTTTCTATAGTAAATTTTTCAAAAAATAATTTTCAACTGTCACAAATTTTAATTGCGCCAGGGATTGCCTTTTCTATAGTAAATTATTCAAAAAATAATTTTCAACTGTCACAAATTTTAATTACGCCAGGGATTGACTTTTCTATAGTAAATTTTTCAAAAACTAATTTTATACTGTCGCAAATTTTAATTACGCCAGGGATTGCCTTTTCTATAGTATATTATTAAAAAAATAATTTTCAACTGTCACAAATTTTAATTGCGCCAGGGATTGCCTTTTCTATAGTAAATTATTCAAAAACTAATTTTATACTGTCGCAAATTTTAATTGCGCCAGGGATTGACTTTTCTATAGTAAATTATTCAAAAACTAATTTTATACTGTCGCAAATTTTAAATATCCCAGGGATTGCCTTTTCTATAGTAAATTATTCAAAAACTAATTTTATACTGTCACAAATTTTAATTGCGCCAGGGATTGACTTTTCTATAGTAAATTATTCAAAAACTAATTTTATACTGTCGCAAATTTTAATTACGCCAGGGATTGCCTTTTCTATAGTAAATTATTCAAAAAATAATTTTATACTGTCACAAATTTTAATTGCGCCAGGGATTGACTTTTCTATAGTAAATTATTCAAAAAATAATTTTCAACTGTCACAAATTTTAATTACGCCAGGGATTGACTTTTCTAAAGTAAATTATTCAAAAAATAATTTTCAACTGTCACAAATTTTAATTGCGCCAGGGATTGACTTTTCTATAGTAAATTATTCAAAAAATAATTTTATACTGTCACAAATTTTATGTGCGCCAGGGATTGACTTTTCTATAGTAAATTATTCAAAAACTAATTTTATACTGTCGCAAATTTTAAATATCCCAGGGATTGCCTTTTCTATAGTAAATTATTCAAAAAATAATTTTCAACTGTCACAAATTTTAATTGCGCCAGGGATTGCCTTTTCTATAGTAAATTATTCAAAAACTAATTTTATACTGTCGCAAATTTTAAATATCCCAGGGATTGACTTTTCTATAGTAAATTATTCAAAAGCTAATTTTATACTGTCGCAAATTTTAATTACGCCAGGGATTGCCTTTTCTATAGTAAATTATTCAAAAACTAATTTTATACTGTCACAAATTTTAATTGCGCCAGGGATTGACTTTTCTATAGTAAATTATTCAAAAAATAATTTTCAACTGTCACAAATTTTAATTGCGCCAGGGATTGCCTTTTCTATAGTAAATTATTCAAAAACTAATTTTATACTGTCGCAAATTTTAAATATCCCAGGGATTGCCTTTTCTATAGTAAATTATTCAAAAAATAATTTTATACTGTCACAAATTTTAATTGCGCCAGGGATTGCCTTTTCTATAGTAAATTATTCAAAAACTAATTTTATACTGTCACAAATTTTAATTGCGCCAGGGATTGACTTTTCTATAGTAAATTATTCAAAAACTAATTTTATACTGTCGCAAATTTTAATTACGCCAGGGATTGCCTTTTCTATAGTAAATTATTCAAAAAATAATTTTATACTGTCACAAATTTTAATTGCGCCAGGGATTGACTTTTCTATAGTAAATTATTCAAAAAATAATTTTCAACTGTCACAAATTTTAATTACGCCAGGGATTGACTTTTCTATAGTAAATTATTCAAAAAATAATTTTCAACTGTCACAAATTTTAATTGCGCCAGGGATTGACTTTTCTATAGTAAATTATTCAAAAACTAATTTTATACTGTCGCAAATTTTAATTACGCCAGGGATTGCCTTTTCTATAGTAAATTATTCAAAAAATAATTTTATACTGTCACAAATTTTAATTGCGCCAGGGATTGACTTTTCTATAGTAAATTATTCAAAAAATAATTTTCAACTGTCACAAATTTTAATTACGCCAGGGATTGACTTTTCTATAGTAAATTATTCAAAAAATAATTTTCAACTGTCACAAATTTTAATTGCGCCAGGGATTGACTTTTCTATAGTAAATTATTCAAAAAATAATTTTATACTGTCACAAATTTTATGTGCGCCAGGGATTGACTTTTCTATAGTAAATTATTCAAAAACTAATTTTATACTGTCGCAAATTTTAAATATCCCAGGGATTGCCTTTTCTATAGTAAATTATTCAAAAAATAATTTTCAACTGTCACAAATTTTAATTGCGCCAGGGATTGCCTTTTCTATAGTAAATTATTCAAAAACTAATTTTATACTGTCGCAAATTTTAAATATCCCAGGGATTGACTTTTCTATAGTAAATTATTCAAAAACTAATTTTATACTGTCGCAAATTTTAATTACGCCAGGGATTGCCTTTTCTATAGTAAATTATTCAAAAACTAATTTTATACTGTCACAAATTTTAATTGCGCCAGGGATTGACTTTTCTATAGTAAACTATTCAAAAAATAATTTTCAACTGTCACAAATTTTAATTGCGCCAGGGATTGCCTTTTCTATAGTAAATTATTCAAAAACTAATTTTATACTGTCGCAAATTTTAAATATCCCAGGGATTGCCTTTTCTATAGTAAATTATTCAAAAAATAATTTTATACTGTCACAAATTTTAATTGCGCCAGGGATTGCCTTTTCTATAGTAAATTATTCAAAAAATAATTTTATACTGTCACAAATTTTAATTGCGCCAGGGATTGCCTTTTCTATAGTAAATTATTCAAAAACTAATTTTCAACTGTCACAAATTTTAATTGCGCCAGGGATTGACTTTTCTATAGTAAATTATTCAAAAACTAATTTTATACTGTCGCAAATTTTAAATATCCCAGGGATTGCCTTTTCTATAGTAAATTATTCAAAAAATAATTTTCAACTGTCACAAATTTTAATTGCGCCAGGGATTGACTTTTCTATAGTAAATTATTCAAAAACTAATTTTATACTGTCGCAAATTTTAATTACGCCAGGGATTGCCTTTTCTATAGTAAATTATTCAAAAAATAATTTTATACTGTCACAAATTTTAATTGCGCCAGGGATTGACTTTTCTATAGTAAATTATTCAAAAAATAATTTTCAACTGTCACAAATTTTAATTACGCCAGGGATTGACTTTTCTATAGTAAATTATTCAAAAAATAATTTTCAACTGTCACAAATTTTAATTGCGCCAGGGATTGACTTTTCTATAGTAAATTATTCAAAAACTAATTTTATACTGTCGCAAATTTTAATTACGCCAGGGATTGCCTTTTCTATAGTAAATTATTCAAAAAATAATTTTATACTGTCACAAATTTTAATTGCGCCAGGGATTGACTTTTCTATAGTAAATTATTCAAAAAATAATTTTCAACTGTCACAAATTTTAATTACGCCAGGGATTGACTTTTCTATAGTAAATTATTCAAAAAATAATTTTCAACTGTCACAAATTTTAATTGCGCCAGGGATTGACTTTTCTATAGTAAATTATTCAAAAACTAATTTTATACTGTCGCAAATTTTAAATATCCCAGGGATTGCCTTTTCTATAGTAAATTATTCAAAAAATAATTTTATACTGTCGCAAATTTTAATTACGCCAGGGATTGCCTTTTCTATAGTAAATTATTCAAAAACTAATTTTATACTGTCGCAAATTTTAATTGCGCCAGGGATTGACTTTTCTATAGTAAATTATTCAAAAACTAATTTTATACTGTCGCAAATTTTAAATATCCCAGGGATTGCCTTTTCTATAGTAAATTATTCAAAAACTAATTTTATACTGTCGCAAATTTTAATTACGCCAGGGATTGCCTTTTCTATAGTAAATTATTAAAAAACTAATTTTATACTGTCGCAAATTTTAAATATCCCAGGGATTGCCTTTTCTATAGTAAATTATTCAAAAAATAATTTTCAACTGTCACAAATTTTAATTACGCCAGGGATTGACTTTTCTATAGTAAATTATTCAAAAACTAATTTTATACTGTCACAAATTTTAATTGCGCCAGGGATTGACTTTTCTATAGTAAATTATTCAAAAAATAATTTTCAACTGTCACAAATTTTAATTACGCCAGGGATTGACTTTTCTATAGTAAATTATTCAAAAACTAATTTTATACTGTCACAAATTTTAATTGCGCCAGGGATTGACTTTTCTATAGTAAATTTTTCAAAAACTAATTTTATACTGTCGCAAATTTTAAATATCCCAGGGATTGCCTTTTCTATAGTAAATTATTCAAAAAATAATTTTATACTGTCACAAATTTTAATTGCGCCAGGGATTGACTTTTCTATAGTAAATTATTCAAAAAATAATTTTATACTGTCACAAATTTTAATTACGCCAGGGATTGCCTTTTCTATAGTAAATTATTCAAAAAATAATTTTCAACTGTCACAAATTTTAATTGCGCCAGGGATTGACTTTTCTATAGTAAATTATTCAAAAACTAATTTTATACTGTCACAAATTTTAATTACGCCAGGGATTGCCTTTTCTATAGTAAATTATTCAAAAAATAATTTTCAACTGTCACAAATTTTAATTGCGCCAGGGATTGACTTTTCTATAGTAAATTATTCAAAAACTAATTTTATACTGTCACAAATTTTAATTACGCCAGGGATTGACTTTTCTATAGTAAATTATTCAAAAACTAATTTTATACTGTCACAAATTTTAATTGCGCCAGGGATTGACTTTTCTATAGTAAATTTTTCAAAAACTAATTTTATACTGTCGCAAATTTTAAATATCCCAGGGATTGCCTTTTCTATAGTAAATTATTCAAAAAATAATTTTATACTGTCACAAATTTTAATTGCGCCAGGGGTTGACTTTTCTATAGTAAATTATTCAAAAAATAATTTTATACTGTCACAAATTTTAATTACGCCAGGGATTGCCTTTTCTATAGTAAATTATTCAAAAAATAATTTTCAACTGTCACAAATTTTAAATATCCCAGGGATTGACTTTTCTATAGTAAATTATTCAAAAACTAATTTTCAACTGTCACAAATTTTAATTACGCCAGGGATTGACTTTTCTATAGTAAATTATTCAAAAACTAATTTTATACTGTCACAAATTTTAATTGCGCCAGGGATTGACTTTTCTATAGTAAATTATTCAAAAACTAATTTTATACTGTCGCAAATTTTAAATATCCCAGGGATTGCCTTTTCTATAGTAAATTATTCAAAAAATAATTTTCAACTGTCACAAATTTTAATTGCGCCAGGGATTGCCTTTTCTATAGTAAATTTTTCAAAAACTAATTTTATACTGTCGCAAATTTTAAATATCCCAGGGATTGCCTTTTCTATAGTAAATTATTCAAAAAATAATTTTATACTGTCACAAATTTTAATTGCGCCAGGGATTGACTTTTCTATAGTAAATTTTTCAAAAACTAATTTTATACTGTCGCAAATTTTAAATATCCCAGGGATTGCCTTTTCTATAGTAAATTATTCAAAAAATAATTTTATACTGTCACAAATTTTAATTGCGCCAGGGATTGACTTTTCTATAGTAAATTATTCAAAAAATAATTTTATACTGTCACAAATTTTAATTACGCCAGGGATTGCCTTTTCTATAGTAAATTATTCAAAAACTAATTTTATACTGTCACAAATTTTAATTGCGCCAGGGATTGACTTTTCTATAGTAAATTATTCAAAAACTAATTTTATACTGTCACAAATTTTAATTGCGCCAGGGATTGACTTTTCTATAGTAAATTATTCAAAAAATAATTTTCAACTGTCACAAATTTTAATTGCGCCAGGGATTGCCTTTTCTATAGTAAATTATTCAAAAACTAATTTTATACTGTCACAAATTTTAATTGCGCCAGGGATTGACTTTTCTATAGTAAATTATTCAAAAACTAATTTTATACTGTCACAAATTTTAATTGCGCCAGGGATTGACTTTTCTATAGTAAATTATTCAAAAACTAATTTTATACTGTCGCAAATTTTAAATATCCCAGGGATTGCCTTTTCTATAGTAAATTATTCAAAAACTAATTTTATACTGTCGCAAATTTTAAATATCCCAGGGATTGCCTTTTCTATAGTAAATTATTCAAAAAATAATTTTATACTGTCACAAATTTTAATTGCGCCAGGGATTGACTTTTCTATAGTAAATTATTCAAAAAATAATTTTCAACTGTCACAAATTTTAATTACGCCAGGGATTGACTTTTCTATAGTAAATTTTTCAAAAAATAATTTTCAACTGTCACAAATTTTAATTACGCCAGGGATTGCCTTTTCTATAGTAAATTATTCAAAAACTAATTTTATACTGTCACAAATTTTAATTGCGCCAGGGATTGACTTTTCTATAGTAAATTATTCAAAAACTAATTTTATACTGTCGCAAATTTTAAATATCCCAGGGATTGCCTTTTCTATAGTAAATTATTCAAAAAATAATTTTCAACTGTCACAAATTTTAATTGCGCCAGGGATTGACTTTTCTATAGTAAATTATTCAAAAAATAATTTTATACTGTCGCAAATTTTAATTACGCCAGGGATTGCCTTTTCTATAGTAAATTATTCAAAAACTAATTTTATACTGTCGCAAATTTTAATTACGCCAGGGATTGCCTTTTCTATAGTAAATTATTCAAAAACTAATTTTATACTGTCGCAAATTTTAATTACGCCAGGGATTGCCTTTTCTATAGTAAATTATTCAAAAACTAATTTTATACTGTCGCAAATTTTAATTACGCCAGGGATTGACTTTTCTATAGTAAATTATTCAAAAACTAATTTTCAACTGTCACAAATTTTAATTGCGCCAGGGATTGACTTTTCTATAGTAAATTATTCAAAAACTAATTTTATACTGTCACAAATTTTATGTGCGCCAGGGATTGACTTTTCTATAGTAAATTATTCAAAAAATAATTTTCAACTGTCACAAATTTTAATTGCGCCAGGGATTGACTTTTCTATAGTAAATTATTCAAAAACTAATTTTATACTGTCGCAAATTTTAATTACGCCAGGGATTGACTTTTCTATAGTAAATTATTCAAAAACTAATTTTATACTGTCACAAATTTTAATTGCGCCAGGGATTGACTTTTCTATAGTAAATTATTCAAAAAATAATTTTATACTGTCACAAATTTTAATTGCGCCAGGGATTGACTTTTCTATAGTAAATTATTCAAAAAATAATTTTCAACTGTCACAAATTTTAATTACGCCAGGGATTGACTTTTCTATAGTAAATTATTCAAAAACTAATTTTATACTGTCACAAATTTTAATTGCGCCAGGGATTGACTTTTCTATAGTAAATTTTTCAAAAACTAATTTTATACTGTCGCAAATTTTAAATATCCCAGGGATTGCCTTTTCTATAGTAAATTATTCAAAAAATAATTTTATACTGTCACAAATTTTAATTGCGCCAGGGATTGACTTTTCTATAGTAAATTATTCAAAAAATAATTTTATACTGTCACAAATTTTAATTACGCCAGGGATTGCCTTTTCTATAGTAAATTATTCAAAAAATAATTTTCAACTGTCACAAATTTTAATTGCGCCAGGGATTGACTTTTCTATAGTAAATTATTCAAAAACTAATTTTATACTGTCACAAATTTTAATTGCGCCAGGGATTGACTTTTCTATAGTAAATTATTCAAAAAATAATTTTCAACTGTCACAAATTTTAATTGCGCCAGGGATTGACTTTTCTATAGTAAATTATTCAAAAAATAATTTTATACTGTCACAAATTTTAATTGCGCCAGGGATTGACTTTTCTATAGTAAATTATTCAAAAAATAATTTTCAACTGTCACAAATTTTAATTACGCCAGGGATTGACTTTTCTATAGTAAATTATTCAAAAACTAATTTTATACTGTCACAAATTTTAATTGCGCCAGGGATTGACTTTTCTATAGTAAATTTTTCAAAAACTAATTTTATACTGTCGCAAATTTTAAATATCCCAGGGATTGCCTTTTCTATAGTAAATTATTCAAAAAATAATTTTATACTGTCACAAATTTTAATTGCGCCAGGGATTGACTTTTCTATAGTAAATTATTCAAAAAATAATTTTATACTGTCACAAATTTTAATTACGCCAGGAATTGCCTTTTCTATAGTAAATTATTCAAAAACTAATTTTATACTGTCACAAATTTTAATTGCGCCAGGGATTGACTTTTCTATAGTAAATTATTCAAAAACTAATTTTATACTGTCACAAATTTTAATTGCGCCAGGGATTGACTTTTCTATAGTAAATTATTCAAAAAATAATTTTCAACTGTCACAAATTTTAATTGCGCCAGGGATTGCCTTTTCTATAGTAAATTATTCAAAAACTAATTTTATACTGTCGCAAATTTTAATTGCGCCAGGGATTGACTTTTCTATAGTAAATTATTCAAAAACTAATTTTATACTGTCACAAATTTTAATTGCGCCAGGGATTGACTTTTCTATAGTAAATTATTCAAAAACTAATTTTATACTGTCGCAAATTTTAAATATCCCAGGGATTGCCTTTTCTATAGTAAATTATTCAAAAACTAATTTTATACTGTCGCAAATTTTAAATATCCCAGGGATTGCCTTTTCTATAGTAAATTATTCAAAAAATAATTTTATACTGTCACAAATTTTAATTGCGCCAGGGATTGACTTTTCTATAGTAAATTATTCAAAAAATAATTTTCAACTGTCACAAATTTTAATTACGCCAGGGATTGACTTTTCTATAGTAAATTTTTCAAAAAATAATTTTCAACTGTCACAAATTTTAATTACGCCAGGGATTGCCTTTTCTATAGTAAATTATTCAAAAACTAATTTTATACTGTCACAAATTTTAATTGCGCCAGGGATTGACTTTTCTATAGTAAATTATTCAAAAACTAATTTTATACTGTCGCAAATTTTAAATATCCCAGGGATTGCCTTTTCTATAGTAAATTATTCAAAAAATAATTTTCAACTGTCACAAATTTTAATTGCGCCAGGGATTGACTTTTCTATAGTAAATTATTCAAAAAATAATTTTATACTGTCGCAAATTTTAATTACGCCAGGGATTGCCTTTTCTATAGTAAATTATTCAAAAACTAATTTTATACTGTCGCAAATTTTAATTACGCCAGGGATTGCCTTTTCTATAGTAAATTATTCAAAAACTAATTTTATACTGTCGCAAATTTTAATTACGCCAGGGATTGCCTTTTCTATAGTAAATTATTCAAAAACTAATTTTATACTGTCGCAAATTTTAATTACGCCAGGGATTGCCTTTTCTATAGTAAATTATTCAAAAACTAATTTTATACTGTCACAAATTTTAATTGCGCCAGGGATTGACTTTTCTATAGTAAATTATTCAAAAACTAATTTTATACTGTCACAAATTTTAATTGCGCCAGGGATTGACTTTTCTATAGTAAATTATTCAAAAACTAATTTTATACTGTCGCAAATTTTAAATATCCCAGGGATTGCCTTTTCTATAGTAAATTATTCAAAAAATAATTTTCAACTGTCACAAATTTTAATTGCGCCAGGGATTGACTTTTCTATAGTAAATTATTCAAAAACTAATTTTATACTGTCGCAAATTTTAATTACGCCAGGGATTGCCTTTTCTATAGTAAATTATTCAAAAACTAATTTTATACTGTCGCAAATTTTAAATATCCCAGGGATTGCCTTTTCTATAGTAAATTATTCAAAAAATAATTTTCAACTGTCACAAATTTTAATTGCGCCAGGGATTGACTTTTCTATAGTAAATTATTCAAAAACTAATTTTATACTGTCGCAAATTTTAATTACGCCAGGGATTGCCTTTTCTATAGTAAATTATTCAAAAACTAATTTTATACTGTCGCAAATTTTAATTACGCCAGGGATTGCCTTTTCTATAGTAAATTATTCAAAAAATAATTTTCAACTGTCACAAATTTTAATTGCGCCAGGGATTGCCTTTTCTATAGTAAATTTTTCAAAAAATAATTTTCAACTGTCACAAATTTTAATTGCGCCAGGGATTGACTTTTCTATAGTAAATTATTCAAAAACTAATTTTATACTGTCACAAATTTTAATTGCGCCAGGGATTGACTTTTCTATAGTAAATTATTCAAAAACTAATTTTATACTGTCGCAAATTTTAAATATCCCAGGGATTGCCTTTTCTATAGTAAATTATTCAAAAAATAATTTTCAACTGTCACAAATTTTAATTGCGCCAGGGATTGACTTTTCTATAGTAAATTATTCAAAAAATAATTTTATACTGTCACAAATTTTAATTGCGCCAGGGATTGACTTTTCTATAGTAAATTATTCAAAAACTAATTTTATACTGTCGCAAATTTTAAATATCCCAGGGATTGCCTTTTCTATAGTAAATTATTCAAAAACTAATTTTATACTGTCGCAAATTTTAATTACGCCAGGGATTGCCTTTTCTATAGTAAATTATTCAAAAAATAATTTTATACTGTCGCAAATTTTAAATATCCCAGGGATTGCCTTTTCTATAGTAAATTATTCAAAAACTAATTTTATACTGTCGCAAATTTTAATTACGCCAGGGATTGCCTTTTCTATAGTAAATTATTCAAAAAATAATTTTATACTGTCGCAAATTTTAATTACGCCAGGGATTGCCTTTTCTATAGTAAATTATTCAAAAACTAATTTTCAACTGTCACAAATTTTAATTGCGCCAGGGATTGACTTTTCTATAGTAAATTATTCAAAAACTAATTTTATACTGTCGCAAATTTTAATTACGCCAGGGATTGCCTTTTCTATAGTAAATTATTCAAAAACTAATTTTCAACTGTCACAAATTTTAATTGCGCCAGGGATTGACTTTTCTATAGTAAATTATTCAAAAACTAATTTTATACTGTCGCAAATTTTAATTACGCCAGGGATTGCCTTTTCTATAGTAAATTATTCAAAAAATAATTTTATACTGTCGCAAATTTTAATTACGCCAGGGATTGCCTTTTCTATAGTAAATTATTCAAAAACTAATTTTCAACTGTCACAAATTTTAATTGCGCCAGGGATTGACTTTTCTATAGTAAATTATTCAAAAACTAATTTTATACTGTCGCAAATTTTAAATATCCCAGGGATTGCCTTTTCTATAGTAAATTATTCAAAAAATAATTTTCAACTGTCACAAATTTTAATTGCGCCAGGGATTGACTTTTCTATAGTAAATTATTCAAAAACTAATTTTATACTGTCGCAAATTTTAATTACGCCAGGGATTGCCTTTTCTATAGTAAATTATTCAAAAAATAATTTTCAACTGTCACAAATTTTAATTGCGCCAGGGATTGCCTTTTCTATAGTAAATTTTTCAAAAAATTATTTTCAACTGTCACAAATTTTAATTGCGCCAGGGATTGACTTTTCTATAGTAAATTATTCAAAAACTAATTTTATACTGTCGCAAATTTTAAATATCCCAGGGATTGCCTTTTCTATAGTAAATTATTCAAAAACTAATTTTATACTGTCGCAAATTTTAATTACGCCAGGGATTGCCTTTTCTATAGTAAATTATTCAAAAAATAATTTTATACTGTCGCAAATTTTAATTACGCCAGGGATTGCCTTTTCTATAGTAAATTATTCAAAAACTAATTTTCAACTGTCCCAAATTTTAATTGCGCCAGGGATTGACTTTTCTATAGTAAATTATTCAAAAACTAATTTTATACTGTCGCAAATTTTAAATATCCCAGGGATTGCCTTTTCTATAGTAAATTATTCAAAAAATAATTTTCAACTGTCACAAATTTTAATTGCGCCAGGGATTGACTTTTCTATAGTAAATTATTCAAAAACTAATTTTATACTGTCGCAAATTTTAATTACGCCAGGGATTGCCTTTTCTATAGTAAATTATTCAAAAAATAATTTTCAACTGTCACAAATTTTAATTGCGCCAGGGATTGCCTTTTCTATAGTAAATTTTTCAAAAAATTATTTTCAACTGTCACAAATTTTAATTGCGCCAGGGATTGACTTTTCTATAGTAAATTATTCAAAAACTAATTTTATACTGTCGCAAATTTTAAATATCCCAGGGATTGCCTTTTCTATAGTAAATTATTCAAAAACTAATTTTATACTGTCGCAAATTTTAATTACGCCAGGGATTGCCTTTTCTATAGTAAATTATTCAAAAAATAATTTTATACTGTCGCAAATTTTAATTACGCCAGGGATTGCCTTTTCTATAGTAAATTATTCAAAAACTAATTTTCAACTGTCCCAAATTTTAATTGCGCCAGGGATTGACTTTTCTATAGTAAATTATTCAAAAACTAATTTTATACTGTCGCAAATTTTAAATATCCCAGGGATTGCCTTTTCTATAGTAAATTATTCAAAAAATAATTTTCAACTGTCACAAATTTTAATTGCGCCAGGGATTGCCTTTTCTATAGTAAATTATTCAAAAAATAATTTTCAACTGTCACAAATTTTAATTACGCCAGGGATTGCCTTTTCTATAGTAAATTATTCAAAAAATAATTTTCAACTGTCACAAATTTTAATTGCGCCAGGGATTGCCTTTTCTATAGTAAATTTTTCAAAAAATTATTTTCAACTGTCACAAATTTTAATTGCGCCAGGGATTGACTTTTCTATAGTAAATTATTCAAAAACTAATTTTATACTGTCGCAAATTTTAAATATCCCAGGGATTGCCTTTTCTATAGTAAATTATTCAAAAAATAATTTTCAACTGTCACAAATTTTAATTGCGCCAGGGATTGCCTTTTCTATAGTAAATTATTCAAAAAATAATTTTCAACTGTCACAAATTTTAATTACGCCAGGGATTGCCTTTTCTATAGTAAATTATTCAAAAACTAATTTTCAACTGTCCCAAATTTTAATTGCGCCAGGGATTGACTTTTCTATAGTAAATTATTCAAAAACTAATTTTATACTGTCGCAAATTTTAAATATCCCAGGGATTGCCTTTTCTATAGTAAATTATTCAAAAACTAATTTTATACTGTCACAAATTTTAATTGCGCCAGGGATTGACTTTTCTATAGTAAATTATTCAAAAACTAATTTTATACTGTCACAAATTTTAAATATCCCAGGGATTGCCTTTTCTATAGTAAATTTATAAAAATAAAAATTTGCGACAGTATAAAATTAGTTTTTGAATAATTTACTATAGAAAAGGCAATCCCTGGGATATTTAAAATTTGCGACAGTATAAAATTAGTTTTTGAATAATTTACTATAGAAAAGGCAATCCCTGGGATATTTAAAATTTGCGACAGTATAAAATTAGTTTTTGAATAATTTACTATAGAAAAGGCAATCCCTGGGATATTTAAAATTTGCGACAGTATAAAATTAGTTTTTGAATAATTTACTATAGAAAAGGCAATCCCTGGGATATTTAAAATTTGCGACAGTATAAAATTAGTTTTTGAATAATTTACTATAGAAAAGGCAATCCCTGGCGTAATTAAAATTTGTGACAGTTGAAAATTATTTTTTGAATAATTTACTATAGAAAAGGCAATCCCTGGGATATTTAAAATTTGCGACAGTATAAAATTAGTTTTTGAATAATTTACTATAGAAAAGTCAATCCCTGGCGTAATTAAAATTTGCGACAGTATAAAATTATTTTTTGAATAATTTACTATAGAAAAGTCAATCCCTGGCGTAATTAAAATTTGCGACAGTATAAAATTAGTTTTTGAATAATTTACTATAGAAAAGTCAATCCCTGGCGTAATTAAAATTTGCGACAGTATAAAATTAGTTTTTGAATAATTTACTATAGAAAAGGCAATCCCTGGGATATTTAAAATTTGCGACAGTATAAAATTAGTTTTTGAATAATTTACTATAGAAAAGGCAATCCCTGGGATATTTAAAATTTGCGACAGTATAAAATTAGTTTTTTATAAATTTACTATAGAAAAGGCAATCCCTGGGATATTTAAAATTTGTGACAGTATAAAATTAGTTTTTGAATAATTTACTATAGAAAAGGCAATCCCTGGGATATTTAAAATTTGCGACAGTATAAAATTAGTTTTTGAATAATTTACTATAGAAAAGGCAATCCCTGGGATATTTAAAATTTGCGACAGTATAAAATTAGTTTTTGAATAATTTACTATAGAAAAGGCAATCCCTGGCGTAATTAAAATTTGTGACAGTTGAAAATTATTTTTTGAATAATTTACTATAGAAAAGGCAATCCCTGGGATATTTAAAATTTGCGACAGTATAAAATTAGTTTTTGAATAATTTACTATAGAAAAGTCAATCCCTGGCGCAATTAAAATTTGGGACAGTTGAAAATTAGTTTTTGAATAATTTACTATAGAAAAGGCAATCCCTGGCGTAATTAAAATTTGCGACAGTATAAAATTATTTTTTGAATAATTTACTATAGAAAAGGCAATCCCTGGCGTAATTAAAATTTGCGACAGTATAAAATTAGTTTTTGAATAATTTACTATAGAAAAGGCAATCCCTGGGATATTTAAAATTTGCGACAGTATAAAATTAGTTTTTGAATAATTTACTATAGAAAAGGCAATCCCTGGCGTAATTAAAATTTGTGACAGTTGAAAATTATTTTTTGAATAATTTACTATAGAAAAGGCAATCCCTGGGATATTTAAAATTTGCGACAGTATAAAATTAGTTTTTGAATAATTTACTATAGAAAAGTCAATCCCTGGCGCAATTAAAATTTGCGACAGTATAAAATTATTTTTTGAATAATTTACTATAGAAAAGGCAATCCCTGGGATATTTAAAATTTGCGACAGTATAAAATTAGTTTTTTAATAATTTACTATAGAAAAGGCAATCCCTGGCGTAATTAAAATTTGTGACAGTTGAAAATTATTTTTTGAATAATTTACTATAGAAAAGGCAATCCCTGGCGTAATTAAAATTTGTGACAGTTGAAAATTATTTTTTGAATAATTTACTATAGAAAAGGCAATCCCTGGCGTAATTAAAATTTGTGACAGTTGAAAATTATTTTTTGAATAATTTACTATAGAAAAGGCAATCCCTGGCGCAATTAAAATTTGTGACAGTATAAAATTATTTTTTGAAAAATTTACTATAGAAAAGTCAATCCCTGGCGCAATTAAAATTTGTGACAGTATAAAATTATTTTTTGAATAATTTACTATAGAAAAGGCAATCCCTGGGATATTTAAAATTTGTGACAGTATAAAATTAGTTTTTGAATAATTTACTATAGAAAAGGCAATCCCTGGCGTAATTAAAATTTGTGACAGTTGAAAATTATTTTTTGAATAATTTACTATAGAAAAGGCAATCCCTGGGATATTTAAAATTTGCGACAGTATAAAATTAGTTTTTGAATAATTTACTACAGAAAAGTCAATCCCTGGCGCAATTAAAATTTGCGACAGTATAAAATTATTTTTTGAATAATTTACTATAGAAAAGGCAATCCCTGGGATATTTAAAATTTGCGACAGTATAAAATTAGTTTTTGAATAATTTACTATAGAAAAGGCAATCCCTGGCGTAATTAAAATTTGTGACAGTTGAAAATTATTTTTTGAATAATTTACTATAGAAAAGTCAATCCCTGGCGCAATTAAAATTTGTGACAGTATAAAATTATTTTTTGAAAAATTTACTATAGAAAAGTCAATCCCTGGCGCAATTAAAATTTGTGACAGTATAAAATTTATTTATTTAATTTATTATATTTCTATAGTAAATTATTCAAAAACTAATTTTATACTGTCGCAAATTTTAAATATCCCAGGGATTGCCTTTTCTATAGTAAATTATTCAAAAAATAATTTTATACTGTCACAAATTTTAAATATCCCAGGGATTGACTTTTCTATAGTAAATTATTCAAAAAATAATTTTATACTGTCGCAAATTTTAATTACGCCAGGGATTGCCTTTTCTATAGTAAATTATTCAAAAACTAATTTTATACTGTCGCAAATTTTAAATATCCCAGGGATTGCCTTTTCTATAGTAAATTATTCAAAAACTAATTTTATACTGTCGCAAATTTTAAATATCCCAGGGATTGCCTTTTCTATAGTAAATTATTCAAAAACTAATTTTATACTGTCGCAAATTTTAATTACGCCAGGGATTGACTTTTCTATAGTAAATTATTCAAAAAATAATTTTATACTGTCGCAAATTTTAATTACGCCAGGGATTGCCTTTTCTATAGTAAATTATTCAAAAACTAATTTTATACTGTCGCAAATTTTAATTGCGCCAGGGATTGACTTTTCTATAGTAAATTATTCAAAAAATAATTTTCAACTGTCACAAATTTTAATTACGCCAGGGATTACCTTTTCTATAGTAAATTATTCAAAAACTAATTTTATACTGTCGCAAATTTTAATTACGCCAGGGATTGCCTTTTCTATAGTAAATTATTCAAAAACTAATTTTATACTGTCGCAAATTTTAATTGCGCCAGGGATTGACTTTTCTATAGTAAATTATTCAAAAACTAATTTTATACTGTCACAAATTTTAATTACGCCAGGGATTGCCTTTTCTATAGTAAATTATTCAAAAACTAATTTTATACTGTCGCAAATTTTAAATATCCCAGGGATTGCCTTTTCTATAGTAAATTATTCAAAAAATAATTTTCAACTGTCACAAATTTTAATTGCGCCAGGGATTGACTTTTCTATAGTAAATTATTCAAAAACTAATTTTATACTGTCGCAAATTTTAATTACGCCAGGGATTGCCTTTTCTATAGTAAATTATTCAAAAACTAATTTTATACTGTCACAAATTTTAAATATCCCAGGGATTGCCTTTTCTATAGTAAATTATTCAAAAAATAATTTTCAACTGTCACAAATTTTAATTGCGCCAGGGATTGACTTTTCTATAGTAAATTATTCAAAAACTAATTTTATACTGTCGCAAATTTTAATTGCGCCAGGGATTGCCTTTTCTATAGTAAATTATTCAAAAAATAATTTTCAACTGTCACAAATTTTAAATATCCCAGGGATTGACTTTTCTATAGTAAATTATTCAAAAACTAATTTTATACTGTCGCAAATTTTAAATATCCCAGGGATTGCCTTTTCTATAGTAAATTATTCAAAAAATAATTTTATACTGTCGCAAATTTTAATTACGCCAGGGATTGACTTTTCTATAGTAAATTATTCAAAAAATAATTTTATACTGTCGCAAATTTTAATTACGCCAGGGATTGCCTTTTCTATAGTAAATTATTCAAAAACTAATTTTATACTGTCGCAAATTTTAATTGCGCCAGGGATTGACTTTTCTATAGTAAATTATTCAAAAAATAATTTTCAACTGTCACAAATTTTAATTGCGCCAGGGATTGACTTTTCTATAGTAAATTATTCAAAAAATAATTTTATACTGTCGCAAATTTTAATTACGCCAGGGATTGCCTTTTCTATAGTAAATTATTCAAAAACTAATTTTATACTGTCGCAAATTTTAATTGCGCCAGGGATTGACTTTTCTATAGTAAATTATTCAAAAACTAATTTTATACTGTCACAAATTTTAATTGCGCCAGGGATTGACTTTTCTATAGTAAATTATTCAAAAAATAATTTTATACTGTCGCAAATTTTAATTACGCCAGGGATTGCCTTTTCTATAGTAAATTATTCAAAAACTAATTTTATACTGTCGCAAATTTTAATTGCGCCAGGGATTGACTTTTCTATAGTAAATTATTCAAAAACTAATTTTATACTGTCACAAATTTTAATTGCGCCAGGGATTGACTTTTCTATAGTAAATTATTCAAAAAATAATTTTATACTGTCGCAAATTTTAATTACGCCAGGGATTGCCTTTTCTATAGTAAATCATTCAAAAACTAATTTTATACTGTCGCAAATTTTAAATATCCCAGGGATTGCCTTTTCTATAGTAAATTATTCAAAAAATAATTTTCAACTGTCACAAATTTTAAATATCCCAGGGATTGACTTTTCTATAGTAAATTATTCAAAAACTAATTTTATACTGTCGCAAATTTTAATTGCGCCAGGGATTGACTTTTCTATAGTAAATTATTCAAAAAATAATTTTATACTGTCGCAAATTTTAATTACGCCAGGGATTGCCTTTTCTATAGTAAATTATTCAAAAACTAATTTTATACTGTCGCAAATTTTAAATATCCCAGGGATTGCCTTTTCTATAGTAAATTATTCAAAAACTAATTTTATACTGTCGCAAATTTTAATTACGCCAGGGATTGACTTTTCTATAGTAAATTATTCAAAAACTAATTTTATACTGTCGCAAATTTTAATTACGCCAGGGATTGACTTTTCTATAGTAAATTATTCAAAAAATAATTTTCAACTGTCACAAATTTTAATTGCGCCAGGGATTGACTTTTCTATAGTAAATTATTCAAAAACTAATTTTATACTGTCGCAAATTTTAAATATCCCAGGGATTGCCTTTTCTATAGTAAATTATTCAAAAAATAATTTTCAACTGTCACAAATTTTAATTGCGCCAGGGATTGACTTTTCTATAGTAAATTATTCAAAAAATAATTTTCAACTGTCACAAATTTTAATTGCGCCAGGGATTGACTTTTCTATAGTAAATTATTCAAAAACTAATTTTATACTGTCACAAATTTTAATTGCGCCAGGGATTGCCTTTTCTATAGTAAATTATTCAAAAAATAATTTTCAACTGTCACAAATTTTAATTGCGCCAGGGATTGCCTTTTCTATAGTAAATTATTCAAAAACTAATTTTATACTGTCGCAAATTTTAATTGCGCCAGGGATTGACTTTTCTATAGTAAATTATTCAAAAACTAATTTTATACTGTCACAAATTTTAATTGCGCCAGGGATTGCCTTTTCTATAGTAAATTATTCAAAAAATAATTTTATACTGTCACAAATTTTAATTGCGCCAGGGATTGACTTTTCTATAGTAAATTATTCAAAAACTAATTTTATACTGTCACAAATTTTAATTGCGCCAGGGATTGACTTTTCTATAGTAAATTATTCAAAAACTAATTTTATACTGTCGCAAATTTTAAATATCCCAGGGATTGCCTTTTCTATAGTAAATTATTCAAAAAATAATTTTCAACTGTCACAAATTTTAATTGCGCCAGGGATTGCCTTTTCTATAGTAAATTATTCAAAAAATAATTTTCAACTGTCACAAATTTTAATTGCGCCAGGGATTGACTTTTCTATAGTAAATTATTCAAAAACTAATTTTATACTGTCACAAATTTTAATTGCGCCAGGGATTGCCTTTTCTATAGTAAATTATTCAAAAAATAATTTTCAACTGTCACAAATTTTAATTGCGCCAGGGATTGCCTTTTCTATAGTGAATTATTCAAAAACTAATTTTATACTGTCGCAAATTTTAATTGCGCCAGGGATTGACTTTTCTATAGTAAATTATTCAAAAACTAATTTTATACTGTCACAAATTTTAATTGCGCCAGGGATTGACTTTTCTATAGTAAATTATTCAAAAACTAATTTTATACTGTCGCAAATTTTAAATATCCCAGGGATTGCCTTTTTTATAGTAAATTATTCAAAAAATAATTTTCAACTGTCACAAATTTTAATTGCGCCAGGGATTGACTTTTCTATAGTAAATTATTCAAAAAATAATTTTATACTGTCGCAAATTTTAATTACGCCAGGGATTGCCTTTTCTATAGTAAATTATTCAAAAAATAATTTTCAACTGTCACAAATTTTAATTGCGCCAGGGATTGCCTTTTCTATAGTAAATTTTTCAAAAACTAATTTTATACTGTCACAAATTTTAATTACGCCAGGGATTGACTTTTCTATAGTAAATTATTCAAAAAATAATTTTATACTGTCGCAAATTTTAATTACGCCAGGGATTGCCTTTTCTATAGTAAATTATTCAAAAACTAATTTTATACTGTCGCAAATTTTAATTACGCCAGGGATTGACTTTTCTATAGTAAATTATTCAAAAACTAATTTTATACTGTCGCAAATTTTAAATATCCCAGGGATTGCCTTTTCTATAGTAAATTATTCAAAAAATAATTTTCAACTGTCACAAATTTTAATTGCGCCAGGGATTGACTTTTCTATAGTAAATTATTCAAAAACTAATTTTATACTGTCGCAAATTTTAAATATCCCAGGGATTGACTTTTCTATAGTAAATTATTCAAAAACTAATTTTCAACTGTCACAAATTTTAATTACGCCAGGGATTGACTTTTCTATAGTAAATTATTCAAAAACTAATTTTATACTGTCACAAATTTTAATTGCGCCAGGGATTGACTTTTCTATAGTAAATTATTCAAAAACTAATTTTATACTGTCGCAAATTTTAAATATCCCAGGGATTGCCTTTTCTATAGTAAATTATTCAAAAAATAATTTTCAACTGTCACAAATTTTAATTGCGCCAGGGATTGCCTTTTCTATAGTAAATTTTTCAAAAACTAATTTTATACTGTCGCAAATTTTAAATATCCCAGGGATTGCCTTTTCTATAGTAAATTATTCAAAAACTAATTTTATACTGTCGCAAATTTTAAATATCCCAGGGATTGCCTTTTCTATAGTAAATTATTCAAAAAATAATTTTCAACTGTCACAAATTTTAATTGCGCCAGGGATTGCCTTTTCTATAGTAAATTATTCAAAAACTAATTTTATACTGTCGCAAATTTTAATTGCGCCAGGGATTGACTTTTCTATAGTAAATTATTCAAAAACTAATTTTATACTGTCACAAATTTTAATTGCGCCAGGGATTGACTTTTCTATAGTAAATTATTCAAAAAATAATTTTATACTGTCGCAAATTTTAATTACGCCAGGGATTGCCTTTTCTATAGTAAATTATTCAAAAACTAATTTTATACTGTCACAAATTTTAATTGCGCCAGGGATTGACTTTTCTATAGTAAATTATTCAAAAACTAATTTTATACTGTTGCAAATTTTAAATATCCCAGGGATTGCCTTTTCTATAGTAAATTATTCAAAAAATAATTTTCAACTGTCACAAATTTTAATTGCGCCAGGGATTGCCTTTTCTATAGTAAATTTTTCAAAAACTAATTTTATACTGTCGCAAATTTTAATTACGCCAGGGATTGCCTTTTCTATAGTAAATTATTCAAAAAATAATTTTATACTGTCACAAATTTTAATTGCGCCAGGGATTGACTTTTCTATAGTAAATTATTCAAAAACTAATTTTATACTGTCACAAATTTTAATTACGCCAGGGATTGCCTTTTCTATAGTAAATTATTCAAAAAATAATTTTCAACTGTCACAAATTTTAATTGCGCCAGGGATTGACTCTTCTATAGTAAATTATTCAAAAACTAATTTTATACTGTCACAAATTTTAATTGCGCCAGGGATTGACTTTTCTATAGTAAATTATTCAAAAAATAATTTTCAACTGTCACAAATTTTAATTGCGCCAGGGATTGACTTTTCTATAGTAAATTATTCAAAAAATAATTTTATACTGTCACAAATTTTAATTGCGCCAGGGATTGACTTTTCTATAGTAAATTATTCAAAAAATAATTTTCAACTGTCACAAATTTTAATTACGCCAGGGATTGACTTTTCTATAGTAAATTATTCAAAAACTAATTTTATACTGTCACAAATTTTAATTGCGCCAGGGATTGACTTTTCTATAGTAAATTTTTCAAAAACTAATTTTATACTGTCGCAAATTTTAAATATCCCAGGGATTGCCTTTTCTATAGTAAATTATTCAAAAAATAATTTTATACTGTCACAAATTTTAATTGCGCCAGGGATTGACTTTTCTATAGTAAATTATTCAAAAAATAATTTTATACTGTCACAAATTTTAATTACGCCAGGGATTGCCTTTTCTATAGTAAATTATTCAAAAACTAATTTTATACTGTCACAAATTTTAATTGCGCCAGGGATTGACTTTTCTATAGTAAATTATTCAAAAACTAATTTTATACTGTCACAAATTTTAATTGCGCCAGGGATTGACTTTTCTATAGTAAATTATTCAAAAAATAATTTTCAACTGTCACAAATTTTAATTGCGCCAGGGATTGCCTTTTCTATAGTAAATTATTCAAAAACTAATTTTATACTGTCGCAAATTTTAATTGCGCCAGGGATTGACTTTTCTATAGTAAATTATTCAAAAACTAATTTTATACTGTCACAAATTTTAATTGCGCCAGGGATTGACTTTTCTATAGTAAATTATTCAAAAACTAATTTTATACTGTCGCAAATTTTAAATATCCCAGGGATTGCCTTTTCTATAGTAAATTATTCAAAAAATAATTTTATACTGTCACAAATTTTAATTGCGCCAGGGATTGACTTTTCTATAGTAAATTATTCAAAAACTAATTTTATACTGTCGCAAATTTTAAATATCCCAGGGATTGCCTTTTCTATAGTAAATTATTCAAAAAATAATTTTCAACTGTCACAAATTTTAATTGCGCCAGGGATTGACTTTTCTATAGTAAATTATTCAAAAACTAATTTTATACTGTCGCAAATTTTAAATATCCCAGGGATTGCCTTTTCTATAGTAAATTATTCAAAAAATAATTTTCAACTGTCACAAATTTTAATTGCGCCAGGGATTGACTTTTCTATAGTAAATTATTCAAAAACTAATTTTATACTGTCGCAAATTTTAAATATCCCAGGGATTGCCTTTTCTATAGTAAATTATTCAAAAAATAATTTTCAACTGTCACAAATTTTAATTGCGCCAGGGATTGCCTTTTCTATAGTAAATTATTCAAAAACTAATTTTATACTGTCGCAAATTTTAAATATCCCAGGGATTGCCTTTTCTATAGTAAATTATTCAAAAAATAATTTTCAACTGTCACAAATTTTAATTGCGCCAGGGATTGACTTTTCTATAGTAAATTATTCAAAAACTAATTTTATACTGTCGCAAATTTTAATTACGCCAGGGATTGCCTTTTCTATAGTAAATTATTCAAAAAATAATTTTCAACTGTCACAAATTTTAATTGCGCCAGGGATTGCCTTTTCTATAGTAAATTTTTCAAAAAATAATTTTCAACTGTCACAAATTTTAATTGCGCCAGGGATTGACTTTTCTATAGTAAATTATTCAAAAAATAATTTTATACTGTCACAAATTTTAATTGCGCCAGGGATTGACTTTTCTATAGTAAATTATTCAAAAAATAATTTTATACTGTCACAAATTTTAATTGCGCCAGGGATTGACTTTTCTATAGTAAATTATTCAAAAACTAATTTTATACTGTCGCAAATTTTAAATATCCCAGGGATTGACTTTTCTATAGTAAATTATTCAAAAACTAATTTTATACTGTCGCAAATTTTAAATATCCCAGGGATTGCCTTTTCTATAGTAAATTATTCAAAAAATAATTTTCAACTGTCACAAATTTTAAATATCCCAGGGATTGACTTTTCTATAGTAAATTATTCAAAAACTAATTTTATACTGTCGCAAATTTTAAATATCCCAGGGATTGCCTTTTCTATAGTAAATTATTCAAAAACTAATTTTATACTGTCGCAAATTTTAATTGCGCCAGGGATTGACTTTTCTATAGTAAATTATTCAAAAACTAATTTTATACTGTCGCAAATTTTAAATATCCCAGGGATTGCCTTTTCTATAGTAAATTATTCAAAAACTAATTTTATACTGTCGCAAATTTTAATTGCGCCAGGGATTGACTTTTCTATAGTAAATTATTCAAAAACTAATTTTATACTGTCACAAATTTTAATTACGCCAGGGATTGCCTTTTCTATAGTAAATTATTCAAAAACTAATTTTATACTGTCACAAATTTTAATTGCGCCAGGGATTGACTTTTCTATAGTAAATTATTCAAAAACTAATTTTATACTGTCGCAAATTTTAATTACGCCAGGGATTGACTTTTCTATAGTAAATTATTCAAAAAATAATTTTATACTGTCGCAAATTTTAATTACGCCAGGGATTGCCTTTTCTATAGTAAATTATTCAAAAAATAATTTTCAACTGTCACAAATTTTAAGTGCGCCAGGGATTGACTTTTCTATAGTAAATTATTCAAAAACTAATTTTATACTGTCACAAATTTTAATTGCGCCAGGGATTGACTTTTCTATAGTAAATTATTCAAAAAATAATTTTATACTGTCGCAAATTTTAATTACGCCAGGGATTGCCTTTTCTATAGTAAATTATTCAAAAACTAATTTTATACTGTCGCAAATTTTAATTACGCCAGGGATTGCCTTTTCTATAGTAAATTATTCAAAAACTAATTTTCAACTGTCACAAATTTTAATTGCGCCAGGGATTGCCTTTTCTATAGTAAATTATTCAAAAAATAATTTTCAACTGTCACAAATTTTAATTGCGCCAGGGATTGCCTTTTCTATAGTAAATTATTCAAAAAATAATTTTCAACTGTCACAAATTTTAATTGCGCCAGGGATTGACTTTTCTATAGTAAATTATTCAAAAAATAATTTTCAACTGTCACAAATTTTAATTGCGCCAGGGATTGACTTTTCTATAGTAAATTATTCAAAAAATAATTTTCAACTGTCACAAATTTTAATTGCGCCAGGGATTGCCTTTTCTATAGTAAATTATTCAAAAACTAATTTTCAACTGTCACAAATTTTAATTACGCCAGGGATTGACTTTTCTATAGTAAATTATTCAAAAAATAATTTTATACTGTCGCAAATTTTAATTACGCCAGGGATTGCCTTTTCTATAGTAAATTATTCAAAAAATAATTTTATACTGTCACAAATTTTAATTGCGCCAGGGATTGACTTTTCTATAGTAAATTATTCAAAAAATAATTTTCAACTGTCACAAATTTTAATTGCGCCAGGGATTGACTTTTCTATAGTAAATTATTCAAAAAATAATTTTATACTGTCGCAAATTTTAATTGCGCCAGGGATTGACTTTTCTATAGTAAATTATTCAAAAACTAATTTTATACTGTCGCAAATTTTAATTACGCCAGGGATTGACTTTTCTATAGTAAATTATTCAAAAAATAATTTTATACTGTCACAAATTTTAATTGCGCCAGGGATTGACTTTTCTATAGTAAATTATTCAAAAAATAATTTTCAACTGTCACAAATTTTAATTGCGCCAGGGATTGACTTTTCTATAGTAAATTATTCAAAAACTAATTTTCAACTGTCACAAATTTTAATTACGCCAGGGATTGACTTTTCTATAGTAAATTATTCAAAAAATAATTTTATACTGTCACAAATTTTAATTGCGCCAGGGATTGACTTTTCTATAGTAAATTATTCAAAAACTAATTTTATACTGTCGCAAATTTTAATTACGCCAGGGATTGACTTTTCTATAGTAAATTATTCAAAAAATAATTTTCAACTGTCACAAATTTTAAATATCCCAGGGATTGACTTTTCTATAGTAAATTATTCAAAAACTAATTTTATACTGTCACAAATTTTAATTGCGCCAGGGATTGACTTTTCTATAGTAAATTATTCAAAAAATAATTTTCAACTGTCACAAATTTTAATTACGCCAGGGATTGACTTTTCTATAGTAAATTATTCAAAAAATAATTTTCAACTGTCGCAAATTTTAATTACGCCAGGGATTGCCTTTTCTATAGTAAATTATTCAAAAACTAATTTTATACTGTCACAAATTTTAATTGCGCCAGGGATTGACTTTTCTATAGTAAATTATTCAAAAAATAATTTTCAACTGTCACAAATTTTAATTGCGCCAGGGATTGACTTTTCTATAGTAAATTATTCAAAAAATAATTTTATACTGTCGCAAATTTTAATTGCGCCAGGGATTGACTTTTCTATAGTAAATTATTCAAAAACTAATTTTCAACTGTCACAAATTTTAATTACGCCAGGGATTGACTTTTCTATAGTAAATTATTCAAAAAATAATTTTCAACTGTCACAAATTTTAATTGCGCCAGGGATTGACTTTTCTATAGTAAATTATTCAAAAACTAATTTTATACTGTCACAAATTTTAATTGCGCCAGGGATTGACTTTTCTATAGTAAATTATTCAAAAAATAATTTTCAACTGTCACAAATTTTAATTGCGCCAGGGATTGACTTTTCTATAGTAAATTATTCAAAAAATAATTTTCAACTGTCACAAATTTTAATTGCGCCAGGGATTGACTTTTCTATAGTAAATTATTCAAAAACTAATTTTATACTGTCGCAAATTTTAATTACGCCAGGGATTGCCTTTTCTATAGTAAATTATTCAAAAACTAATTTTATACTGTCGCAAATTTTAATTGCGCCAGGGATTGACTTTTCTATAGTAAATTATTCAAAAACTAATTTTATACTGTCGCAAATTTTAATTACGCCAGGGATTGCCTTTTCTATAGTAAATTATTCAAAAACTAATTTTCAACTGTCACAAATTTTAATTGCGCCAGGGATTGACTTTTCTATAGTAAATTATTCAAAAAATAATTTTATACTGTCGCAAATTTTAATTGCGCCAGGGATTGACTTTTCTATAGTAAATTATTCAAAAAATAATTTTCAACTGTCACAAATTTTAATTGCGCCAGGGATTGACTTTTCTATAGTAAATTATTCAAAAAATAATTTTATACTGTCGCAAATTTTAATTGCGCCAGGGATTGACTTTTCTATAGTAAATTATTCAAAAACTAATTTTATACTGTCGCAAATTTTAATTACGCCAGGGATTGACTTTTCTATAGTAAATTATTCAAAAAATAATTTTATACTGTCACAAATTTTAATTGCGCCAGGGATTTACTTTTCTATAGTAAATTATTCAAAAAATAATTTTCAACTGTCACAAATTTTAATTGCGCCAGGGATTGACTTTTCTATAGTAAATTATTCAAAAACTAATTTTCAACTGTCACAAATTTTAATTACGCCAGGGATTGACTTTTCTATAGTAAATTATTCAAAAAATAATTTTATACTGTCACAAATTTTAATTGCGCCAGGGATTGACTTTTCTATAGTAAATTATTCAAAAACTAATTTTATACTGTCGCAAATTTTAATTACGCCAGGGATTGACTTTTCTATAGTAAATTATTCAAAAAATAATTTTCAACTGTCACAAATTTTAAATATCCCAGGGATTGACTTTTCTATAGTAAATTATTCAAAAAATAATTTTATACTGTCGCAAATTTTAATTACGCCAGGGATTGCCTTTTCTATAGTAAATTATTCAAAAACTAATTTTATACTGTCGCAAATTTTAATTACGCCAGGGATTGACTTTTCTATAGTAAATTATTCAAAAAATAATTTTCAACTGTCACAAATTTTAATTGCGCCAGGGATTGACTTTTCTATAGTAAATTATTCAAAAACTAATTTTATACTGTCACAAATTTTAATTGCGCCAGGGATTGACTTTTCTATAGTAAATTATTCAAAAAATAATTTTCAACTGTCACAAATTTTAATTGCGCCAGGGATTGACTTTTCTATAGTAAATTATTCAAAAAATAATTTTCAACTGTCACAAATTTTAATTACGCCAGGGATTGACTTTTCTATAGTAAATTATTCAAAAAATAATTTTCAACTGTCACAAATTTTAATTGCGCCAGGGATTGACTTTTCTATAGTAAATTATTCAAAAACTAATTTTATACTGTCACAAATTTTAATTGCGCCAGGGATTGACTTTTCTATAGTAAATTATTCAAAAAATAATTTTCAACTGTCACAAATTTTAATTGCGCCAGGGATTGACTTTTCTATAGTAAATTATTCAAAAAATAATTTTCAACTGTCACAAATTTTAATTGCGCCAGGGATTGACTTTTCTATAGTAAATTATTCAAAAAATAATTTTATACTGTCACAAATTTTAATTGCGCCAGGGATTGACTTTTCTATAGTAAATTATTCAAAAAATAATTTTATACTGTCGCAAATTTTAATTGCGCCAGGGATTGACTTTTCTATAGTAAATTATTCAAAAACTAATTTTATACTGTCGCAAATTTTAAATATCCCAGGGATTGCCTTTTCTATAGTAAATTATTCAAAAAATAATTTTATACTGTCGCAAATTTTAATTACGCCAGGGATTGCCTTTTCTATAGTAAATTATTCAAAAACTAATTTTATACTGTCGCAAATTTTAATTACGCCAGGGATTGCCTTTTCTATAGTAAATTATTCAAAAACTAATTTTATACTGTCGCAAATTTTAATTACGCCAGGGATGCCTTTTCTATAGTAAATTATTCAAAAACTAATTTTCAACTGTCACAAATTTTAATTGCGCCAGGGATTGACTTTTCTATAGTAAATTATTCAAAAACTAATTTTATACTGTCGCAAATTTTAATTACGCCAGGGATTGCCTTTTCTATAGTAAATTATTCAAAAACTAATTTTATACTGTCGCAAATTTTAATTACGCCAGGGATTGCCTTTTCTATAGTAAATTATTCAAAAACTAATTTTCAACTGTCACAAATTTTAATTGCGCCAGGGATTGCCTTTTCTATAGTAAATTATCAAAAAATAATTTTCAACTGTCACAAATTTTAATTGCGCCAGGGATTGCCTTTTCTATAGTAAATTATTCAAAAAATAATTTTCAACTGTCACAAATTTTAATTGCGCCAGGGATTGACTTTTCTATAGTAAATTATTAAAAAAACTAATTTTATACTGTCGCAAATTTTAATTACGCCAGGGATTGCCTTTTCTATAGTAAATTATTCAAAAACTAATTTTATACTGTCGCAAATTTTAATTACGCCAGGGATTGCCTTTTCTATAGTAAATTATTCAAAAACTAATTTTCAACTGTCACAAATTTTAATTGCGCCAGGGATTGCCTTTTCTATAGTAAATTATTCAAAAACTAATTTTATACTGTCGCAAATTTTAAATATCCCAGGGATTGACTTTTCTATAGTAAATTATTCAAAAATAATTTTATACTGTCACAAATTTTAATTACGCCAGGGATTGACTTTTCTATAGTAAATTATTCAAAAACTAATTTTATACTGTCGCAAATTTTAATTACGCCAGGGATTGCCTTTTCTATAGTAAATTATTCAAAAACTAATTTTATACTGTCGCAAATTTTAAATATCCCAGGATTGCCTTTTCTATAGTAAATTATTCAAAAACTAATTTTCAACTGTCACAAATTTTAATTACGCCAGGGATTGCCTTTTCTATAGTAAATTTTTCAAAAATAATTTTCAACTGTCACAAATTTTAATTGCGCCAGGGATTGACTTTTCTATAGTAAATTATTCAAAAACTAATTTTATACTGTCGCAAATTTTAATTACGCCAGGGATTGCCTTTTCTATAGTAAATTATTCAAAAACTAATTTTATACTGTCGCAAATTTTAAATATCCCAGGGATTGACTTTTCTATAGTAAATTATTCAAAAAATAATTTTCAAACTGTCACAAATTTTAATTGCGCCAGGGATTGACTTTTCTATAGTAAATTATTCAAAAAATAATTTTCAACTGTCACAAATTTTAATTGCGCCAGGGATTGACTTTTCTATAGTAAATTATTCAAAAACTAATTTTATACTGTCACAAATTTTAATTGCGCCAGGGATTGACTTTTCTATAGTAAATTATTCAAAAACTAATTTTATACTGTCGCAAATTTTAATTACGCCAGGGATTGCCTTTTCTATAGTAAATTATTCAAAAACTAATTTTATACTGTCGCAAATTTTAAATATCCCAGGGATTGACTTTTCTATAGTAAATTATTCAAAAAATAATTTTATACTGTCACAAATTTTAATTGCGCCAGGGATTGACTTTTCTATAGTAAATTATTCAAAAAATAATTTTATACTGTCGCAAATTTTAATTGCGCCAGGGATTGACTTTTCTATAGTAAATTATTCAAAAACTAATTTTATACTGTCGCAAATTTTAATTACGCCAGGGATTGCCTTTTCTATAGTAAATTATTCAAAAACTAATTTTATACTGTCGCAAATTTTAATTACGCCAGGGATTGACTTTTCTATAGTAAATTATTCAAAAAATAATTTTATACTGTCGCAAATTTTAATTACGCCAGGGATTGCCTTTTCTATAGTAAATTATTCAAAAAATAATTTTATACTGTCGCAAATTTTAATTACGCCAGGGATTGCCTTTTCTATAGTAAATTATTCAAAAAATAATTTTATACTGTCGCAAATTTTAATTACGCCAGGGATTGACTTTTCTATAGTAAATTATTCAAAAACTAATTTTATACTGTCGCAAATTTTAATTACGCCAGGGATTGCCTTTTCTATAGTAAATTATTCAAAAACTAATTTTATACTGTCGCAAATTTTAAATATCCCAGGGATTGCCTTTTCTATAGTAAATTATTCAAAAACTAATTTTATACTGTCGCAAATTTTAATTACGCCAGGGATTGCCTTTTCTATAGTAAATTATTCAAAAACTAATTTTATACTGTCGCAAATTTTAAATATCCCAGGGATTGCCTTTTCTATAGTAAATTATTCAAAAAATAATTTTCAACTGTCACAAATTTTAATTACGCCAGGGATTGCCTTTTCTATAGTAAATTATTCAAAAACTAATTTTATACTGTCGCAAATTTTAAATATCCCAGGGATTGACTTTTCTATAGTAAATTATTCAAAAAATAATTTTCAACTGTCACAAATTTTAATTGCGCCAGGGATTGACTTTTCTATAGTAAATTATTCAAAAACTAATTTTATACTGTCGCAAATTTTAATTACGCCAGGGATTGCCTTTTCTATAGTAAATTATTCAAAAACTAATTTTATACTGTCGCAAATTTTAATTACGCCAGGGATTGACTTTTCTATAGTATATTATTCAAAAAATAATTTTCAACTGTCACAAATTTTAATTACGCCAGGGATTGCCTTTTCTATAGTAAATTATTCAAAAACTAATTTTATACTGTCGCAAATTTTAAATATCCCAGGGATTGACTTTTCTATAGTAAATTATTCAAAAAATAATTTTCAACTGTCACAAATTTTAATTGCGCCAGGGATTGACTTTTCTATAGTAAATTATTCAAAAACTAATTTTATACTGTCGCAAATTTTAATTACGCCAGGGATTGCCTTTTCTATAGTAAATTATTCAAAAACTAATTTTATACTGTCGCAAATTTTAATTACGCCAGGGATTGACTTTTCTATAGTATATTATTCAAAAAATAATTTTCAACTGTCACAAATTTTAATTGCGCCAGGGATTGACTTTTCTATAGTAAATTATTCAAAAACTAATTTTATACTGTCGCAAATTTTAATTACGCCAGGGATTGCCTTTTCTATAGTAAATTATTCAAAAACTAATTTTATACTGTCGCAAATTTTAATTACGCCAGGGATTGCCTTTTCTATAGTAAATTATTCAAAAAATAATTTTATACTGTCGCAAATTTTAATTACGCCAGGGATTGCCTTTTCTATAGTAAATTATTCAAAAAATAATTTTATACTGTCGCAAATTTTAATTACGCCAGGGATTGCCTTTTCTATAGTAAATTATTCAAAAAATAATTTTCAACTGTCACAAATTTTAATTACGCCAGGGATTGACTTTTCTATAGTAAATTATTCAAAAACTAATTTTATACTGTCGCAAATTTTAATTACGCCAGGGATTGCCTTTTCTATAGTAAATTATTCAAAAACTAATTTTATACTGTCGCAAATTTTAAATATCCCAGGGATTGCCTTTTCTATAGTAAATTATTCAAAAACTAATTTTATACTGTCGCAAATTTTAATTACGCCAGGGATTGCCTTTTCTATAGTAAATTATTGAAAAACTAATTTTATACTGTCGCAAATTTTAAATATCCCAGGGATTGACTTTTCTATAGTAAATTATTCAAAAAATAATTTTCAACTGTCACAAATTTTAATTGCGCCAGGGATTGACTTTTCTATAGTAAATTATTCAAAAACTAATTTTATACTGTCACAAATTTTAATTGCGCCAGGGATTGACTTTTCTATAGTAAATTATTCAAAAACTAATTTTATACTGTCGCAAATTTTAATTACGCCAGGGATTGCCTTTTCTATAGTAAATTATTCAAAAACTAATTTTATACTGTCGCAAATTTTAATTGCGCCAGGGATTGACTTTTCTATAGTAAATTATTCAAAAACTAATTTTATACTGTCGCAAATTTTAAATATCCCAGGGATTGCCTTTTCTATAGTAAATTATTCAAAAACTAATTTTATACTGTCGCAAATTTTAATTACGCCAGGGATTGCCTTTTCTATAGTAAATTATTCAAAAACTAATTTTATACTGTCGCAAATTTTAAATATCCCAGGGATTGACTTTTCTATAGTAAATTATTCAAAAAATAATTTTCAACTGTCACAAATTTTAATTGCGCCAGGGATTGACTTTTCTATAGTAAATTATTCAAAAACTAATTTTATACTGTCGCAAATTTTAATTACGCCAGAGATTGCCTTTTCTATAGTAAATTATTCAAAAACTAATTTTATACTGTCGCAAATTTTAATTACGCCAGCGATTGCCTTTTCTATAGTAAATTATTCAAAAAATAATTTTATACTGTCGCAAATTTTAATTACGCCAGGGATTGCCTTTTCTATAGTAAATTATTCAAAAAATAATTTTATACTGTCGCAAATTTTAATTACGCCAGGGATTGCCTTTTCTATAGTAAATTATTCAAAAAATAATTTTATACTGTCGCAAATTTTAATTACGCCAGGGATTGCCTTTTCTATAGTAAATTATTCAAAAAATAATTTTCAACTGTCACAAATTTTAATTACGCCAGGGATTGACTTTTCTATAGTAAATTATTCAAAAACTAATTTTATACTGTCGCAAATTTTAATTACGCCAGGGATTGCCTTTTCTATAGTAAATTATTCAAAAACTAATTTTATACTGTCGCAAATTTTAAATATCCCAGGGATTGCCTTTTCTATAGTAAATTATTCAAAAAATAATTTTATACTGTCGCAAATTTTAATTACGCCAGGGATTGCCTTTTCTATAGTAAATTATTCAAAAACTAATTTTATACTGTCGCAAATTTTAATTACGCCAGGGATTGCCTTTTCTATAGTAAATTATTCAAAAAATAATTTTATACTGTCACAAATTTTAATTGCGCCAGGGATTGACTTTTCTATAGTAAATTATTCAAAAAATAATTTTCAACTGTCACAAATTTTAATTACGCCAGGGATTGACTTTTCTATAGTAAATTATTCAAAAAATAATTTTATACTGTCGCAAATTTTAATTACGCCAGGGATTGCCTTTTCTATAGTAAATTATTCAAAAACTAATTTTATACTGTCGCAAATTTTAATTGCGCCAGGGATTGACTTTTCTATAGTAAATTATTCAAAAACTAATTTTATACTGTCACAAATTTTAATTGCGCCAGGGATTGACTTTTCTATAGTAAATTATTCAAAAAATAATTTTATACTGTCGCAAATTTTAATTACGCCAGGGATTGCCTTTTCTATAGTAAATTATTCAAAAACTAATTTTATACTGTCGCAAATTTAATTGCGCCAGGGATTGACTTTTCTATAGTAAATTATTCAAAAACTAATTTTATACTGTCACAAATTTTAATTGCGCCAGGGATTGACTTTTCTATAGTAAATTATTCAAAAAATAATTTTATACTGTCGCAAATTTTAATTACGCCAGGGATTGCCTTTTCTATAGTAAATTATTCAAAAACTAATTTTATACTGTCGCAAATTTTAAATATCCCAGGGATTGCCTTTTCTATAGTAAATTATTCAAAAAATAATTTTCAACTGTCACAAATTTTAATTGCGCCAGGGATTGACTTTTCTATAGTAAATTATTCAAAAACTAATTTTATACTGTCGCAAATTTTAATTGCGCCAGGGATTGACTTTTCTATAGTAAATTATTCAAAAACTAATTTTATACTGTCACAAATTTTAATTGCGCCAGGGATTGACTTTTCTATAGTAAATTATTCAAAAACTAATTTTATACTGTCGCAAATTTTAAATATCCCAGGGATTGCCTTTTCTATAGTAAATTATTCAAAAAATAATTTTCAACTGTCACAAATTTTAATTGCGCCAGGGATTGACTTTTCTATAGTAAATTATTCAAAAAATAATTTTCAACTGTCACAAATTTTAATTGCGCCAGGGATTGACTTTTCTATAGTAAATTATTCAAAAAATAATTTTCAACTGTCACAAATTTTAATTGCGCCAGGGATTGCCTTTTCTATAGTAAATTATTCAAAAACTAATTTTCAACTGTCACAAATTTTAATTACGCCAGGGATTGACTTTTCTATAGTAAATTATTCAAAAAATAATTTTATACTGTCACAAATTTTAATTGCGCCAGGGATTGCCTTTTCTATAGTAAATTTTTCAAAAAATAATTTTCAACTGTCACAAATTTTAATTGCGCCAGGGATTGACTTTTCTATAGTAAATTATTCAAAAACTAATTTTATACTGTCGCAAATTTTAAATATCGCAGGGATTGACTTTTCTATAGTAAATTATTCAAAAAATAATTTTATACTGTCACAAATTTTAATTGCGCCAGGGATTGACTTTTCTATAGTAAATTATTCAAAAACTAATTTTATACTGTCGCAAATTTTAATTACGCCAGGGATTGACTTTTCTATAGTAAATTATTCAAAAACTAATTTTATACTGTCGCAAATTTTAAATATCCCAGGGATTGACTTTTCTATAGTAAATTATTCAAAAAATAATTTTATACTGTCACAAATTTTAATTGCGCCAGGGATTGACTTTTCTATAGTAAATTATTCAAAAACTAATTTTATACTGTCGCAAATTTTAATTACGCCAGGGATTGCCTTTTCTATAGTAAATTATTCAAAAAATAATTTTCAACTGTCACAAATTTTAATTGCGCCAGGGATTGACTTTTCTATAGTAAATTATTCAAAAAATAATTTTATACTGTCACAAATTTTAATTGCGCCAGGGATTGACTTTTCTATAGTAAATTATTCAAAAAATAATTTTCAACTGTCACAAATTTTAATTACGCCAGGGATTGACTTTTCTATAGTAAATTATTCAAAAAATAATTTTCAACTGTCACAAATTTTAATTACGCCAGGGATTGACTTTTCTATAGTAAATTATTCAAAAACTAATTTTCAACTGTCACAAATTTTAATTGCGCCAGGGATTGACTTTTCTATAGTAAATTATTCAAAAAATAATTTTATACTGTCGCAAATTTTAATTGCGCCAGGGATTGCCTTTTCTATAGTAAATTTTTCAAAAAATAATTTTCAACTGTCACAAATTTTAATTGCGCCAGGGATTGACTTTTCTATAGTAAATTATTCAAAAAATAATTTTATACTGTCGCAAATTTTAAATATCCCAGGGATTGCCTTTTCTATAGTAAATTATTCAAAAAATAATTTTCAACTGTCACAAATTTTAATTGCGCCAGGGATTGACTTTTCTATAGTAAATTATTCAAAAACTAATTTTATACTGTCGCAAATTTTAATTACGCCAGGGATTGCCTTTTCTATAGTAAATTATTCAAAAACTAATTTTATACTGTCGCAAATTTTAAATATCCCAGGGATTGCCTTTTCTATAGTAAATTATTCAAAAAATAATTTTCAACTGTCACAAATTTTAATTGCGCCAGGGATTGACTTTTCTATAGTAAATTATTCAAAAACTAATTTTATACTGTCGCAAATTTTAATTACGCCAGGGATTGCCTTTTCTATAGTAAATTATTCAAAAACTAATTTTCAACTGTCACAAATTTTAAATATCCCAGGGATTGCCTTTTCTATAGTAAATTATTCAAAAAATAATTTTCAACTGTCACAAATTTTAATTGCGCCAGGGATTGACTTTTCTATAGTAAATTATTCAAAAACTAATTTTATACTGTCGCAAATTTTAATTGCGCCAGGGATTGCCTTTTCTATAGTAAATTATTCAAAAACTAATTTTCAACTGTCACAAATTTTAATTGCGCCAGGGATTGACTTTTCTATAGTAAATTATTCAAAAACTAATTTTATACTGTCACAAATTTTAATTGCGCCAGGGATTGACTTTTCTATAGTAAATTATTCAAAAACTAATTTTATACTGTCGCAAATTTTAAATATCCCAGGGATTGCCTTTTCTATAGTAAATTATTCAAAAAATAATTTTCAACTGTCACAAATTTTAATTGCGCCAGGGATTGACTTTTCTATAGTAAATTATTCAAAAAATAATTTTCAACTGTCACAAATTTTAATTGCGCCAGGGATTGACTTTTCTATAGTAAATTATTCAAAAAATAATTTTCAACTGTCACAAATTTTAATTGCGCCAGGGATTGCCTTTTCTATAGTAAATTATTCAAAAACTAATTTTCAACTGTCACAAATTTTAATTACGCCAGGGATTGACTTTTCTATAGTAAATTATTCAAAAAATAATTTTATACTGTCACAAATTTTAATTGCGCCAGGGATTGCCTTTTCTATAGTAAATTTTTCAAAAAATAATTTTCAACTGTCACAAATTTTAATTGCGCCAGGGATTGACTTTTCTATAGTAAATTATTCAAAAACTAATTTTATACTGTCGCAAATTTTAAATATCCCAGGGATTGACTTTTCTATAGTAAATTATTCAAAAAATAATTTTATACTGTCACAAATTTTAATTGCGCCAGGGATTGACTTTTCTATAGTAAATTATTCAAAAACTAATTTTATACTGTCGCAAATTTTAATTACGCCAGGGATTGACTTTTCTATAGTAAATTATTCAAAAACTAATTTTATACTGTCGCAAATTTTAAATATCCCAGGGATTGACTTTTCTATAGTAAATTATTCAAAAAATAATTTTATACTGTCACAAATTTTAATTGCGCCAGGGATTGCCTTTTCTATAGTAAATTTTTCAAAAAATAATTTTCAACTGTCACAAATTTTAATTGCGCCAGGGATTGACTTTTCTATAGTAAATTATTCAAAAAATAATTTTATACTGTCGCAAATTTTAAATATCCCAGGGATTGCCTTTTCTATAGTAAATTATTCAAAAAATAATTTTATACTGTCGCAAATTTTAAATATCCCAGGGATTGCCTTTTCTATAGTAAATTATTCAAAAAATAATTTTCAACTGTCACAAATTTTAATTGCGCCAGGGATTGACTTTTCTATAGTAAATTATTCAAAAACTAATTTTATACTGTCGCAAATTTTAATTACGCCAGGGATTGCCTTTTCTATAGTAAATTATTCAAAAACTAATTTTATACTGTCACAAATTTTAATTGCGCCAGGGATTGACTTTTCTATAGTAAATTATTCAAAAACTAATTTTATACTGTCGCAAATTTTAATTACGCCAGGGATTGCCTTTTCTATAGTAAATTATTCAAAAACTAATTTTATACTGTCGCAAATTTTAAATATCCCAGGGATTGACTTTTCTATAGTAAATTATTCAAAAACTAATTTTATACTGTCGCAAATTTTAAATATCCCAGGGATTGCCTTTTCTATAGTAAATTATTCAAAAACTAATTTTATACTGTCGCAAATTTTAAATATCCCAGGGATTGCCTTTTCTATAGTAAATTATTCAAAAACTAATTTTCAACTGTCACAAATTTTAATTACGCCAGGGATTGACTTTTCTATAGTAAATTATTCAAAAAATAATTTTATACTGTCGCAAATTTTAATTACGCCAGGGATTGCCTTTTCTATAGTAAATTATTCAAAAACTAATTTTATACTGTCACAAATTTTAATTGCGCCAGGGATTGACTTTTCTATAGTAAATTATTCAAAAAATAATTTTATACTGTCGCAAATTTTATGTGCGCCAGGGATTGACTTTTCTATAGTAAATTATTCAAAAAATAATTTTATACTGTCGCAAATTTTAATTACGCCAGGGATTGCCTTTTCTATAGTAAATTATTCAAAAAATAATTTTCAACTGTCACAAATTTTAATTGCGCCAGGGATTGACTTTTCTATAGTAAATTATTCAAAAAATAATTTTCAACTGTCACAAATTTTAATTGCGCCAGGGATTGGCTTTTCTATAGTAAATTATTCAAAAAATAATTTTATACTGTCGCAAATTTTAATTGCGCCAGGGATTGACTTTTCTATAGTAAATTATTCAAAAACTAATTTTATACTGTCGCAAATTTTATGTGCGCCAGGGATTGACTTTTCTATAGTAAATTATTCAAAAAATAATTTTATACTGTCGCAAATTTTAATTACGCCAGGGATTGCCTTTTCTATAGTAAATTATTCAAAAACTAATTTTATACTGTCACAAATTTTAAATATCCCAGGGATTGCCTTTTCTATAGTAAATTATTCAAAAACTAATTTTATACTGTCGCAAATTTTAAATATCCCAGGGATTGCCTTTTCTATAGTAAATTATTCAAAAAATAATTTTCAACTGTCGCAAATTTTAAATATCCCAGGGATTGCCTTTTCTATAGTAAATTATTCAAAAAATAATTTTCAACTGTCACAAATTTTAATTGCGCCAGGGATTGCCTTTTCTATAGTAAATTATTCAAAAAATAATTTTATACTGTCGCAAATTTTAAATATCCCAGGGATTGACTTTTCTATAGTAAATTATTCAAAAACTAATTTTATACTGTCGCAAATTTTAAATATCCCAGGGATTGCCTTTTCTATAGTAAATTATTCAAAAACTAATTTTATACTGTCGCAAATTTTAAATATCCCAGGGATTGCCTTTTCTATAGTAAATTATTCAAAAACTAATTTTCAACTGTCACAAATTTTAATTACGCCAGGGATTGACTTTTCTATAGTAAATTATTCAAAAAATAATTTTATACTGTCGCAAATTTTATGTGCGCCAGGGATTGACTTTTCTATAGTAAATTATTCAAAAAATAATTTTCAACTGTCACAAATTTTAATTGCGCCAGGGATTGACTTTTCTATAGTAAATTATTCAAAAACTAATTTTATACTGTCACAAATTTTAATTACGCCAGGGATTGCCTTTTCTATAGTAAATTATTCAAAAAATAATTTTCAACTGTCACAAATTTTAATTGCGCCAGGGATTGACTTTTCTATAGTAAATTATTCAAAAAATAATTTTATACTGTCGCAAATTTTAATTGCGCCAGGGATTGACTTTTCTATAGTAAATTATTCAAAAACTAATTTTATACTGTCGCAAATTTTATGTGCGCCAGGGATTGACTTTTCTATAGTAAATTATTCAAAAAATAATTTTATACTGTCACAAATTTTAATTGCGCCAGGGATTGCCTTTTCTATAGTAAATTATTCAAAAACTAATTTTCAACTGTCACAAATTTTAATTGCGCCAGGGATTGACTTTTCTATAGTAAATTATTCAAAAAATAATTTTATACTGTCACAAATTTTAATTGCGCCAGGGATTGACTTTTCTATAGTAAATTATTCAAAAAATAATTTTATACTGTCGCAAATTTTATGTGCGCCAGGGATTGACTTTTCTATAGTAAATTATTCAAAAAATAATTTTATACTGTCGCAAATTTTAATTACGCCAGGGATTGCCTTTTCTATAGTAAATTATTCAAAAAATAATTTTATACTGTCACAAATTTTAATTGCGCCAGGGATTGACTTTTCTATAGTAAATTATTCAAAAAATAATTTTCAACTGTCACAAATTTTAATTGCGCCAGGGATTGCCTTTTCTATAGTAAATTTTTCAAAAAATAATTTTCAACTGTCACAAATTTTAATTGCGCCAGGGATTGACTTTTCTATAGTAAATTATTCAAAAACTAATTTTATACTGTCGCAAATTTTAAATATCCCAGGGATTGACTTTTCTATAGTAAATTATTCAAAAAATAATTTTATACTGTCACAAATTTTAATTGCGCCAGGGATTGACTTTTCTATAGTAAATTATTCAAAAACTAATTTTATACTGTCGCAAATTTTAATTACCCCAGGGATTGACTTTTCTATAGTAAATTATTCAAAAACTAATTTTATACTGTCGCAAATTTTAAATATCCCAGGGATTGACTTTTCTATAGTAAATTATTCAAAAAATAATTTTATACTGTCACAAATTTTAATTGCGCCAGGGATTGACTTTTCTATAGTAAATTATTCAAAAACTAATTTTATACTGTCGCAAATTTTAATTGCGCCAGGGATTGACTTTTCTATAGTAAATTATTCAAAAACTAATTTTATACTGTCGCAAATTTTAATTGCGCCAGGGATTGACTTTTCTATAGTAAATTATTCAAAAAATAATTTTATACTGTCGCAAATTTTAATTACGCCAGGGATTGCCTTTTCTATAGTAAATTATTCAAAAACTAATTTTATACTGTCACAAATTTTAATTGCGCCAGGGATTGACTTTTCTATAGTAAATTATTCAAAAACTAATTTTCAACTGTCACAAATTTTAATTGCGCCAGGGATTGACTTTTCTATAGTAAATTATTCAAAAAATAATTTTATACTGTCGCAAATTTTATGTGCGCCAGGGATTGACTTTTCTATAGTAAATTATTCAAAAAATAATTTTATACTGTCGCAAATTTTAATTACGCCAGGGATTGACTTTTCTATAGTAAATTATTCAAAAAATAATTTTATACTGTCACAAATTTTAATTGCGCCAGGGATTGACTTTTCTATAGTAAATTATTCAAAAACTAATTTTATACTGTCGCAAATTTTAAATATCCCAGGGATTGCCTTTTCTATAGTAAATTATTCAAAAAATAATTTTCAACTGTCACAAATTTTAATTGCGCCAGGGATTGACTTTTCTATAGTAAATTATTCAAAAACTAATTTTATACTGTCGCAAATTTTAAATATCCCAGGGATTGACTTTTCTATAGTAAATTATTCAAAAACTAATTTTATACTGTCGCAAATTTTAATTACGCCAGGGATTGCCTTTTCTATAGTAAATTATTCAAAAAATAATTTTCAACTGTCACAAATTTTAATTGCGCCAGGGATTGACTTTTCTATAGTAAATTATTCAAAAAATAATTTTATACTGTCACAAATTTTAATTGCGCCAGGGATTGACTTTTCTATAGTAAATTATTCAAAAAATAATTTTCAACTATCACAAATTTTAATTACGCCAGGGATTGACTTTTCTATAGTAAATTATTCAAAAAATAATTTTATACTGTCGCAAATTTTAATTACGCCAGGGATTGCCTTTTCTATAGTAAATTATTCAAAAACTAATTTTATACTGTCGCAAATTTTAATTGCGCCAGGGATTGACTTTTCTATAGTAAATTATTCAAAAACTAATTTTATACTGTCACAAATTTTAATTGCGCCAGGGATTGACTTTTCTATAGTAAATTATTCAAAAACTAATTTTATACTGTCGCAAATTTTAAATATCCCAGGGATTGCCTTTTCTATAGTAAATTATTCAAAAAATAATTTTCAACTGTCACAAATTTTAATTGCGCCAGGGATTGACTTTTCTATAGTAAATTATTCAAAAAATAATTTTATACTGTCGCAAATTTTAATTACGCCAGGGATTGCCTTTTCTATAGTAAATTATTCAAAAAATAATTTTCAACTGTCACAAATTTTAATTGCGCCAGGGATTGCCTTTTCTATAGTAAATTATTCAAAAAATAATTTTATACTGTCGCAAATTTTAATTACGCCAGGGATTGCCTTTTCTATAGTAAATTATTCAAAAACTAATTTTCAACTGTCACAAATTTTAAATATCCCAGGGATTGACTTTTCTATAGTAAATTATTCAAAAAATAATTTTCAACTGTCACAAATTTTAATTGCGCCAGGGATTGACTTTTCTATAGTAAATTATTCAAAAACTAATTTTATACTGTCGCAAATTTTAATTACGCCAGGGATTGACTTTTCTATAGTAAATTATTCAAAAACTCATTTTATACTGTCGCAAATTTTAAATATCCCAGGGATTGACTTTTCTATAGTAAATTATTCAAAAAATAATTTTATACTGTCACAAATTTTAATTGCGCCAGGGATTGCCTTTTCTATAGTAAATTATTCAAAAAATAATTTTATACTGTCGCAAATTTTAATTGCGCCAGGGATTGCCTTTTCTATAGTAAATTTTTCAAAAAATAATTTTCAACTGTCACAAATTTTAATTGCGCCAGGGATTGACTTTTCTATAGTAAATTATTCAAAAAATAATTTTATACTGTCGCAAATTTTAAATATCCCAGGGATTGCCTTTTCTATAGTAAATTATTCAAAAAATAATTTTCAACTGTCACAAATTTTAATTGCGCCAGGGATTGACTTTTCTATAGTAAATTATTCAAAAACTAATTTTATACTGTCACAAATTTTAATTGCGCCAGGGATTGCCTTTTCTATAGTAAATTATTCAAAAACTAATTTTATACTGTCACAAATTTTAATTGCGCCAGGGATTGACTTTTCTATAGTAAATTATTCAAAAAATAATTTTCAACTGTCACAAATTTTAATTGCGCCAGGGATTGACTTTTCTATAGTAAATTATTCAAAAACTAATTTTATACTGTCGCAAATTTTAATTACGCCAGGGATTGCCTTTTCTATAGTAAATTATTCAAAAACTAATTTTATACTGTCGCAAATTTTAAATATCCCAGGGATTGCCTTTTCTATAGTAAATTATTCAAAAAATAATTTTATACTGTCGCAAATTTTAATTGCGCCAGGGATTGACTTTTCTATAGTAAATTATTCAAAAACTAATTTTATACTGTCGCAAATTTTATGTGCGCCAGGGATTGACTTTTCTATAGTAAATTATTCAAAAACTAATTTTATACTGTCACAAATTTTAATTGCGCCAGGGATTGCCTTTTCTATAGTAAATTATTCAAAAACTAATTTTATACTGTCACAAATTTTAATTGCGCCAGGGATTGACTTTTCTATAGTAAATTATTCAAAAAATAATTTTCAACTGTCACAAATTTTAATTGCGCCAGGGATTGACTTTTCTATAGTAAATTATTCAAAAACTAATTTTATACTGTCACAAATTTTAATTACGCCAGGGATTGCCTTTTCTATAGTAAATTATTCAAAAAATAATTTTCAACTGTCACAAATTTTAATTGCGCCAGGGATTGACTTTTCTATAGTAAATTATTCAAAAACTAATTTTATACTGTCACAAATTTTAATTGCGCCAGGGATTGACTTTTCTATAGTAAATTATTCAAAAACTAATTTTATACTGTCGCAAATTTTAAATATCCCAGGGATTGACTTTTCTATAGTAAATTATTCAAAAAATAATTTTCAACTGTCACAAATTTTAATTGCGCCAGGGATTGACTTTTCTATAGTAAATTATTCAAAAAATAATTTTATACTGTCGCAAATTTTAAATATCCCAGGGATTGACTTTTCTATAGTAAATTATTCAAAAACTAATTTTATACTGTCGCAAATTTTAAATATCCCAGGGATTGCCTTTTCTATAGTAAATTATTCAAAAAATAATTTTCAACTGTCACAAATTTTAATTGCGCCAGGGATTGACTTTTCTATAGTAAATTATTCAAAAACTAATTTTCAACTGTCACAAATTTTAATTGCGCCAGGGATTGACTTTTCTATAGTAAATTATTCAAAAAATAATTTTATACTGTCACAAATTTTAATTGCGCCAGGGATTGACTTTTCTATAGTAAATTATTCAAAAAATAATTTTATACTGTCACAAATTTTAATTGCGCCAGGGATTGACTTTTCTATAGTAAATTATTCAAAAAATAATTTTCAACTGTCACAAATTTTAATTACGCCAGGGATTGACTTTTCTATAGTAAATTATTCAAAAAATAATTTTATACTGTCGCAAATTTTAATTACGCCAGGGATTGCCTTTTCTATAGTAAATTATTCAAAAACTAATTTTATACTGTCGCAAATTTTAATTGCGCCAGGGATTGCCTTTTCTATAGTAAATTATTCAAAAACTAATTTTATACTGTCACAAATTTTAATTACGCCAGGGATTGACTTTTCTATAGTAAATTATTCAAAAAATAATTTTATACTGTCGCAAATTTTAATTACGCCAGGGATTGACTTTTCTATAGTAAATTATTCAAAAACTAATTTTATACTGTCACAAATTTTAATTGCGCCAGGGATTGCCTTTTCTATAGTAAATTATTCAAAAACTAATTTTATACTGTCACAAATTTTAATTGCGCCAGGGATTGACTTTTCTATAGTAAATTATTCAAAAAATAATTTTCAACTGTCACAAATTTTAATTGCGCCAGGGATTGACTTTTCTATAGTAAATTATTCAAAAACTAATTTTATACTGTCACAAATTTTAATTACGCCAGGGATTGCCTTTTCTATAGTAAATTATTCAAAAAATAATTTTCAACTGTCACAAATTTTAATTGCGCCAGGGATTGACTTTTCTATAGTAAATTATTCAAAAACTAATTTTATACTGTCACAAATTTTAATTGCGCCAGGGATTGACTTTTCTATAGTAAATTATTCAAAAACTAATTTTATACTGTCGCAAATTTTAAATATCCCAGGGATTGACTTTTCTATAGTAAATTATTCAAAAAATAATTTTCAACTGTCACAAATTTTAATTGCGCCAGGGATTGCCTTTTCTATAGTAAATTATTCAAAAACTAATTTTATACTGTCACAAATTTTATGTGCGCCAGGGATTGACTTTTCTATAGTAAATTATTCAAAAACTAATTTTATACTGTCGCAAATTTTAAATATCCCAGGGATTGACTTTTCTATAGTAAATTATTCAAAAAATAATTTTCAACTGTCACAAATTTTAATTGCGCCAGGGATTGACTTTTCTATAGTAAATTATTCAAAAACTAATTTTCAACTGTCACAAATTTTAATTGCGCCAGGGATTGACTTTTCTATAGTAAATTATTCAAAAAATAATTTTCAACTGTCACAAATTTTAATTACGCCAGGGATTGACTTTTCTATAGTAAATTATTCAAAAACTAATTTTATACTGTCACAAATTTTAATTGCGCCAGGGATTGACTTTTCTATAGTAAATTTTTCAAAAACTAATTTTATACTGTCGCAAATTTTAAATATCCCAGGGATTGCCTTTTCTATAGTAAATTATTCAAAAAATAATTTTATACTGTCACAAATTTTAATTGCGCCAGGGATTGACTTTTCTATAGTAAATTATTCAAAAACTAATTTTATACTGTCGCAAATTTTAAATATCCCAGGGATTGCCTTTTCTATAGTAAATTATTCAAAAAATAATTTTATACTGTCACAAATTTTAATTGCGCCAGGGATTGACTTTTCTATAGTAAATTATTCAAAAACTAATTTTATACTGTCGCAAATTTTAAATATCCCAGGGATTGCCTTTTCTATAGTAAATTATTCAAAAACTAATTTTATACTGTCACAAATTTTATGTGCGCCAGGGATTGACTTTTCTATAGTAAATTATTCAAAAACTAATTTTATACTGTCGCAAATTTTAAATATCCCAGGGATTGACTTTTCTATAGTAAATTATTCAAAAAATAATTTTATACTGTCACAAATTTTAATTGCGCCAGGGATTGACTTTTCTATAGTAAATTATTCAAAAACTAATTTTATACTGTCGCAAATTTTAAATATCCCAGGGATTGCCTTTTCTATAGTAAATTATTCAAAAACTAATTTTATACTGTCGCAAATTTTATGTGCGCCAGGGATTGACTTTTCTATAGTAAATTATTCAAAAACTAATTTTATACTGTCACAAATTTTAATTGCGCCAGGGATTGACTTTTCTATAGTAAATTATTCAAAAAATAATTTTCAACTGTCACAAATTTTAATTACGCCAGGGATTGACTTTTCTATAGTAAATTATTCAAAAACTAATTTTATACTGTCGCAAATTTTATGTGCGCCAGGGATTGACTTTTCTATAGTAAATTATTCAAAAACTAATTTTATACTGTCGCAAATTTTAATTACGCCAGGGATTGCCTTTTCTATAGTAAATTATTCAAAAACTAATTTTATACTGTCGCAAATTTTAAATATCCCAGGGATTGACTTTTCTATAGTAAATTATTCAAAAAATAATTTTATACTGTCGCAAATTTTAAATATCCCAGGGATTGCCTTTTCTATAGTAAATTATTCAAAAACTAATTTTCAACTGTCACAAATTTTAATTACGCCAGGGATTGCCTTTTCTATAGTAAATTATTCAAAAAATAATTTTATACTGTCGCAAATTTTAATTACGCCAGGGATTGCCTTTTCTATAGTAAATTATTCAAAAACTAATTTTATACTGTCGCAAATTTTAATTACGCCAGGGATTGACTTTTCTATAGTAAATTATTCAAAAAATAATTTTCAACTGTCACAAATTTTAATTACGCCAGGGATTGACTTTTCTATAGTAAATTATTCAAAAAATAATTTTATACTGTCGCAAATTTTAATATCCCAGGGATTGCCTTTTCTATAGTAAATTATTCAAAAACTAATTTTATACTGTCGCAAATTTTAATTGCGCCAGGGATTGACTTTTCTATAGTAAATTATTCAAAAACTAATTTTATACTGTCACAAATTTTAATTGCGCCAGGGATTGACTTTTCTATAGTAAATTATTCAAAAACTAATTTTATACTGTCGCAAATTTTAATTGCGCCAGGGATTGACTTTTCTATAGTAAATTATTCAAAAACTAATTTTATACTGTCACAAATTTTAATTACGCCAGGGATTGCCTTTTCTATAGTAAATTATTCAAAAAATAATTTTCAACTGTCACAAATTTTAATTGCGCCAGGGATTGACTTTTCTATAGTAAATTATTCAAAAAATAATTTTCAACTGTCACAAATTTTAATTACGCCAGGGATTGACTTTTCTATAGTAAATTATTCAAAAACTAATTTTATACTGTCACAAATTTTAAATATCCCAGGGATTGCCTTTTCTATAGTAAATTATTCAAAAACTAATTTTATACTGTCACAAATTTTATGTGCGCCAGGGATTGACTTTTCTATAGTAAATTATTCAAAAACTAATTTTATACTGTCGCAAATTTTAAATATCCCAGGGATTGACTTTTCTATAGTAAATTATTCAAAAAATAATTTTCAACTGTCACAAATTTTAATTGCGCCAGGGATTGACTTTTCTATAGTAAATTATTCAAAAAATAATTTTATACTGTCACAAATTTTAATTGCGCCAGGGATTGACTTTTCTATAGTAAATTATTCAAAAACTAATTTTATACTGTCACAAATTTTAATTACGCCAGGGATTGACTTTTCTATAGTAAATTATTCAAAAACTAATTTTATACTGTCGCAAATTTTAAATATCCCAGGGATTGCCTTTTCTATAGTAAATTATTCAAAAACTAATTTTATACTGTCCCAAATTTTAAATATCCCAGGGATTGCCTTTTCTATAGTAAATTATTCAAAAAATAATTTTATACTGTCGCAAATTTTAAATATCCCAGGGATTGCCTTTTCTATAGTAAATTATTCAAAAAATAATTTTATACTGTCGCAAATTTTAAATATCCCAGGGATTGCCTTTTCTATAGTAAATTATTCAAAAAATAATTTTATACTGTCGCAAATTTTAATTACGCCAGGGATTGACTTTTCTATAGTAAATTATTCAAAAAATAATTTTCAACTGTCACAAATTTTAATTGCGCCAGGGATTGACTTTTCTATAGTAAATTATTCAAAAACTAATTTTATACTGTCGCAAATTTTAAATATCCCAGGGATTGCCTTTTCTATAGTAAATTATTCAAAAACTAATTTTATACTGTCGCAAATTTTATGTGCGCCAGGGATTGACTTTTCTATAGTAAATTATTCAAAAAATAATTTTCAACTGTCACAAATTTTAATTACGCCAGGGATTGACTTTTCTATAGTAAATTATTCAAAAACTAATTTTATACTGTCGCAAATTTTATGTGCGCCAGGGATTGACTTTTCTATAGTAAATTATTCAAAAACTAATTTTATACTGTCGCAAATTTTAATTACGCCAGGGATTGCCTTTTCTATAGTAAATTATTCAAAAACTAATTTTATACTGTCACAAATTTTAATTGCGCCAGGGATTGACTTTTCTATAGTAAATTATTCAAAAAATAATTTTCAACTGTCACAAATTTTAATTGCGCCAGGGATTGACTTTTCTATAGTAAATTATTCAAAAACTAATTTTATACTGTCACAAATTTTAATTACGCCAGGGATTGCCTTTTCTATAGTAAATTATTCAAAAAATAATTTTATACTGTCGCAAATTTTAATTACGCCAGGGATTGCCTTTTCTATAGTAAATTATTCAAAAACTAATTTTATACTGTCGCAAATTTTAATTACGCCAGGGATTGACTTTTCTATAGTAAATTATTCAAAAAATAATTTTCAACTGTCACAAATTTTAATTACGCCAGGGATTGACTTTTCTATAGTAAATTATTCAAAAACTAATTTTATACTGTCGCAAATTTTAATTACGCCAGGGATTGACTTTTCTATAGTAAATTATTCAAAAAATAATTTTATACTGTCGCAAATTTTAAATATCCCAGGGATTGCCTTTTCTATAGTAAATTATTCAAAAAATAATTTTCAACTGTCACAAATTTTATGTGCGCCAGGGATTGACTTTTCTATAGTAAATTATTCAAAAAATAATTTTCAACTGTCACAAATTTTAATTGCGCCAGGGATTGACTTTTCTATAGTAAATTATTCAAAAACTAATTTTATACTGTCGCAAATTTTAAATATCCCAGGGATTGCCTTTTCTATAGTAAATTATTCAAAAACTAATTTTATACTGTCGCAAATTTAATGTGCGCCAGGGATTGACTTTTCTATAGTAAATTATTCAAAAACTAATTTTTTACTGTCACAAATTTTAATTGCGCCAGGGATTGACTTTTCTATAGTAAATTATTCAAAAACTAATTTTATACTGTCGCAAATTTTAAATATCCCAGGGATTGCCTTTTCTATAGTAAATTATTCAAAAACTAATTTTATACTGTCGCAAATTTTATGTGCGCCAGGGATTGACTTTTCTATAGTAAATTATTCAAAAAATAATTTTCAACTGTCACAAATTTTAATTACGCCAGGGATTGACTTTTCTATAGTAAATTATTCAAAAACTAATTTTATACTGTCGCAAATTTTAAATATCCCAGGGATTGCCTTTTCTATAGTAAATTATTCAAAAAATAATTTTCAACTGTCACAAATTTTAAATATCCCAGGGATTGCCTTTTCTATAGTAAATTATTCAAAAAATAATTTTCAACTGTCACAAATTTTAATTACGCCAGGGATTGACTTTTCTATAGTAAATTATTCAAAAACTAATTTTCAACTGTCACAAATTTTAATTACGCCAGGGATTGACTTTTCTATAGTAAATTATTCAAAAAATAATTTTATACTGTCACAAATTTTAATTGCGCCAGGGATTGTCTTTTCTATAGTAAATTATTCAAAAACTAATTTTATACTGTCGCAAATTTTAAATATCCCAGGGATTGCCTTTTCTATAGTAAATTATTCAAAAACTAATTTTATACTGTCGCAAATTTTATGTGCGCCAGGGATTGACTTTTCTATAGTAAATTATTCAAAAAATAATTTTCAACTGTCACAAATTTTAATTACGCCAGGGATTGACTTTTCTATAGTAAATTATTCAAAAACTAATTTTATACTGTCGCAAATTTTATGTGCGCCAGGGATTGACTTTTCTATAGTAAATTATTCAAAAACTAATTTTATACTGTCGCAAATTTTAATTACGCCAGGGATTGCCTTTTCTATAGTAAATTATTCAAAAACTAATTTTATACTGTCACAAATTTTAATTACGCCAGGGATTGACTTTTCTATAGTAAATTATTCAAAAAATAATTTTCAACTGTCACAAATTTTAATTGCGCCAGGGATTGACTTTTCTATAGTAAATTATTCAAAAACTAATTTTATACTGTCACAAATTTTAATTACGCCAGGGATTGCCTTTTCTATAGTAAATTATTCAAAAAATAATTTTATACTGTCGCAAATTTTAATTACGCCAGGGATTGCCTTTTCTATAGTAAATTATTCAAAAACTAATTTTATACTGTCGCAAATTTTAATTACGCCAGGGATTGACTTTTCTATAGTAAATTATTCAAAAAATAATTTTCAACTGTCACAAATTTTAATTACGCCAGGGATTGCCTTTTCTATAGTAAATTATTCAAAAACTAATTTTATACTGTCGCAAATTTTAAATATCCCAGGGATTGACTTTTCTATAGTAAATTATTCAAAAAATAATTTTCAACTGTCACAAATTTTAATTACGCCAGGGATTGACTTTTCTATAGTAAATTATTCAAAAAATAATTTTATACTGTCACAAATTTTAATTGCGCCAGGGATTGCCTTTTCTATAGTAAATTATTCAAAAACTAATTTTATACTGTCACAAATTTTAATTACGCCAGGGATTGCCTTTTCTATAGTAAATTATTCAAAAAATAATTTTCAACTGTCACAAATTTTAATTGCGCCAGGGATTGACTTTTCTATAGTAAATTATTCAAAAACTAATTTTTTACTGTCACAAATTTTAATTGCGCCAGGGATTGACTTTTCTATAGTAAATTATTCAAAAACTAATTTTATACTGTCGCAAATTTTAAATATCCCAGGGATTGCCTTTTCTATAGTAAATTATTCAAAAACTAATTTTATACTGTCGCAAATTTTATGTGCGCCAGGGATTGACTTTTCTATAGTAAATTATTCAAAAAATAATTTTATACTGTCGCAAATTTTAAATATCCCAGGGATTGCCTTTTCTATAGTAAATTATTCAAAAAATAATTTTCAACTGTCACAAATTTTAATTACGCCAGGGATTGACTTTTCTATAGTAAATTATTCAAAAAATAATTTTATACTGTCACAAATTTTAATTGCGCCAGGGATTGCCTTTTCTATAGTAAATTATTCAAAAACTAATTTTATACTGTCACAAATTTTAATTACGCCAGGGATTGCCTTTTCTATAGTAAATTATTCAAAAAATAATTTTCAACTGTCACAAATTTTAATTGCGCCAGGGATTGACTTTTCTATAGTAAATTATTCAAAAAATAATTTTATACTGTCGCAAATTTTAAATATCCCAGGGATTGACTTTTCTATAGTAAATTATTCAAAAACTAATTTTATACTGTCGCAAATTTTAAATATCCCAGGGATTGACTTTTCTATAGTAAATTATTCAAAAAATAATTTTCAACTGTCACAAATTTTAATTGCGCCAGGGATTGACTTTTCTATAGTAAATTATTCAAAAACTAATTTTTTACTGTCACAAATTTTAATTGCGCCAGGGATTGACTTTTCTATAGTAAATTATTCAAAAACTAATTTTATACTGTCACAAATTTTAATTGCGCCAGGGATTGACTTTTCTATAGTAAATTATTCAAAAACTAATTTTCAACTGTCACAAATTTTAATTGCGCCAGGGATTGACTTTTCTATAGTAAATTTTTCAAAAACTAATTTTATACTGTCGCAAATTTTAAATATCCCAGGGATTGCCTTTTCTATAGTAAATTATTCAAAAAATAATTTTATACTGTCACAAATTTTAATTGCGCCAGGGATTGCCTTTTCTATAGTAAATTATTCAAAAACTAATTTTATACTGTCGCAAATTTTAAATATCCCAGGGATTGCCTTTTCTATAGTAAATTATTCAAAAAATAATTTTCAACTGTCACAAATTTTAATTGCGCCAGGGATTGACTTTTCTATAGTAAATTATTCAAAAACTAATTTTATACTGTCGCAAATTTTAATTGCGCCAGGGATTGACTTTTCTATAGTAAATTATTCAAAAACTAATTTTATACTGTCGCAAATTTTAAATATCCCAGGGATTGCCTTTTCTATAGTAAATTATTCAAAAAATAATTTTCAACTGTCACAAATTTTAATTGCGCCAGGGATTGACTTTTCTATAGTAAATTATTCAAAAAATAATTTTATACTGTCACAAATTTTAATTGCGCCAGGGATTGACTTTTCTATAGTAAATTATTCAAAAACTAATTTTATACTGTCGCAAATTTTAATTGCGCCAGGGATTGACTTTTCTATAGTAAATTATTCAAAAACTAATTTTATACTGTCGCAAATTTTAAATATCCCAGGGATTGCCTTTTCTATAGTAAATTATTCAAAAAATAATTTTCAACTGTCACAAATTTTAATTACGCCAGGGATTGACTTTTCTATAGTAAATTATTCAAAAAATAATTTTATACTGTCGCAAATTTTAATTACGCCAGGGATTGCCTTTTCTATAGTAAATTATTCAAAAAATAATTTTATACTGTCACAAATTTTAATTGCGCCAGGGATTGACTTTTCTATAGTAAATTATTCAAAAAATAATTTTCAACTGTCACAAATTTTAATTGCGCCAGGGATTGCCTTTTCTATAGTAAATTATTCAAAAAATAATTTTCAACTGTCACAAATTTTAATTGCGCCAGGGATTGCCTTTTCTATAGTAAATTATTCAAAAACTAATTTTATACTGTCGCAAATTTTAATTGCGCCAGGGATTGACTTTTCTATAGTAAATTATTCAAAAACTAATTTTATACTGTCGCAAATTTTAAATATCCCAGGGATTGCCTTTTCTATAGTAAATTATTCAAAAAATAATTTTCAACTGTCACAAATTTTAATTGCGCCAGGGATTGACTTTTCTATAGTAAATTATTCAAAAAATAATTTTATACTGTCACAAATTTTAATTGCGCCAGGGATTGACTTTTCTATAGTAAATTATTCAAAAAATAATTTTATACTGTCGCAAATTTTAATTACGCCAGGGATTGACTTTTCTATAGTAAATTATTCAAAAAATAATTTTCAACTGTCACAAATTTTAATTACGCCAGGGATTGACTTTTCTATAGTAAATTATTCAAAAAATAATTTTCAACTGTCACAAATTTTAATTACGCCAGGGATTGACTTTTCTATAGTAAATTATTCAAAAAATAATTTTCAACTGTCACATATTTTAATTGCGCCAGGGATTGACTTTTCTATAGTAAATTATTCAAAAAATAATTTTATACTGTCACAAATTTTAAATATCCCAGGGATTGCCTTTTCTATAGTAAATTATTCAAAAACTAATTTTATACTGTCGCAAATTTTAAATATCCCAGGGATTGCCTTTTCTATAGTAAATTATTCAAAAAATAATTTTCAACTGTCACAAATTTTAATTGCGCCAGGGATTGACTTTTCTATAGTAAATTATTCAAAAACTAATTTTATACTGTCGCAAATTTTAATTGCGCCAGGGATTGACTTTTCTATAGTAAATTATTCAAAAACTAATTTTATACTGTCGCAAATTTTAAATATCCCAGGGATTGCCTTTTCTATAGTAAATTATTCAAAAAATAATTTTCAACTGTCACAAATTTTAATTGCGCCAGGGATTGACTTTTCTATAGTAAATTATTCAAAAAATAATTTTATACTGTCACAAATTTTAAATATCCCAGGGATTGCCTTTTCTATAGTAAATTATTCAAAAAATAATTTTCAACTGTCACAAATTTTAATTGCGCCAGGGATTGACTTTTCTATAGTAAATTATTCAAAAAATAATTTTATACTGTCACAAATTTTAATTGCGCCAGGGATTGACTTTTCTATAGTAAATTATTCAAAAACTAATTTTATACTGTCACAAATTTTATGTGCGCCAGGGATTGACTTTTCTATAGTAAATTATTCAAAAACTAATTTTATACTGTCGCAAATTTTAAATATCCCAGGGATTGACTTTTCTATAGTAAATTATTCAAAAAATAATTTTCAACTGTCACAAATTTTAATTACGCCAGGGATTGCCTTTTCTATAGTAAATTATTCAAAAACTAATTTTATACTGTCGCAAATTTTAAATATCCCAGGGATTGACTTTTCTATAGTAAATTATTCAAAAACTAATTTTATACTGTCGCAAATTTTAAATATCCCAGGGATTGCCTTTTCTATAGTAAATTATTCAAAAACTAATTTTATACTGTCGCAAATTTTAAATATCCCAGGGATTGCCTTTTCTATAGTAAATTATTCAAAAAATAATTTTCAACTGTCACAAATTTTAATTGCGCCAGGGATTGACTTTTCTATAGTAAATTATTCAAAAAATAATTTTATACTGTCACAAATTTTAATTGCGCCAGGGATTGACTTTTCTATAGTAAATTATTCAAAAAATAATTTTCAACTGTCACAAATTTTAATTACGCCAGGGATTGACTTTTCTATAGTAAATTATTCAAAAAATAATTTTATACTGTCGCAAATTTTAATTACGCCAGGGATTGACTTTTCTATAGTAAATTATTCAAAAAATAATTTTCAACTGTCACAAATTTTAATTACGCCAGGGATTGACTTTTCTATAGTAAATTATTCAAAAAATAATTTTCAACTGTCACAAATTTTAATTACGCCAGGGATTGACTTTTCTATAGTAAATTATTCAAAAAATAATTTTATACTGTCACAAATTTTAATTGCGCCAGGGATTGCCTTTTCTATCGTAAATTATTCAAAAACTAATTTTATACTGTCACAAATTTTAATTGCGCCAGGGATTGACTTTTCTATAGTAAATTATTCAAAAAATAATTTTCAACTGTCACAAATTTTAATTACGCCAGGGATTGACTTTTCTATAGTAAATTATTCAAAAACTAATTTTATACTGTCGCAAATTTTAATTACGCCAGGGATTGCCTTTTCTATAGTAAATTATTCAAAAAATAATTTTATACTGTCGCAAATTTTAAATATCCCAGGGATTGCCTTTTCTATAGTAAATTATTCAAAAACTAATTTTCAACTGTCACAAATTTTAATTACGCCAGGGATTGACTTTTCTATAGTAAATTATTCAAAAAATAATTTTATACTGTCGCAAATTTTAATTACGCCAGGGATTGCCTTTTCTATAGTAAATTATTCAAAAACTAATTTTATACTGTCGCAAATTTTAATTGCGCCAGGGATTGACTTTTCTATAGTAAATTATTCAAAAAATAATTTTATACTGTCGCAAATTTTAATTACGCCAGGGATTGCCTTTTCTATAGTAAATTATTCAAAAACTAATTTTATACTGTCACAAATTTTAAATATCCCAGGGATTGCCTTTTCTATAGTAAATTATTCAAAAAATAATTTTATACTGTCGCAAATTTTAATTACGCCAGGGATTGACTTTTCTATAGTAAATTATTCAAAAAATAATTTTCAACTGTCACAAATTTTAATTACGCCAGGGATTGACTTTTCTATAGTAAATTATTCAAAAAATAATTTTCAACTGTCACAAATTTTAATTACGCCAGGGATTGACTTTTCTATAGTAAATTATTCAAAAACTAATTTTCAACTGTCACAAATTTTAATTACGCCAGAGATTGACTTTTCTATAGTAAATTATTCAAAAAATAATTTTATACTGTCACAAATTTTAATTGCGCCAGGGATTGACTTTTCTATAGTAAATTATTCAAAAACTAATTTTATACTGTTGCAAATTTTAAATATCCCAGGGATTGCCTTTTCTATAGTAAATTATTCAAAAACTAATTTTCAACTGTCACAAATTTTAATTACGCCAGGGATTGCCTTTTCTATAGTAAATTATTCAAAAACTAATTTTATACTGTCGCAAATTTTATGTGCGCCAGGGATTGACCTTTCTATAGTAAATTACTCAAAAAATAATTTTCAACTGTCACAAATTTTAATTACGCCAGGGATTGACTTTTCTATAGTAAATTATTCAAAAAATAATTTTATACTGTCGCAAATTTTAAATATCCCAGGGATTGCCTTTTCTATAGTAAATTATTCAAAAACTAATTTTATACTGTCGCAAATTTTAATTACGCCAGGGATTGCCTTTTCTATAGTAAATTATTCAAAAACTAATTTTATACTGTCACAAATTTTAATTGCGCCAGGGATTGACTTTTCTATAGTAAATTATTCAAAAACTAATTTTATACTGTCGCAAATTTTAAATATCCCAGGGATTGCCTTTTCTATAGTAAATTATTCAAAAAATAATTTGATACTGTCACAAATTTTAATTGCGCCAGGGATTGACTTTTCTATAGTAAAATTATTCAAAAACTAATTTTATACTGTCGCAAATTTTAAATATCCCAGGGATTGCCTTTTCTATAGTAAATTATTCAAAAACTAATTTTATACTGTCACAAATTTTATGTGCGCCAGGGATTGACTTTCTATAGTAAATTATTCAAAAACTAATTTTATACTGTGTCGCAAATTTTAAATATCCCAGGGATTGACTTTTCTATAGTAAATTATTCAAAAAATAATTTTCAACTGTCACAAATTTTAATTACGCCAGGGATTGCCTTTTCTATAGTAAATTATTCAAAAACTAATTTTATACTGTCGCAAATTTTAAATATCCCAGGGATTGACTTTTCTATAGTAAATTATTCAAAAACTAATTTTATACTGTCGCAAATTTAAATTATCCCAGGGATTGCCTTTTCTATAGTAAATTATTCAAAAACTAATTTTATACTGTCGCAAATTTTAAATATCCCAGGGATTGCCTTTTCTATAGTAAATTATTCAAAAACTAATTTTCAACTGTCACAAATTTTAATTACGCCAGGGATTGACTTTTCTATAGTAAATTATTCAAAAACTAATTTTATACTGTCGCAAATTTTAATTACGCCAGGGATTGACTTTTCTATAGTAAATTATTCAAAAACTAATTTTATACTGTCGCAAATTTTATGTGCGCCAGGGATTGACTTTTCTATAGTAAATTATTCAAAAAATAATTTTCAACTGTCACAAATTTTAATTACGCCAGGGATTGACTTTTCTATAGTAAATTATTCAAAAACTAATTTTATACTGTCGCAAATTTTAAATATCCCAGGGATTGCCTTTTCTATAGTAAATTATTCAAAAAATAATTTTCAACTGTCACAAATTTTAATTGCGCCAGGGATTGACTTTTCTATAGTAAATTATTCAAAAACTAATTTTATACTGTCGCAAATTTTAAATATCCCAGGGATTGCCTTTTCTATAGTAAATTATTCAAAAACTAATTTTCAACTGTCACAAATTTTAATTACGCCAGGGATTGCCTTTTCTATAGTAAATTATTCAAAAACTAATTTTTATACTGTCGCAAATTTTAAATATCCCAGGGATTGCCTTTTCTATAGTAAATTATTCAAAAACTAATTTTCAACTGTCACAAATTTTAATTACGCCAGGGATTGCCTTTTCTATAGTAAATTATTCAAAAACTAATTTTATACTGTCGCAAATTTTATGTGCGCCAGGGATTGACTTTTCTATAGTAAATTATTCAAAAAATAATTTTCAACTGTCACAAATTTTAATTACGCCAGGGATTGACTTTTCTATAGTAAATTATTCAAAAAATAATTTTATACTGTCGCAAATTTTAAATATCCCAGGGATTGCCTTTTCTATAGTAAATTATTCAAAAAATAATTTTATACTGTCGCAAATTTTAATTACGCCAGGGATTGCCTTTTCTATAGTAAATTATTCAAAAACTAATTTTATACTGTCACAAATTTTAATTGCGCCAGGGATTGACTTTTCTATAGTAAATTATTCAAAAACTAATTTTATACTGTCGCAAATTTTAAATATCCCAGGGATTGCCTTTTCTATAGTAAATTATTCAAAAAATAATTTTATACTGTCACAAATTTTAATTGCGCCAGGGATTGACTTTTCTATAGTAAATTATTCAAAAAATAATTTTATACTGTCACAAATTTTAATTGCGCCAGGGATTGCCTTTTCTATAGTAAATTATTCAAAAACTAATTTTATACTGTCACAAATTTTAATTACGCCAGGGATTGCCTTTTCTATAGTAAATTATTCAAAAAATAATTTTCAACTGTCACAAATTTTAATTGCGCCAGGGATTGACTTTTCTATAGTAAATTATTCAAAAACTAATTTTTTACTGTCACAAATTTTAATTGCGCCAGGGATTGACTTTTCTATAGTAAATTATTCAAAAACTAATTTTATACTGTCGCAAATTTTAAATATCCCAGGGATTGCCTTTTCTATAGTAAATTATTCAAAAACTAATTTTATACTGTCGCAAATTTTATGTGCGCCAGGGATTGACTTTTCTATAGTAAATTATTCAAAAAATAATTTTCAACTGTCACAAATTTTAATTACGCCAGGGATTGACTTTTCTATAGTAAATTATTCAAAAACTAATTTTATACTGTCGCAAATTTTAAATATCCCAGGGATTGCCTTTTCTATAGTAAATTATTCAAAAAATAATTTTCAACTGTCACAAATTTTAATTGCGCCAGGGATTGACTTTTCTATAGTAAATTATTCAAAAACTAATTTTATACTGTCGCAAATTTTAAATATCCCAGGGATTGCCTTTTCTATAGTAAATTATTCAAAAACTAATTTTATACTGTCGCAAATTTTAATTACGCCAGGGATTGCCTTTTTTATAGTAAATTATTCAAAAACTAATTTTATACTGTCACAAATTTTAATTGCGCCAGGGATTGACTTTTCTATAGTAAATTATTCAAAAACTAATTTTATACTGTCGCAAATTTTAAATATCCCAGGGATTGCCTTTTCTATAGTAAATTATTCAAAAAATAATTTTCAACTGTCACAAATTTTAATTGCGCCAGGGATTGACTTTTCTATAGTAAATTATTCAAAAAATAATTTTATACTGTCACAAATTTTAATTGCGCCAGGGATTGACTTTTCTATAGTAAATTATTCAAAAACTAATTTTTTACTGTCACAAATTTTAATTGCGCCAGGGATTGACTTTTCTATAGTAAATTATTCAAAAACTAATTTTATACTGTCGCAAATTTTAAATATCCCAGGGATTGCCTTTTCTATAGTAAATTATTCAAAAACTAATTTTATACTGTCGCAAATTTTATGTGCGCCAGGGATTGACTTTTCTATAGTAAATTATTCAAAAAATAATTTTCAACTGTCACAAATTTTAATTACGCCAGGGATTGACTTTTCTATAGTAAATTATTCAAAAAATAATTTTATACTGTCGCAAATTTTAAATATCCCAGGGATTGCCTTTTCTATAGTAAATTATTCAAAAACTAATTTTATACTGTCGCAAATTTTAATTACGCCAGGGATTGCCTTTTCTATAGTAAATTATTCAAAAACTAATTTTATACTGTCACAAATTTTAATTGCGCCAGGGATTGACTTTTCTATAGTAAATTATTCAAAAACTAATTTTATACTGTCGCAAATTTTAAATATCCCAGGGATTGCCTTTTCTATAGTAAATTATTCAAAAAATAATTTTATACTGTCACAAATTTTAATTGCGCCAGGGATTGACTTTTCTATAGTAAATTATTCAAAAACTAATTTTATACTGTCGCAAATTTTAAATATCCCAGGGATTGCCTTTTCTATAGTAAATTATTCAAAAACTAATTTTATACTGTCACAAATTTTATGTGCGCCAGGGATTGACTTTTCTATAGTAAATTATTCAAAAACTAATTTTATACTGTCGCAAATTTTAAATATCCCAGGGATTGACTTTTCTATAGTAAATTATTCAAAAAATAATTTTCAACTGTCACAAATTTTAATTACGCCAGGGATTGCCTTTTCTATAGTAAATTATTCAAAAACTAATTTTATACTGTCGCAAATTTTAAATATCCCAGGGATTGACTTTTCTATAGTAAATTATTCAAAAACTAATTTTATACTGTCGCAAATTTTAAATATCCCAGGGATTGCCTTTTCTATAGTAAATTATTCAAAAACTAATTTTATACTGTCGCAAATTTTAAATATCCCAGGGATTGCCTTTTCTATAGTAAATTATTCAAAAACTAATTTTCAACTGTCACAAATTTTAATTACGCCAGGGATTGACTTTTCTATAGTAAATTATTCAAAAACTAATTTTATACTGTCGCAAATTTTAATTACGCCAGGGATTGACTTTTCTATAGTAAATTATTCAAAAACTAATTTTATACTGTCGCAAATTTTATGTGCGCCAGGGATTGACTTTTCTATAGTAAATTATTCAAAAAATAATTTTCAACTGTCACAAATTTTAATTACGCCAGGGATTGACTTTTCTATAGTAAATTATTCAAAAAATAATTTTATACTGTCGCAAATTTTAAATATCCCAGGGATTGCCTTTTCTATAGTAAATTATTCAAAAACTAATTTTATACTGTCGCAAATTTTAATTGCGCCAGGGATTGACTTTTCTATAGTAAATTATTCAAAAACTAATTTTATACTGTCACAAATTTTAATTGCGCCAGGGATTGACTTTTCTATAGTAAATTATTCAAAAACTAATTTTATACTGTCGCAAATTTTAATTGCGCCAGGGATTGACTTTTCTATAGTAAATTATTCAAAAACTAATTTTATACTGTCACAAATTTTAATTACGCCAGGGATTGCCTTTTCTATAGTAAATTATTCAAAAAATAATTTTCAACTGTTACAAATTTTAATTGCGCCAGGGATTGACTTTTCTATAGTAAATTATTCAAAAAATAATTTTCAACTGTCACAAATTTTAATTGCGCCAGGGATTGACTTTTCTATAGTAAATTATTCAAAAACTAATTTTATACTGTCACAAATTTTAAATATCCCAGGGATTGCCTTTTCTATAGTAAATTATTCAAAAACTAATTTTATACTGTCACAAATTTTATGTGCGCCAGGGATTGACTTTTCTATAGTAAATTATTCAAAAACTAATTTTATACTGTCGCAAATTTTAAATATCCCAGGGATTGACTTTTCTATAGTAAATTATTCAAAAAATAATTTTCAACTGTCACAAATTTTAATTGCGCCAGGGATTGACTTTTCTATAGTAAATTATTCAAAAAATAATTTTATACTGTCACAAATTTTAATTGCGCCAGGGATTGACTTTTCTATAGTAAATTATTCAAAAACTAATTTTATACTGTCACAAATTTTAATTACGCCAGGGATTGACTTTTCTATAGTAAATTATTCAAAAACTAATTTTATACTGTCGCAAATTTTAAATATCCCAGGGATTGCCTTTTCTATAGTAAATTATTCAAAAACTAATTTTATACTGTCGCAAATTTTAAATATCCCAGGGATTGCCTTTTCTATAGTAAATTATTCAAAAAATAATTTTATACTGTCGCAAATTTTAAATATCCCAGGGATTGCCTTTTCTATAGTAAATTATTCAAAAAATAATTTTATACTGTCGCAAATTTTAAATATCCCAGGGATTGCCTTTTCTATAGTAAATTATTCAAAAAATAATTTTATACTGTCGCAAATTTTAATTACGCCAGGGATTGACTTTTCTATAGTAAATTATTCAAAAACTAATTTTATACTGTCGCAAATTTTAATTGCGCCAGGGATTGACTTTTCTATAGTAAATTATTCAAAAACTAATTTTATACTGTCGCAAATTTTAAATATCCCAGGGATTGCCTTTTCTATAGTAAATTATTCAAAAACTAATTTTATACTGTCGCAAATTTTATGTGCGCCAGGGATTGACTTTTCTATAGTAAATTATTCAAAAAATAATTTTCAACTGTCACAAATTTTAATTACGCCAGGGATTGACTTTTCTATAGTAAATTATTCAAAAACTAATTTTATACTGTCGCAAATTTTAATTACGCCAGGGATTGACTTTTCTATAGTAAATTATTCAAAAAATAATTTTCAACTGTCACAAATTTTAATTGCGCCAGGGATTGACTTTTCTATAGTAAATTATTCAAAAACTAATTTTATACTGTCGCAAATTTTATATATCCCAGTGATTGCCTTTTCTATAGTAAATTATTCAAAAACTAATTTTATACTGTCGCAAATTTTAATTGCGCCAGGGATTGACTTTTCTATAGTAAATTATTCAAAAAATAATTTTCAACTGTCACAAATTTTAATTACGCCAGGGATTGACTTTTCTATAGTAAATTATTCAAAAACTAATTTTATACTGTCGCAAATTTTATGTGCGCCAGGGATTGACTTTTCTATAGTAAATTATTCAAAAACTAATTTTATACTGTCGCAAATTTTAATTACGCCAGGGATTGCCTTTTCTATAGTAAATTATTCAAAAACTAATTTTATACTGTCGCAAATTTTAAATATCCCAGGGATTGACTTTTCTATAGTAAATTATTCAAAAAATAATTTTATACTGTCGCAAATTTTAAATATCCCAGGGATTGCCTTTTCTATAGTAAATTATTCAAAAACTAATTTTCAACTGTCACAAATTTTAATTACGCCAGGGATTGCCTTTTCTATAGTAAATTATTCAAAAAATAATTTTATACTGTCGCAAATTTTAATTACGCCAGGGATTGCCTTTTCTATAGTAAATTATTCAAAAACTAATTTTATACTGTCGCAAATTTTAATTACGCCAGGGATTGACTTTTCTATAGTAAATTATTCAAAAAATAATTTTATACTGTCGCAAATTTTAATTACGCCAGGGATTGACTTTTCTATAGTAAATTATTCAAAAACTAATTTTATACTGTCGCAAATTTTAAATATCCCAGGGATTGCCTTTTCTATAGTAAATTATTCAAAAAATAATTTTATACTGTCACAAATTTTAATTGCGCCAGGGATTGACTTTTCTATAGTAAATTATTCAAAAACTAATTTTATACTGTCGCAAATTTTAAATATCCCAGGGATTGACTTTTCTATAGTAAATTATTCAAAAACTAATTTTCAACTGTCACAAATTTTAATTGCGCCAGGGATTGACTTTTCTATAGTAAATTATTCAAAAAATAATTTTATACTGTCGCAAATTTTAATTGCGCCAGGGATTGACTTTTCTATAGTAAATTATTCAAAAACTAATTTTATACTGTCGCAAATTTTAATTACGCCAGGGATTGACTTTTCTATAGTAAATTATTCAAAAAATAATTTTATACTGTCGCAAATTTTAAATATCCCAGGGATTGCCTTATCTATAGTAAATTATTCAAAAACTAATTTTATACTGTCGCAAATTTTAAATATCCCAGGGATTGCCTTTTCTATAGTAAATTATTCAAAAAATAATTTTATACTGTCGCAAATTTTAAATATCCCAGGGATTGCCTTTTCTATAGTAAATTATTCAAAAAATAATTTTATACTGTCGCAAATTTTAAATATCCCAGGGATTGCCTTTTCTATAGTAAATTATTCAAAAAATAATTTTATACTGTCGCAAATTTTAATTACGCCAGGGATTGACTTTTCTATAGTAAATTATTCAAAAACTAATTTTATACTGTCGCAAATTTTAATTGCGCCAGGGATTGACTTTTCTATAGTAAATTATTCAAAAACTAATTTTATACTGTCGCAAATTTTAAATATCCCAGGGATTGCCTTTTCTATAGTAAATTATTCAAAAACTAATTTTATACTGTCGCAAATTTTATGTGCGCCAGGGATTGACTTTTCTATAGTAAATTATTCAAAAAATAATTTTCAACTGTCACAAATTTTAATTACGCCAGGGATTGACTTTTCTATAGTAAATTATTCAAAAACTAATTTTATACTGTCGCAAATTTTAATTACGCCAGGGATTGACTTTTCTATAGTAAATTATTCAAAAACTAATTTTATACTGTCGCAAATTTTAATTACGCCAGGGATTGACTTTTCTATAGTAAATTATTCAAAAAATAATTTTCAACTGTCACAAATTTTAATTGCGCCAGGGATTGACTTTTCTATAGTAAATTATTCAAAAAATAATTTTATACTGTCGCAAATTTTAATTGCGCCAGGGATTGACTTTTCTATAGTAAATTATTCAAAAACTAATTTTATACTGTCGCAAATTTTAAATATCCCAGGGATTGACTTTTCTATAGTAAATTATTCAAAAACTAATTTTATACTGTCGCAAATTTTAATTGCGCCAGGGATTGACTTTTCTATAGTAAATTATTCAAAAACTAATTTTATACTGTCACAAATTTTAATTGCGCCAGGGATTGACTCTTCTATAGTAAATTATTCAAAAACTAATTTTATACTGTCGCAAATTTTAATTACGCCAGGGATTGACTTTTCTATAGTAAATTATTCAAAAACTAATTTTATACTGTCGCAAATTTTAAATATCCCAGGGATTGCCTTTTCTATAGTAAATTATTCAAAAAATATTTTTCAACTGTCACAAATTTTAATTACGCCAGGGATTGACTTTTCTATAGTAAATTATTCAAAAAATAATTTTATACTGTCGCAAATTTTAATTGCGCCAGGGATTGACTTTTCTATAGTAAATTATTCAAAAACTAATTTTATACTGTCGCAAATTTTAAATATCCCAGGGATTGACTTTTCTATAGTAAATTATTCAAAAACTAATTTTATACTGTCGCAAATTTTAATTGCGCCAGGGATTGACTTTTCTATAGTAAATTATTCAAAAAATAATTTTCAACTGTCACAAATTTTAATTACGCCAGGGATTGACTTTTCTATAGTAAATTATTCAAAAAATAATTTTATACTGTCGCAAATTTTAATTACGCCAGGGATTGCCTTTTCTATAGTAAATTATTCAAAAACTAATTTTATACTGTCGCAAATTTTAATTACGCCAGGGATTGACTTTTCTATAGTAAATTATTCAAAAAATAATTTTATACTGTCGCAAATTTTAATTACGCCAGGGATTGACTTTTCTATAGTAAATTATTCAAAAACTAATTTTATACTGTCGCAAATTTTAAATATCCCAGGGATTGCCTTTTCTATAGTAAATTATTCAAAAAATATTTTTCAACTGTCACAAATTTTAATTGCGCCAGGGATTGCCTTTTCTATAGTAAATTATTCAAAAAATAATTTTATACTGTCACAAATTTTAATTGCGCCAGGGATTGACTTTTCTATAGTAAATTATTCAAAAACTAATTTTATACTGTCGCAAATTTTAAATATCCCAGGGATTGCCTTTTCTATAGTAAATTATTCAAAAACTAATTTTATACTGTCACAAATTTTATGTGCGCCAGGGATTGACTTTTCTATAGTAAATTATTCAAAAACTAATTTTATACTGTCGCAAATTTTAAATATCCCAGGGATTGACTTTTCTATAGTAAATTATTCAAAAAATAATTTTCAACTGTCACAAATTTTAATTACGCCAGGGATTGCCTTTTCTATAGTAAATTATTCAAAAACTAATTTTATACTGTCACAAATTTTAATTGCGCCAGGGATTGACTTTTCTATAGTAAATTATTCAAAAACTAATTTTATACTGTCGCAAATTTTAAATATCCCAGGGATTGCCTTTTCTATAGTAAATTATTCAAAAAATAATTTTATACTGTCACAAATTTTAATTGCGCCAGGGATTGACTTTTCTATAGTAAATTATTCAAAAACTAATTTTATACTGTCGCAAATTTTAAATATCCCAGGGATTGCCTTTTCTATAGTAAATTATTCAAAAACTAATTTTATACTGTCACAAATTTTATGTGCGCCAGGGATTGACTTTTCTATAGTAAATTATTCAAAAACTAATTTTATACTGTCGCAAATTTTAAATATCCCAGGGATTGACTTTTCTATAGTAAATTATTCAAAAAATAATTTTCAACTGTCACAAATTTTAATTACGCCAGGGATTGCCTTTTCTATAGTAAATTATTCAAAAACTAATTTTATACTGTCGCAAATTTTAAATATCCCAGGGATTGCCTTTTCTATAGTAAATTATTCAAAAAATAATTTTCAACTGTCACAAATTTTAATTACGCCAGGGATTGACTTTTCTATAGTAAATTATTCAAAAACTAATTTTATACTGTCGCAAATTTTAATTACGCCAGGGATTGACTTTTCTATAGTAAATTATTCAAAAAATAATTTTCAACTGTCACAAATTTTAATTACGCCAGGGATTGCCTTTTCTATAGTAAATTATTCAAAAACTAATTTTATACTGTCGCAAATTTTAAATATCCCAGGGATTGACTTTTCTATAGTAAATTATTCAAAAACTAATTTTATACTGTCGCAAATTTTAAATATCCCAGGGATTGACTTTTCTATAGTAAATTATTCAAAAAATAATTTTATACTGTCGCAAATTTTAATTACGCCAGGGATTGACTTTTCTATAGTAAATTATTCAAAAACTAATTTTATACTGTCGCAAATTTTAAATATCCCAGGGATTGCCTTTTCTATAGTAAATTATTCAAAAAATAATTTTCAACTGTCACAAATTTTAATTGCGCCAGGGATTGACTTTTCTATAGTAAATTATTCAAAAACTAATTTTATACTGTCGCAAATTTTATGTGCGCCAGGGATTGACTTTTCTATAGTAAATTATTCAAAAAATAATTTTCAACTGTCACAAATTTTAATTACGCCAGGGATTGACTTTTCTATAGTAAATTATTCAAAAACTAATTTTATACTGTCGCAAATTTTAAATATCCCAGGGATTGCCTTTTCTATAGTAAATTATTCAAAAAATAATTTTATACTGTCACAAATTTTAATTGCGCCAGGGATTGACTTTTCTATAGTAAATTATTCAAAAACTAATTTTATACTGTCGCAAATTTTAAATATCCCAGGGATTGCCTTTTCTATAGTAAATTATTCAAAAAATAATTTTCAACTGTCACAAATTTTAATTGCGCCAGGGATTGACTTTTCTATAGTAAATTATTCAAAAACTAATTTTATACTGTCACAAATTTTAATTGCGCCAGGGATTGACTTTTCTATAGTAAATTATTCAAAAACTAATTTTATACTGTCGCAAATTTTAAATATCCCAGGGATTGCCTTTTCTATAGTAAATTATTCAAAAAATAATTTTATACTGTCACAAATTTTAATTGCGCCAGGGATTGACTTTTCTATAGTAAATTATTCAAAAACTAATTTTATACTGTCGCAAATTTTAAATATCCCAGGGATTGCCTTTTCTATAGTAAATTATTCAAAAACTAATTTTATACTGTCACAAATTTTATGTGCGCCAGGGATTGACTTTTCTATAGTAAATTATTCAAAAACTAATTTTATACTGTCGCAAATTTTAAATATCCCAGGGATTGACTTTTCTATAGTAAATTATTCAAAAAATAATTTTATACTGTCGCAAATTTTAATTACGCCAGGGATTGACTTTTCTATAGTAAATTATTCAAAAACTAATTTTATACTGTCGCAAATTTTAAATATCCCAGGGATTGCCTTTTCTATAGTAAATTATTCAAAAAATAATTTTCAACTGTCACAAATTTTAATTGCGCCAGGGATTGACTTTTCTATAGTAAATTATTCAAAAACTAATTTTATACTGTCGCAAATTTTATGTGCGCCAGGGATTGACTTTTCTATAGTAAATTATTCAAAAAATAATTTTCAACTGTCACAAATTTTAATTACGCCAGGGATTGACTTTTCTATAGTAAATTATTCAAAAACTAATTTTATACTGTCGCAAATTTTAAATATCCCAGGGATTGCCTTTTCTATAGTAAATTATTCAAAAAATAATTTTATACTGTCACAAATTTTAATTGCGCCAGGGATTGACTTTTCTATAGTAAATTATTCAAAAACTAATTTTATACTGTCGCAAATTTTAAATATCCCAGGGATTGACTTTTCTATAGTAAATTATTCAAAAAATAATTTTCAACTGTCACAAATTTTAATTGCGCCAGGGATTGACTTTTCTATAGTAAATTATTCAAAAAATAATTTTATACTGTCACAAATTTTAAATATCCCAGGGATTGCCTTTTCTATAGTAAATTATTCAAAAACTAATTTTATACTGTCGCAAATTTTAAATATCCCAGGGATTGCCTTTTCTATAGTAAATTATTCAAAAAATAATTTTCAACTGTCACAAATTTTAATTGCGCCAGGGATTGACTTTTCTATAGTAAATTATTCAAAAACTAATTTTATACTGTCGCAAATTTTAATTGCGCCAGGGATTGACTTTTCTATAGTAAATTATTCAAAAACTAATTTTATACTGTCGCAAATTTTAAATATCCCAGGGATTGCCTTTTCTATAGTAAATTATTCAAAAACTAATTTTATACTGTCACAAATTTTAATTGCGCCAGGGATTGACTTTTCTATAGTAAATTATTCAAAAACTAATTTTATACTGTCGCAAATTTTAAATATCCCAGGGATTGCCTTTTCTATAGTAAATTATTCAAAAAATAATTTTATACTGTCACAAATTTTAATTGCGCCAGGGATTGACTTTTCTATAGTAAATTATTCAAAAACTAATTTTATACTGTCGCAAATTTTAAATATCCCAGGGATTGCCTTTTCTATAGTAAATTATTCAAAAACTAATTTTATACTGTCACAAATTTTATGTGCGCCAGGGATTGACTTTTCTATAGTAAATTATTCAAAAACTAATTTTATACTGTCGCAAATTTTAAATATCCCAGGGATTGACTTTTCTATAGTAAATTATTCAAAAAATAATTTTCAACTGTCACAAATTTTAATTACGCCAGGGATTGCCTTTTCTATAGTAAATTATTCAAAAACTAATTTTATACTGTCGCAAATTTTAAATATCCCAGGGATTGACTTTTCTATAGTAAATTATTCAAAAACTAATTTTATACTGTCGCAAATTTTAAATATCCCAGGGATTGACTTTTCTATAGTAAATTATTCAAAAAATAATTTTATACTGTCGCAAATTTTAATTACGCCAGGGATTGACTTTTCTATAGTAAATTATTCAAAAACTAATTTTATACTGTCGCAAATTTTAAATATCCCAGGGATTGCCTTTTCTATAGTAAATTATTCAAAAAATAATTTTCAACTGTCACAAATTTTAATTGCGCCAGGGATTGACTTTTCTATAGTAAATTATTCAAAAACTAATTTTATACTGTCGCAAATTTTATGTGCGCCAGGGATTGACTTTTCTATAGTAAATTATTCAAAAAATAATTTTCAACTGTCACAAATTTTAATTACGCCAGGGATTGACTTTTCTATAGTAAATTATTCAAAAACTAATTTTATACTGTCGCAAATTTTAAATATCCCAGGGATTGCCTTTTCTATAGTAAATTATTCAAAAAATAATTTTATACTGTCACAAATTTTAATTGCGCCAGGGATTGACTTTTCTATAGTAAATTATTCAAAAACTAATTTTATACTGTCGCAAATTTTAAATATCCCAGGGATTGCCTTTTCTATAGTAAATTATTCAAAAAATAATTTTCAACTGTCACAAATTTTATTGCGCCAGGGATTGACTTTTCTATAGTAAATTATTCAAAAACTAATTTTATACTGTCACAAATTTTAATTGCGCCAGGGATTGACTTTTCTATAGTAAATTATTCAAAAACTAATTTTATACTGTCGCAAATTTTAAATATCCCAGGGATTGCCTTTTCTATAGTAAATTATTCAAAAAATAATTTTATACTGTCACAAATTTTAATTGCGCCAGGGATTGACTTTTCTATAGTAAATTATTCAAAAACTAATTTTATACTGTCGCAAATTTTAAATATCCCAGGGATTGCCTTTTCTATAGTAAATTATTCAAAAACTAATTTTATACTGTCACAAATTTTATGTGCGCCAGGGATTGACTTTTCTATAGTAAATTATTCAAAAACTAATTTTATATTGTCGCAAATTTTAAATATCCCAGGGATTGACTTTTCTATAGTAAATTATTCAAAAAATAATTTTCAACTGTCACAAATTTTAATTACGCCAGGGATTGCCTTTTCTATAGTAAATTATTCAAAAACTAATTTTATACTGTCGCAAATTTTAAATATCCCAGGGATTGCCTTTTCTATAGTAAATTATTCAAAAAATAATTTTCAACTGTCACAAATTTTAATTACGCCAGGGATTGACTTTTCTATAGTAAATTATTCAAAAACTAATTTTATACTGTCGCAAATTTTAATTACGCCAGGGATTGACTTTTCTATAGTAAATTATTCAAAAAATAATTTTCAACTGTCACAAATTTTAATTACGCCAGGGATTGCCTTTTCTATAGTAAATTATTCAAAAACTAATTTTATACTGTCGCAAATTTTAAATATCCCAGGGATTGACTTTTCTATAGTAAATTATTCAAAAACTAATTTTATACTGTCGCAAATTTTAAATATCCCAGGGATTGACTTTTCTATAGTAAATTATTCAAAAAATAATTTTATACTGTCGCAAATTTTAATTACGCCAGGGATTGACTTTTCTATAGTAAATTATTCAAAAACTAATTTTATACTGTCGCAAATTTTAAATATCCCAGGGATTGCCTTTTCTATAGTAAATTATTCAAAAAATAATTTTCAACTGTCACAAATTTTAATTGCGCCAGGGATTGACTTTTCTATAGTAAATTATTCAAAAACTAATTTTATACTGTCGCAAATTTTAATTACGCCAGGGATTGACTTTTCTATAGTAAATTATTCAAAAACTAATTTTATACTGTCGCAAATTTTAATTGCGCCAGGGATTGACTTTTCTATAGTAAATTATTCAAAAACTAATTTTATACTGTCGCAAATTTTAAATATCCCAGGGATTGCCTTTTCTATAGTAAATTATTCAAAAACTAATTTTATACTGTCACAAATTTTAATTGCGCCAGGGATTGACTTTTCTATAGTAAATTATTCAAAAACTAATTTTATACTGTCGCAAATTTTAAATATCCCAGGGATTGCCTTTTCTATAGTAAATTATTCAAAAAATAATTTTATACTGTCACAAATTTTAATTGCGCCAGGGATTGACTTTTCTATAGTAAATTATTCAAAAACTAATTTTATACTGTCGCAAATTTTAAATATCCCAGGGATTGCCTTTTCTATAGTAAATTATTCAAAAAATAATTTTATACTGTCGCAAATTTTAATTACGCCAGGGATTGCCTTTTCTATAGTAAATTATTCAAAAACTAATTTTATACTGTCACAAATTTTAATTACGCCAGGGATTGACTTTTCTATAGTAAATTATTCAAAAAATAATTTTCAACTGTCACAAATTTTAATTACGCCAGGGATTGACTTTTCTATAGTAAATTATTCAAAAAATAATTTTCAACTGTCACAAATTTTATTGCGCCAGGGATTGACTTTTCTATAGTAAATTATTCAAAAACTAATTTTATACTGTCACAAATTTTAATTGCGCCAGGGATTGACTTTTCTATAGTAAATTATTCAAAAACTAATTTTATACTGTCGCAAATTTTAAATATCCCAGGGATTGCCTTTTCTATAGTAAATTATTCAAAAAATAATTTTATACTGTCACAAATTTTAATTGCGCCAGGGATTGACTTTTCTATAGTAAATTATTCAAAAACTAATTTTATACTGTCGCAAATTTTAAATATCCCAGGGATTGCCTTTTCTATAGTAAATTATTCAAAAACTAATTTTATACTGTAACAAATTTTATGTGCGCCAGGGATTGACTTTTCTATAGTAAATTATTCAAAAACTAATTTTATATTGTCGCAAATTTTAAATATCCCAGGGATTGACTTTTCTATAGTAAATTATTCAAAAAATAATTTTCAACTGTCACAAATTTTAATTGCGCCAGGGATTGACTTTTCTATAGTAAATTATTCAAAAACTAATTTTTTACTGTCACAAATTTTAATTGCGCCAGGGATTGACTTTTCTATAGTAAATTATTCAAAAACTAATTTTATACTGTCGCAAATTTTAAATATCCCAGGGATTGCCTTTTCTATAGTAAATTATTCAAAAACTAATTTTATACTGTCGCAAATTTTATGTGCGCCAGGGATTGACTTTTCTATAGTAAATTATTCAAAAAATAATTTTCAACTGTCACAAATTTTAATTACGCCAGGGATTGACTTTTCTATAGTAAATTATTCAAAAACTAATTTTATACTGTCGCAAATTTTAAATATCCCAGGGATTGCCTTTTCTATAGTAAATTATTCAAAAAATAATTTTCAACTGTCACAAATTTTAAATATCCCAGGGATTGCCTTTTCTATAGTAAATTATTCAAAAAATAATTTTCAACTGTCACAAATTTTAATTACGCCAGGGATTGACTTTTCTATAGTAAATTATTCAAAAACTAATTTTATACTGTCGCAAATTTTAATTACGCCAGGGATTGACTTTTCTATAGTAAATTATTCAAAAAATAATTTTCAACTGTCACAAATTTTAATTACGCCAGGGATTGCCTTTTCTATAGTAAATTATTCAAAAACTAATTTTATACTGTCGCAAATTTTAAATATCCCAGGGATTGACTTTTCTATAGTAAATTATTCAAAAACTAATTTTATACTGTCGCAAATTTTAAATATCCCAGGGATTGACTTTTCTATAGTAAATTATTCAAAAACTAATTTTATACTGTCGCAAATTTTAATTACGCCAGGGATTGCCTTTTCTATAGTAAATTATTCAAAAACTAATTTTATACTGTCACAAATTTTAATTACGCCAGGGATTGCCTTTTCTATAGTAAATTATTCAAAAAATAATTTTCAACTGTCACAAATTTTAATTACGCCAGGGATTGACTTTTCTATAGTAAATTATTCAAAAAATAATTTTATACTGTCACAAATTTTAATTGCGCCAGGGATTGCCTTTTCTATAGTAAATTATTCAAAAACTAATTTTATACTGTCACAAATTTTAATTACGCCAGGGATTGCCTTTTCTATAGTAAATTATTCAAAAAATAATTTTCAACTGTCACAAATTTTAATTGCGCCAGGGATTGACTTTTCTATAGTAAATTATTCAAAAACTAATTTTTTACTGTCACAAATTTTAATTGCGCCAGGGATTGACTTTTCTATAGTAAATTATTCAAAAACTAATTTTATACTGTCGCAAATTTTAAATATCCCAGGGATTGCCTTTTCTATAGTAAATTATTCAAAAACTAATTTTCAACTGTCACAAATTTTAATTACGCCAGGGATTGACTTTTCTATAGTAAATTATTCAAAAAATAATTTTATACTGTCGCAAATTTTAATTACGCCAGGGATTGCCTTTTCTATAGTAAATTATTCAAAAACTAATTTTATACTGTCACAAATTTTAATTGCGCCAGGGATTGACTTTTCTATAGTAAATTATTCAAAAACTAATTTTATACTGTCGCAAATTTTAAATATCCCAGGGATTGACTTTTCTATAGTAAATTATTCAAAAAATAATTTTCAACTGTCACAAATTTTAATTACGCCAGGGATTGCCTTTTCTATAGTAAATTATTCAAAAACTAATTTTATACTGTCGCAAATTTTAAATATCCCAGGGATTGACTTTTCTATAGTAAATTATTCAAAAACTAATTTTATACTGTCGCAAATTTTAAATATCCCAGGGATTGCCTTTTCTATAGTAAATTATTCAAAAACTAATTTTATACTGTCGCAAATTTTAAATATCCCAGGGATTGCCTTTTCTATAGTAAATTATTCAAAAAATAATTTTATACTGTCGCAAATTTTAATTGCGCCAGGGATTGACTTTTCTATAGTAAATTATTCAAAAACTAATTTTATACTGTCACAAATTTTAATTGCGCCAGGGATTGACTTTTCTATAGTAAATTATTCAAAAAATAATTTTATACTGTCGCAAATTTTAATTGCGCCAGGGATTGACTTTTCTATAGTAAATTATTCAAAAAATAATTTTCAACTGTCACAAATTTTAATTGCGCCAGGGATTGACTTTTCTATAGTAAATTATTCAAAAACTAATTTTATACTGTCACAAATTTTAATTACGCCAGGGATTGCCTTTTCTATAGTAAATTATTCAAAAAATAATTTTATACTGTCACAAATTTTAATTGCGCCAGGGATTGACTTTTCTATAGTAAATTATTCAAAAAATAATTTTATACTGTCACAAATTTTAATTACGCCAGGGATTGCCTTTTCTATAGTAAATTATTCAAAAAATAATTTTCAACTGTCACAAATTTTAATTACGCCAGGGATTGACTTTTCTATAGTAAATTATTCAAAAACTAATTTTCAACTGTCACAAATTTTAATTACGCCAGGGATTGCCTTTTCTATAGTAAATTATTCAAAAACTAATTTTATACTGTCGCAAATTTTAAATATCCCAGGGATTGACTTTTCTATAGTAAATTATTCAAAAACTAATTTTATACTGTCACAAATTTTAATTGCGCCAGGGATTGACTTTTCTATAGTAAATTATTCAAAAAATAATTTTCAACTGTCACAAATTTTAATTACGCCAGGGATTGACTTTTCTATAGTAAATTATTCAAAAAATAATTTTATACTGTCGCAAATTTTAATTGCGCCAGGGATTGACTTTTCTATAGTAAATTATTCAAAAAATAATTTTATACTGTCGCAAATTTTAATTACGCCAGGGATTGCCTTTTCTATAGTAAATTATTCAAAAACTAATTTTATACTGTCACAAATTTTAAATATCCCAGGGATTGCCTTTTCTATAGTAAATTATTCAAAAACTAATTTTATACTGTCGCAAATTTTAATTACGCCAGGGATTGACTTTTCTATAGTAAATTATTCAAAAAATAATTTTCAACTGTCACAAATTTTAATTGCGCCAGGGATTGACTTTTCTATAGTAAATTATTCAAAAACTAATTTTATACTGTCGCAAATTTTAAATATCCCAGGGATTGCCTTTTCTATAGTAAATTATTCAAAAACTAATTTTATACTGTCACAAATTTTAATTGCGCCAGGGATTGACTTTTCTATAGTAAATTATTCAAAAACTAATTTTATACTGTCGCAAATTTTAATTGCGCCAGGGATTGACTTTTCTATAGTAAATTATTCAAAAACTAATTTTATACTGTCGCAAATTTTAAATATCCCAGGGATTGACTTTTCTATAGTAAATTATTCAAAAAATAATTTTCAACTGTCACAAATTTTAATTGCGCCAGGGATTGACTTTTCTATAGTAAATTATTCAAAAAATAATTTTATACTGTCGCAAATTTTAATTACGCCAGGGATTGCCTTTTCTATAGTAAATTATTCAAAAACTAATTTTCAACTGTCACAAATTTTAATTGCGCCAGGGATTGCCTTTTCTATAGTAAATTATTCAAAAACTAATTTTATACTGTCGCAAATTTTAATTACGCCAGGGATTGCCTTTTCTATAGTAAATTATTCAAAAACTAATTTTATACTGTCACAAATTTTAATTGCGCCAGGGATTGACTTTTCTATAGTAAATTATTCAAAAAAAAATTTTCAACTGTCACAAATTTTAATTACGCCAGGGATTGACTTTTCTATAGTAAATTATTCAAAAAATAATTTTATACTGTCGCAAATTTTAATTGCGCCAGGGATTGACTTTTCTATAGTAAATTATTCAAAAAATAATTTTCAACTGTCACAAATTTTAATTGCGCCAGGGATTGACTTTTCTATAGTAAATTATTCAAAAAATAATTTTATACTGTCGCAAATTTTAATTACGCCAGGGATTGCCTTTTCTATAGTAAATTATTCAAAAAATAATTTTATACTGTCACAAATTTTAATTGCGCCAGGGATTGACTTTTCTATAGTAAATTATTCAAAAACTAATTTTATACTGTCGCAAATTTTAAATATCCCAGGGATTGCCTTTTCTATAGTAAATTATTCAAAAAATAATTTTATACTGTCACAAATTTTAATTGCGCCAGGGATTGACTTTTCTATAGTAAATTATTCAAAAAATAATTTTATACTGTCACAAATTTTAATTACGCCAGGGATTGCCTTTTCTATAGTAAATTATTCAAAAAATAATTTTCAACTGTCACAAATTTTAATTACGCCAGGGATTGACTTTTCTATAGTAAATTATTCAAAAACTAATTTTATACTGTCGCAAATTTTAATTACGCCAGGGATTGCCTTTTCTATAGTAAATTATTCAAAAAATAATTTTATACTGTCACAAATTTTAATTGCGCCAGGGATTGCCTTTTCTATAGTAAATTATTCAAAAACTAATTTTATACTGTCGCAAATTTTAAATATCCCAGGGATTGACTTTTCTATAGTAAATTATTCAAAAACTAATTTTATACTGTCACAAATTTTAATTACGCCAGGGATTGCCTTTTCTATAGTAAATTATTCAAAAAATAATTTTCAACTGTCACAAATTTTAATTGCGCCAGGGATTGACTTTTCTATAGTAAATTATTCAAAAACTAATTTTATACTGTCACAAATTTTAATTGCGCCAGGGATTGACTTTTCTATAGTAAATTATTCAAAAACTAATTTTATACTGTCGCAAATTTTAATTACGCCAGGGATTGCCTTTTCTATAGTAAATTATTCAAAAACTAATTTTATACTGTCACAAATTTTAATTGCGCCAGGGATTGACTTTTCTATAGTAAATTATTCAAAAAATAATTTTCAACTGTCACAAATTTTAATTACGCCAGGGATTGACTTTTCTATAGTAAATTATTCAAAAAATAATTTTATACTGTCGCCAATTTTAATTGCGCCAGGGATTGACTTTTCTATAGTAAATTATTCAAAAACTAATTTTATACTGTCACAAATTTTAATTGCGCCAGGGATTGACTTTTCTATAGTAAATTATTCAAAAACTAATTTTATACTGTCGCAAATTTTAAATATCCCAGGGATTGCCTTTTCTATAGTAAATTATTCAAAAAATAATTTTCAACTGTCACAAATTTTAATTGCGCCAGGGATTGACTTTTCTATAGTAAATTATTCAAAAAATAATTTTATACTGTCACAAATTTTAATTGCGCCAGGGATTGACTTTTCTATAGTAAATTATTCAAAAACTAATTTTATACTGTCGCAAATTTTAATTGCGCCAGGGATTGACTTTTCTATAATAAATTATTCAAAAAATAATTTTATACTGTCGCAAATTTTAAATATCCCAGGGATTGACTTTTCTATAGTAAATTATTCAAAAACTAATTTTATACTGTCGCAAATTTTAAATATCCCAGGGATTGTCTTTTCTATAGTAAATTATTCAAAAAATAATTTTCAACTGTCACAAATTTTAATTGCGCCAGGGATTGACTTTTCTATAAAATTAGTTTTTGAATAATTTACTATAGAAAAGTCAATCCCTGGCGCAATTAAAATTTGTGACAGTATAAAATTAGTTTTTGAATAATTTACTATAGAAAAGGCAATCCCTGGGATATTTAAAATTTGCGACAGTATAAAATTAGTTTTTGAATAATTTACTATAGAAAAGTCAATCCCTGGCGCAATTAAAATTTGTGACAGTTGAAAATTATTTTTTGAATAATTTACTATAGAAAAGTCAATCCCTGGCGCAATTAAAATTTGCGACAGTATAAAATTATTTTTTGAATAATTTACTATAGAAAAGGCAATCCCTGGGATATTTAAAATTTGCGACAGTATAAAATTAGTTTTTGAATAATTTACTATAGAAAAGGCAATCCCTGGCGTAATTAAAATTTGTGACAGTATAAAATTAGTTTTTGAATAATTTACTATAGAAAAGGCAATCCCTGGCGTAATTAAAATTTGCGACAGTTGAAAATTATTTTTTGAATAATTTACTATAGAAAAGGCAATCCCTGGGATATTTAAAATTTGCGACAGTATAAAATTAGTTTTTGAATAATTTACTATAGAAAAGTCAATCCCTGGCGCAATTAAAATTTGTGACAGTTGAAAATTATTTTTTGAATAATTTACTATAGAAAAGGCAATCCCTGGGATATTTAAAATTTGCGACAGTATAAAATTAGTTTTTGAATAATTTACTATAGAAAAGTCAATCCCTGGCGCAATTAAAATTTGTGACAGTATAAAATTAGTTTTTGAATAATTTACTATAGAAAAGGCAATCCCTGGCGTAATTAAAATTTGCGACAGTATAAAATTATTTTTTGAATAATTTACTATAGAAAAGGCAATCCCTGGGATATTTAAAATTTGCGACAGTATAAAATTAGTTTTTGAATAATTTACTATAGAAAAGTCAATCCCTGGCGCAATTAAAATTTGTGACAGTATAAAATTAGTTTTTGAATAATTTACTATAGAAAAGTCAATCCCTGGCGCAATTAAAATTTGCGACAGTATAAAATTATTTTTTGAATAATTTACTATAGAAAAGGCAATCCCTGGGATATTTAAAATTTGCGACAGTATAAAATTAGTTTTTGAATAATTTACTATAGAAAAGGCAATCCCTGGCGTAATTAAAATTTGTGACAGTATAAAATTAGTTTTTGAATAATTTACTATAGAAAAGGCAATCCCTGGGATATTTAAAATTTGCGACAGTTGAAAATTATTTTTTGAATAATTTACTATAGAAAAGGCAATCCCTGGGATATTTAAAATTTGCGACAGTATAAAATTAGTTTTTGAATAATTTACTATAGAAAAGGCAATCCCTGGGATATTTAAAATTTGCGACAGTTGAAAATTATTTTTTGAATAATTTACTATAGAAAAGTCAATCCCTGGCGCAATTAAAATTTGCGACAGTATAAAATTATTTTTTGAATAATTTACTATAGAAAAGGCAATCCCTGGGATATTTAAAATTTGCGACAGTATAAAATTAGTTTTTGAATAATTTACTATAGAAAAGGCAATCCCTGGGATATTTAAAATTTGCGACAGTTGAAAATTATTTTTTGAATAATTTACTATAGAAAAGTCAATCCCTGGCGCAATTAAAATTTGCGACAGTATAAAATTATTTTTTGAATAATTTACTATAGAAAAGGCAATCCCTGGGATATTTAAAATTTGCGACAGTATAAAATTAGTTTTTGAATAATTTACTATAGAAAAGGCAATCCCTGGGATATTTAAAATTTGCGACAGTTGAAAATTATTTTTTGAATAATTTACTATAGAAAAGTCAATCCCTGGCGCAATTAAAATTTGCGACAGTATAAAATTATTTTTTGAATAATTTACTATAGAAAAGGCAATCCCTGGGATATTTAAAATTTGCGACAGTATAAAATTAGTTTTTGAATAATTTACTATAGAAAAGTCAATCCCTGGCGCAATTAAAATTTGTGACAGTTGAAAATTATTTTTTGAATAATTTACTATAGAAAAGTCAATCCCTGGCGCAATTAAAATTTGTGACAGTATAAAATTAGTTTTTGAATAATTTACTATAGAAAAGGCAATCCCTGGGATATTTAAAATTTGCGACAGTATAAAATTAGTTTTTGAATAATTTACTATAGAAAAGGCAATCCCTGGCGTAATTAAAATTTGCGACAGTTGAAAATTATTTTTTGAATAATTTACTATAGAAAAGTCAATCCCTGGCGCAATTAAAATTTGCGACAGTATAAAATTATTTTTTGAATAATTTACTATAGAAAAGGCAATCCCTGGGATATTTAAAATTTGCGACAGTATAAAATTAGTTTTTGAATAATTTACTATAGAAAAGGCAATTCCTGGCGTAATTAAAATTTGTGACAGTATAAAATTAGTTTTTGAATAATTTACTATAGAAAAGGCAATCCCTGGCGTAATTAAAATTTGCGACAGTTGAAAATTATTTTTTGAATAATTTACTATAGAAAAGGCAATCCCTGGGATATTTAAAATTTGCGACAGTATAAAATTAGTTTTTGAATAATTTACTATAGAAAAGTCAATCCCTGGCGCAATTAAAATTTGTGACAGTTGAAAATTATTTTTTGAATAATTTACTATAGAAAAGGCAATCCCTGGGATATTTAAAATTTGCGACAGTATAAAATTAGTTTTTGAATAATTTACTATAGAAAAGTCAATCCCTGGCGCAATTAAAATTTGTGACAGTATAAAATTAGTTTTTGAATAATTTACTATAGAAAAGGCAATCCCTGGCGTAATTAAAATTTGCGACAGTATAAAATTATTTTTTGAATAATTTACTATAGAAAAGGCAATCCCTGGGATATTTAAAATTTGCGACAGTATAAAATTAGTTTTTGAATAATTTACTATAGAAAAGTCAATCCCTGGCGCAATTAAAATTTGTGACAGTATAAAATTAGTTTTTGAATAATTTACTATAGAAAAGTCAATCCCTGGCGCAATTAAAATTTGCGACAGTATAAAATTATTTTTTGAATAATTTACTATAGAATAGGCAATCCCTGGGATATTTAAAATTTGCGACAGTATAAAATTAGTTTTTGAATAATTTACTATAGAAAAGTCAATCCCTGGGATATTTAAAATTTGTGACAGTATAAAATTAGTTTTTGAATAATTTACTATAGAAAAGTCAATCCCTGGCGCAAGTAAAATTTGTGACAGTTGAAAATTATTTTTTGAATAATTTACTATAGAAAAGGCAATCCCTGGGATATTTAAAATTTGTGACAGTATAAAATTAGTTTTTGAATAATTTACTATAGAAAAGGCAATCCCTGGGATATTTAAAATTTGCGACAGTATAAAATTAGTTTTTGAATAATTTACTATAGAAAAGTCAATCCCTGGCGCAATTAAAATTTGTGACAGTATAAAATTAGTTTTTGAATAATTTACTATAGAAAAGGCAATCCCTGGCGTAATTAAAATTTGCGACAGTATAAAATTATTTTTTGAATAATTTACTATAGAAAAGGCAATCCCTGGGATATTTAAAATTTGCGACAGTATAAAATTAGTTTTTGAATAATTTACTATAGAAAAGTCAATCCCTGGCGCAATTAAAATTTGTGACAGTATAAAATTAGTTTTTGAATAATTTACTATAGAAAAGTCAATCCCTGGCGCAATTAAAATTTGCGACAGTTGAAAATTATTTTTTGAATAATTTACTATAGAAAAGGCAATCCCTGGGATATTTAAAATTTGCGACAGTATAAAATTAGTTTTTGAATAATTTACTATAGAAAAGGCAATCCCTGGGATATTTAAAATTTGCGACAGTTGAAAATTATTTTTTGAATAATTTACTATAGAAAAGTCAATCCCTGGCGCAATTAAAATTTGTGACAGTATAAAATTAGTTTTTGAATAATTTACTATAGAAAAGTCAATCCCTGGCGCAATTAAAATTTGTGACAGTATAAAATTAGTTTTTGAATAATTTACTATAGAAAAGGCAATCCCTGGGATATTTAAAATTTGCGACAGTTGAAAATTATTTTTTGAATAATTTACTATAGAAAAGGCAATCCCTGGGATATTTAAAATTTGCGACAGTATAAAATTAGTTTTTGAATAATTTACTATAGAAAAGGCAATCCCTGGGATATTTAAAATTTGCGACAGTTGAAAATTATTTTTTGAATAATTTACTATAGAAAAGTCAATCCCTGGCGCAATTAAAATTTGCGACAGTATAAAATTATTTTTTGAATAATTTACTATAGAAAAGGCAATCCCTGGGATATTTAAAATTTGCGACAGTATAAAATTAGTTTTTGAATAATTTACTATAGAAAAGTCAATCCCTGGCGCAATTAAAATTTGTGACAGTATAAAATTAGTTTTTGAATAATTTACTATAGAAAAGTCAATCCCTGGCGCAATTAAAATTTGTGACAGTATAAAATTAGTTTTTGAATAATTTACTATAGAAAAGGCAATCCCTGGCGTAATTAAAATTTGCGACAGTATAAAATTAGTTTTTGAATAATTTACTATAGAAAAGGCAATCCCTGGGATATTTAAAATTTGCGACAGTATAAAATTAGTTTTTGAATAATTTACTATAGAAAAGGCAATCCCTGGCGTAATTAAAATTTGTGACAGTTGAAAATTATTTTTTGAATAATTTACTATAGAAAAGTCAATCCCTGGCGCAATTAAAATTTGTGACAGTATAAAATTAGTTTTTGAATAATTTACTATAGAAAAGTCAATCCCTGGCGCAATTAAAATTTGCGACAGTATAAAATTAGTTTTTGAATAATTTACTATAGAAAAGGCAATCCCTGGCGCAATTAAAATTTGTGACAGTTGAAAATTAGTTTTTGAATAATTTACTATAGAAAAGGCAATCCCTGGGATATTTAAAATTTGCGACAGTATAAAATTAGTTTTTGAATAATTTACTATAGAAAAGTCAATCCCTGGCGCAATTAAAATTTGTGACAGTATAAAATTAGTTTTTGAATAATTTACTATAGAAAAGTCAATCCCTGGGATATTTAAAATTTGTGACAGTTGAAAATTATTTTTTGAATAATTTACTATAGAAAAGGCAATCCCTGGGATATTTAAAATTTGCGACAGTATAAAATTAGTTTTTGAATAATTTACTATAGAAAAGTCAATCCCTGGCGCAATTAAAATTTGTGACAGTATAAAATTATTTTTTGAATAATTTACTATAGAAAAGGCAATCCCTGGGATATTTAAAATTTGCGACAGTATAAAATTAGTTTTTGAAAAATTTACTATAGAAAAGTCAATCCCTGGCGTAATTAAAATTTGCGACAGTATAAAATTAGTTTTTGAATAATTTACTATAGAAAAGGCAATCCCTGGCGTAATTAAAATTTGCGACAGTATAAAATTATTTTTTGAATAATTTACTATAGAAAAGGCAATCCCTGGCGTAATTAAAATTTGTGACAGTTGAAAATTAGTTTTTGAATAATTTACTATAGAAAAGGCAATCCCTGGGATATTTAAAATTTGCGACAGTTGAAAATTATTTTTTGAATAATTTACTATAGAAAAGTCAATCCCTGGCGTAATTAAAATTTGTGACAGTTGAAAATTATTTTTTGAATAATTTACTATAGAAAAGTCAATCCCTGGCGTAATTAAAATTTGCGACAGTATAAAATTAGTTTTTGAATAATTTACTATAGAAAAGGCAATCCCTGGCGTAATTAAAATTTGCGACAGTATAAAATTATTTTTTGAATAATTTACTATAGAAAAGGCAATCCCTGGCGTAATTAAAATTTGTGACAGTTGAAAATTAGTTTTTGAATAATTTACTATAGAAAAGGCAATCCCTGGGATATTTAAAATTTGCGACAGTATAAAATTAGTTTTTGAATAATTTACTATAGAAAAGTCAATCCCTGGCGCAATTAAAATTTGTGACAGTATAAAATTAGTTTTTGAATAATTTACTATAGAAAAGTCAATCCCTGGGATATTTAAAATTTGTGACAGTTGAAAATTATTTTTTGAATAATTTACTATAGAAAAGGCAATCCCTGGGATATTTAAAATTTGCGACAGTATAAAATTAGTTTTTGAATAATTTACTATAGAAAAGTCAATCCCTGGCGCAATTAAAATTTGTGACAGTATAAAATTATTTTTTGAATAATTTACTATAGAAAAGGCAATCCCTGGGATATTTAAAATTTGCGACAGTATAAAATTAGTTTTTGAAAAATTTACTATAGAAAAGTCAATCCCTGGCGTAATTAAAATTTGTGACAGTTGAAAATTATTTTTTGAATAATTTACTATAGAAAAGTCAATCCCTGGCGTAATTAAAATTTGCGACAGTATAAAATTATTTTTTGAATAATTTACTATAGAAAAGGCAATCCCTGGCGTAATTAAAATTTGTGACAGTTGAAAATTAGTTTTTGAATAATTTACTATAGAAAAGGCAATCCCTGGCGCAATTAAAATTTGTGACAGTTGAAAATTATTTTTTGAATAATTTACTATAGAAAAGGCAATCCCTGGGATATTTAAAATTTGCGACAGTATAAAATTATTTTTTGAATAATTTACTATAGAAAAGTCAATCCCTGGCGTAATTAAAATTTGCGACAGTATAAAATTATTTTTTGAATAATTTACTATAGAAAAGGCAATCCCTGGCGTAATTAAAATTTGTGACAGTTGAAAATTAGTTTTTGAATAATTTACTATAGAAAAGGCAATCCCTGGGATATTTAAAATTTGCGACAGTATAAAATTAGTTTTTGAATAATTTACTATAGAAAAGTCAATCCCTGGCGCAATTAAAATTTGTGACAGTTGAAAATTATTTTTTGAATAATTTACTATAGAAAAGGCAATCCCTGGGATATTTAAAATTTGCGACAGTATAAAATTATTTTTTGAATAATTTACTATAGAAAAGTCAATCCCTGGCGTAATTAAAATTTGCGACAGTATAAAATTATTTTTTGAATAATTTACTATAGAAAAGGCAATCCCTGGCGTAATTAAAATTTGTGACAGTTGAAAATTAGTTTTTGAATAATTTACTATAGAAAAGGCAATCCCTGGGATATTTAAAATTTGCGACAGTATAAAATTAGTTTTTGAATAATTTACTATAGAAAAGTCAATCCCTGGCGCAATTAAAATTTGTGACAGTATAAAATTAGTTTTTGAATAATTTACTATAGAAAAGTCAATCCCTGGGATATTTAAAATTTGTGACAGTTGAAAATTAGTTTTTGAATAATTTACTATAGAAAAGGCAATCCCTGGGATATTTAAAATTTGCGACAGTATAAAATTAGTTTTTGAATAATTTACTATAGAAAAGTCAATCCCTGGCGCAATTAAAATTTGTGACAGTATAAAATTAGTTTTTGAATAATTTACTATAGAAAAGTCAATCCCTGGGATATTTAAAATTTGTGACAGTTGAAAATTATTTTTTGAATAATTTACTATAGAAAAGGCAATCCCTGGGATATTTAAAATTTGCGACAGTATAAAATTAGTTTTTGAATAATTTACTATAGAAAAGTCAATCCCTGGCGCAATTAAAATTTGTGACAGTATAAAATTATTTTTTGAATAATTTACTATAGAAAAGGCAATCCCTGGGATATTTAAAATTTGCGACAGTATAAAATTAGTTTTTGAAAAATTTACTATAGAAAAGTCAATCCCTGACGTAATTAAAATTTGTGACAGTTGAAAATTATTTTTTGAATAATTTACTATAGAAAAGTCAATCCCTGGCGTAATTAAAATTTGCGACAGTATAAAATTAGTTTTTGAATAATTTACTATAGAAAAGGCAATCCCTGGCGTAATTAAAATTTGCGACAGTATAAAATTATTTTTTGAATAATTTACTATAGAAAAGTCAATCCCTGGGATATTTAAAATTTGTGACAGTTGAAAATTATTTTTTGAATAATTTACTATAGAAAAGGCAATCCCTGGGATATTTAAAATTTGCGACAGTATAAAATTAGTTTTTGAATAATTTACTATAGAAAAGTCAATCCCTGGCGCAATTAAAATTTGTGACAGTATAAAATTAGTTTTTGAATAATTTACTATAGAAAAGTCAATCCCTGGCGTAATTAAAATTTGTGACAGTTGAAAATTAGTTTTTGAATAATTTACTATAGAAAAGGCAATCCCTGGGATATTTAAAATTTGCGACAGTATAAAATTAGTTTTTGAATAATTTACTATAGAAAAGGCAATCCCTGGCGTAATTAAAATTTGTGACAGTATAAAATTAGTTTTTGAATAATTTACTATAGAAAAGTCAATCCCTGGCGTAATTAAAATTTGTGACAGTTGAAAATTAGTTTTTGAATAATTTACTATAGAAAAGTCAATCCCTGGCGCAATTAAAATTTGTGACTGTTGAAAATTATTTTTTGAATAATTTACTATAGAAAAGGCAATCCCTGGGATATTTAAAATTTGCGACAGTATAAAATTAGTTTTTGAATAATTTACTATAGAAAAGTCAATCCCTGGCGCAATTAAAATTTGTGACAGTATAAAATTATTTTTTGAATAATTTACTATAGAAAAGGCAATCCCTGGGATATTTAAAATTTGCGACAGTATAAAATTAGTTTTTGAAAAATTTACTATAGAAAAGTCAATCCCTGGCGCAATTAAAATTTGTGACAGTATAAAATTAGTTTTTGAATAATTTACTATAGAAAAGCCAATCCCTGGCGTAATTAAAATTTGTGACAGTATAAAATTAGTTTTTGAATAATTTACTATAGAAAAGTCAATCCCTGGCGTAATTAAAATTTGTGACAGTTGAAAATTATTTTTTGAATAATTTACTATAGAAAAGTCAATCCCTGGCGCAATTAAAATTTGTGACAGTTGAAAATTATTTTTTGAATAATTTACTATAGAAAAGGCAATCCCTGGGATATTTAAAATTTGCGACAGTTGAAAATTATTTTTTGAATAATTTACTATAGAAAAGGCAATCCCTGGGATATTTAAAATTTGCGACAGTATAAAATTAGTTTTTGAATAATTTACTATAGAAAAGGCAATCCCTGGGATATTTAAAATTTGTGACAGTATAAAATTAGTTTTTGAATAATTTACTATAGAAAAGTCAATCCCTGGGATATTTAAAATTTGCGACAGTATAAAATTATTTTTTGAATAATTTACTATAGAAAAGTCAATCCCTGGGATATTTAAAATTTGCGACAGTATAAAATTAGTTTTTGAATAATTTACTATAGAAAAGTCAATCCCTGGCGCAATTAAAATTTGTGACAGTATAAAATTAGTTTTTGAATAATTTACTATAGAAAAGTCAATCCCTGGCGTAATTAAAATTTGTGACAGTTGAAAATTATTTTTTGAATAATTTACTATAGAAAAGGCAATCCCTGGCGTAATTAAAATTTGTGACAGTATAAAATTAGTTTTTGAATAATTTACTATAGAAAAGTCAATCCCTGGCGTAATTAAAATTTGTGACAGTTGAAAATTAGTTTTTGAATAATTTACTATAGAAAAGGCAATCCCTGGGATATTTAAAATTTGCGACAGTATAAAATTAGTTTTTGAATAATTTACTATAGAAAAGGCAATCCCTGGCGTAATTAAAATTTGTGACAGTATAAAATTAGTTTTTGAATAATTTACTATAGAAAAGTCAATCCCTGGCGTAATTAAAATTTGTGACAGTTGAAAATTAGTTTTTGAATAATTTACTATAGAAAAGTCAATCCCTGGCGCAATTAAAATTTGTGACTGTTGAAAATTATTTTTTGAATAATTTACTATAGAAAAGGCAATCCCTGGGATATTTAAAATTTGCGACAGTATAAAATTAGTTTTTGAATAATTTACTATAGAAAAGTCAATCCCTGGCGCAATTAAAATTTGTGACAGTATAAAATTATTTTTTGAATAATTTACTATAGAAAAGGCAATCCCTGGGATATTTAAAATTTGCGACAGTATAAAATTAGTTTTTGAAAAATTTACTATAGAAAAGTCAATCCCTGGCGCAATTAAAATTTGTGACAGTATAAAATTAGTTTTTGAATAATTTACTATAGAAAAGCCAATCCCTGGCGTAATTAAAATTTGTGACAGTATAAAATTAGTTTTTGAATAATTTACTATAGAAAAGTCAATCCCTGGCGTAATTAAAATTTGTGACAGTTGAAAATTATTTTTTGAATAATTTACTATAGAAAAGTCAATCCCTGGCGCAATTAAAATTTGTGACAGTTGAAAATTATTTTTTGAATAATTTACTATAGAAAAGGCAATCCCTGGGATATTTAAAATTTGCGACAGTTGAAAATTATTTTTTGAATAATTTACTATAGAAAAGGCAATCCCTGGGATATTTAAAATTTGCGACAGTATAAAATTAGTTTTTGAATAATTTACTATAGAAAAGGCAATCCCTGGGATATTTAAAATTTGTGACAGTATAAAATTAGTTTTTGAATAATTTACTATAGAAAAGTCAATCCCTGGGATATTTAAAATTTGCGACAGTATAAAATTATTTTTTGAATAATTTACTATAGAAAAGTCAATCCCTGGGATATTTAAAATTTGCGACAGTATAAAATTAGTTTTTGAATAATTTACTATAGAAAAGTCAATCCCTGGCGCAATTAAAATTTGTGACAGTATAAAATTAGTTTTTGAATAATTTACTATAGAAAAGTCAATCCCTGGCGTAATTAAAATTTGTGACAGTTGAAAATTATTTTTTGAATAATTTACTATAGAAAAGGCAATCCCTGGCGTAATTAAAATTTGTGACAGTATAAAATTAGTTTTTGAATAATTTACTATAGAAAAGTCAATCCCTGGCGTAATTAAAATTTGTGACAGTTGAAAATTATTTTTTGAATAATTTACTATAGAAAAGGCAATCCCTGGCGTAATTAAAATTTGTGACAGTATAAAATTAGTTTTTGAATAATTTACTATAGAAAAGGCAATCCCTGGCGTAATTAAAATTTGCGACAGTATAAAATTATTTTTTGAATAATTTACTATAGAAAAGTCAATCCCTGGCGTAATTAAAATTTGTGACAGTTGAAAATTAGTTTTTGAATAATTTACTATAGAAAAGGCAATCCCTGGGATATTTAAAATTTGCGACAGTATAAAATTAGTTTTTGAATAATTTACTATAGAAAAGTCAATCCCTGGCGCAATTAAAATTTGTGACAGTTGAAAATTATTTTTTGAATAATTTACTATAGAAAAGTAAATCCCTGGCGCACATAAAATTTGTGACAGTATAAAATTAGTTTTTGAATAATTTACTATAGAAAAGGCAATCCCTGGGATATTTAAAATTTGTGACAGTATAAAATTATTTTTTGAATAATTTACTATAGAAAAGTCAATCCCTGGCGTAATTAAAATTTGCGACAGTATAAAATTAGTTTTTGAATAATTTACTATAGAAAAGGCAATCCCTGGGATATTTAAAATTTGCGACAGTATAAAATTAGTTTTTGAATAATTTACTATAGAAAAGTCAATCCCTGGCGCAATTAAAATTTGTGACAGTTGAAAATTATTTTTTGAATAATTTACTATAGAAAAGTCAATCCCTGGCGCAATTAAAATTTGTGACAGTATAAAATTAGTTTTTGAATAATTTACTATAGAAAAGGCAATCCCTGGCGTAATTAAAATTTGTGACAGTATAAAATTAGTTTTTAAATAATTTACTATAGAAAAGGCAATCCCTGGCGTAATTAAAATTTGTGACAGTATAAAATTAGTTTTTGAATAATTTACTATAGAAAAGGCAATCCCTGGGATATTTAAAATTTGTGACAGTTGAAAATTATTTTTTGAATAATTTACTATAGAAAAGGCAATCCCTGGCGTAATTAAAATTTGTGACAGTTGAAAATTATTTTTTGAATAATTTACTATAGAAAAGGCAATCCCTGGCGTAATTAAAATTTGTGACAGTATAAAATTAGTTTTTGAATAATTTACTATAGAAAAGTCAATCCCTGGCGCAATTAAAATTTGTGACAGTTGAAAATTATTTTTTGAATAATTTACTATAGAAAAGGCAATCCCTGGCGTAATTAAAATTTGTGACAGTATAAAATTAGTTTTTGAATAATTTACTATAGAAAAGGCAATCCCTGGGATATTTAAAATTTGCGACAGTATAAAATTATTTTTTGAATAATTTACTATAGAAAAGTCAATCCCTGGCGCAATTAAAATTTGTGACAGTTGAAAATTAGTTTTTGAATAATTTACTATAGAAAAGGCAATCCCTGGGATATTTAAAATTTGTGACAGTTGAAAATTAGTTTTTGAATAATTTACTATAGAAAAGGCAATCCCTGGGATATTTAAAATTTGTGACAGTTGAAAATTAGTTTTTGAATAATTTACTATAGAAAAGGCAATCCCTGGCGTAATTAAAATTTGTGACAGTATAAAATTAGTTTTTGAATAATTTACTATAGAAAAGGCAATCCCTGGGATATTTAAAATTTGCGACAGTATAAAATTATTTTTTGAATAATTTACTATAGAAAAGTCAATCCCTGGCGTAATTAAAATTTGTGACAGTTGAAAATTAGTTTTTGAATAATTTACTATAGAAAAGGCAATCCCTGGGATATTTAAAATTTGCGACAGTATAAAATTAGTTTTTGAATAATTTACTATAGAAAAGTCAATCCCTGGCGCAATTAAAATTTGCGACAGTATAAAATTATTTTTTGAATAATTTACTATAGAAAAGTCAATCCCTGGCGTAATTAAAATTTGCGACAGTATAAAATTAGTTTTTGAATAATTTACTATAGAAAAGGCAATCCCTGGGATATTTAAAATTTGCGACAGTATAAAATTAGTTTTTGAATAATTTACTATAGAAAAGTCAATCCCTGGCGCAATTAAAATTTGTGACAGTTGAAAATTATTTTTTGAATAATTTACTATAGAAAAGTCAATCCCTGGCGTAATTAAAATTTGTGACAGTATAAAATTAGTTTTTGAATAATTTACTATAGAAAAGGCAATCCCTGGCGTAATTAAAATTTGTGACAGTATAAAATTAGTTTTTAAATAATTTACTATAGAAAAGGCAATCCCTGGCGTAATTAAAATTTGTGACAGTATAAAATTAGTTTTTGAATAATTTACTATAGAAAAGGCAATCCCTGGGATATTTAAAATTTGTGACAGTTGAAAATTAGTTTTTGAATAATTTACTATAGAAAAGGCAATCCCTGGCGTAATTAAAATTTGCGACAGTATAAAATTAGTTTTTGAATAATTTACTATAGAAAAGTCAATCCCTGGCGTAATTAAAATTTGCGACAGTTGAAAATTAGTTTTTGAATAATTTACTATAGAAAAGGCAATCCCTGGGATATTTAAAATTTGCGACAGTATAAAATTAGTTTTTGAATAATTTACTATAGAAAAGTCAATCCCTGGCGCAATTAAAATTTGCGACAGTATAAAATTATTTTTTGAATAATTTACTATAGAAAAGTCAATCCCTGGCGTAATTAAAATTTGCGACAGTATAAAATTAGTTTTTGAATAATTTACTATAGAAAAGGCAATCCCTGGGATATTTAAAATTTGCGACAGTATAAAATTAGTTTTTGAATAATTTACTATAGAAAAGTCAATCCCTGGCGCAATTAAAATTTGTGACAGTTGAAAATTATTTTTTGAATAATTTACTATAGAAAAGTCAATCCCTGGCGCAATTAAAATTTGTGACAGTATAAAATTAGTTTTTGAATAATTTACTATAGAAAAGGCAATCCCTGGCGTAATTAAAATTTGTGACAGTATAAAATTAGTTTTTAAATAATTTACTATAGAAAAGGCAATCCCTGGCGTAATTAAAATTTGTGACAGTATAAAATTAGTTTTTGAATAATTTACTATAGAAAAGGCAATCCCTGGGATATTTAAAATTTGTGACAGTTGAAAATTATTTTTTGAATAATTTACTATAGAAAAGGCAATCCCTGGCGTAATTAAAATTTGTGACAGTTGAAAATTATTTTTTGAATAATTTACTATAGAAAAGGCAATCCCTGGCGTAATTAAAATTTGTGACAGTATAAAATTAGTTTTTGAATAATTTACTATAGAAAAGTCAATCCCTGGCGCAATTAAAATTTGCGACAGTATAAAATTAGTTTTTGAATAATTTACTATAGAAAAGTCAATCCCTGGCGCAATTAAAATTTGTGACAGTTGAAAATTAGTTTTTGAATAATTTACTATAGAAAAGGCAATCCCTGGCGTAATTAAAATTTGTGACAGTTGAAAATTATTTTTTGAATAATTTACTATAGAAAAGTCAATCCCTGGCGCAATTAAAATTTGCGACAGTATAAAATTAGTTTTTGAATAATTTACTATAGAAAAGTCAATCCCTGGCGCAATTAAAATTTGTGACAGTTGAAAATTAGTTTTTGAATAATTTACTATAGAAAAGGCAATCCCTGGCGTAATTAAAATTTGTGACAGTATAAAATTAGTTTTTGAATAATTTACTATAGAAAAGGCAATCCCTGGGATATTTAAAATTTGCGACAGTATAAAATTATTTTTTGAATAATTTACTATAGAAAAGTCAATCCCTGGCGTAATTAAAATTTGTGACAGTTGAAAATTAGTTTTTGAATAATTTACTATAGAAAAGGCAATCCCTGGGATATTTAAAATTTGCGACAGTATAAAATTAGTTTTTGAATAATTTACTATAGAAAAGTCAATCCCTGGCGCAATTAAAATTTGCGACAGTATAAAATTATTTTTTGAATAATTTACTATAGAAAAGTCAATCCCTGGCGTAATTAAAATTTGCGACAGTATAAAATTAGTTTTTGAATAATTTACTATAGAAAAGGCAATCCCTGGGATATTTAAAATTTGCGACAGTATAAAATTAGTTTTTGAATAATTTACTATAGAAAAGTCAATCCCTGGCGCAATTAAAATTTGCGACAGTATAAAATTAGTTTTTAATAATTTACTATAGAAAAGTCAATCCCTGGCGCAATTAAAATTTGTGACAGTTGAAAATTATTTTTTGAATAATTTACTATAGAAAAGGCAATCCCTGGCGTAATTAAAATTTGTGACAGTATAAAATTAGTTTTTGAATAATTTACTATAGAAAAGTCAATCCCTGGCGTAATTAAAATTTGCGACAGTATAAAATTAGTTTTTGAATAATTTACTATAGAAAAGGCAATCCCTGGCGTAATTAAAATTTGCGACAGTATAAAATTATTTTTTGAATAATTTACTATAGAAAAGTCAATCCCTGGCGCACATAAAATTTGCGACAGTATAAAATTATTTTTTGAATAATTTACTATAGAAAAGGCAATCCCTGGCGTAATTAAAATTTGTGACAGTATAAAATTAGTTTTTGAATAATTTACTATAGAAAAGTCAATCCCTGGCGCAATTAAAATTTGTGACAGTTGAAAATTATTTTTTGAATAATTTACTATAGAAAAGTCAATCCCTGGGATATTTAAAATTTGCGACAGTATAAAATTAGTTTTTGAATAATTTACTATAGAAAAGTCAATCCCTGGCGCAATTAAAATTTGTGACAGTATAAAATTATTTTTTGAATAATTTACTATAGAAAAGTCAATCCCTGGCGCAATTAAAATTTGCGACAGTATAAAATTATTTTTTGAATAATTTACTATAGAAAAGTCAATCCCTGGCGTAATTAAAATTTGTGACAGTTGAAAATTATTTTTTGAATAATTTATTATAGAAAAGTCAATCCCTGGCGCAATTAAAATTTGTGACAGTATAAAATTATTTTTTGAATAATTTACTATAGAAAAGGCAATCCCTGGCGCAATTAAAATTTGTGACAGTATAAAATTAGTTTTTGAATAATTTACTATAGAAAAGGCAATCCCTGGCGTAATTAAAATTTGTGACAGTTGAAAATTATTTTTTGAATAATTTACTATAGAAAAGTCAATCCCTGGCGTAATTAAAATTTGTGACAGTTGAAAATTAGTTTTTGAATAATTTACTATAGAAAAGGCAATCCCTGGGATATTTAAAATTTGTGACAGTATAAAATTATTTTTTGAATAATTTACTATAGAAAAGTCAATCCCTGGCGTAATTAAAATTTGTGACAGTATAAAATTAGTTTTTGAATAATTTACTATAGAAAAGTCAATCCCTGGCGCAATTAAAATTTGTGACAGTTGAAAATTATTTTTTGAATAATTTACTATAGAAAAGGCAATCCCTGGCGCAATTAAAATTTGCGACAGTATAAAATTATTTTTTGAATAATTTACTATAGAAAAGTCAATCCCTGGCGTAATTAAAATTTGTGACAGTTGAAAATTATTTTTTGAATAATTTACTATAGAAAAGTCAATCCCTGGCGCAATTAAAATTTGTGACAGTATAAAATTATTTTTTGAATAATTTACTATAGAAAAGGCAATCCCTGGCGCAATTAAAATTTGTGACAGTATAAAATTAGTTTTTGAATAATTTACTATAGAAAAGGCAATCCCTGGCGTAATTAAAATTTGTGACAGTTGAAAATTATTTTTTGAATAATTTACTATAGAAAAGTCAATCCCTGGCGTAATTAAAATTTGTGACAGTTGAAAATTATTTTTTGAATAATTTACTATAGAAAAGTCAATCCCTGGCGTAATTAAAATTTGCGACAGTATAAAATTAGTTTTTGAATAATTTACTATAGAAAAGTCAATCCCTGGCGTAATTAAAATTTGTGACAGTTGAAAATTATTTTTTGAATAATTTACTATAGAAAAGTCAATCCCTGGCGTAATTAAAATTTGCGACAGTATAAAATTATTTTTTGAATAATTTACTATAGAAAAGTCAATCCCTGGCGCAATTAAAATTTGTGACAGTTGAAAATTATTTTTTGAATAATTTACTATAGAAAAGTCAATCCCTGGCGTAATTAAAATTTGCGACAGTATAAAATTAGTTTTTGAATAATTTACTATAGAAAAGTCAATCCCTGGCGTAATTAAAATTTGTGACAGTTGAAAATTATTTTTTGAATAATTTACTATAGAAAAGTCAATCCCTGGGATATTTAAAATTTGCGACAGTATAAAATTAGTTTTTGAATAATTTACTATAGAAAAGTCAATCCCTGGCGCAATTAAAATTTGTGACAGTATAAAATTAGTTTTTGAATAATTTACTATAGAAAAGTCAATCCCTGGCGCAATTAAAATTTGTGACAGTTGAAAATTATTTTTTGAATAATTTACTATAGAAAAGGCAATCCCTGGCGTAATTAAAATTTGTGACAGTATAAAATTAGTTTTTGAATAATTTACTATAGAAAAGTCAATCCCTGGCGTAATTAAAATTTGCGACAGTATAAAATTAGTTTTTGAATAATTTACTATAGAAAAGTCAATCCCTGGCGTAATTAAAATTTGTGACAGTTGAAAATTATTTTTTGAATAATTTACTATAGAAAAGTCAATCCCTGGCGTAATTAAAATTTGCGACAGTATAAAATTAGTTTTTGAATAATTTACTATAGAAAAGTCAATCCCTGGCGTAATTAAAATTTGTGACAGTTGAAAATTATTTTTTGAATAATTTACTATAGAAAAGTCAATCCCTGGCGCAATTAAAATTTGCGACAGTATAAAATTATTTTTTGAATAATTTACTATAGAAAAGTCAATCCCTGGCGTAATTAAAATTTGTGACAGTTGAAAATTATTTTTTGAATAATTTACTATAGAAAAGTCAATCCCTGGCGCAATTAAAATTTGCGACAGTATAAAATTATTTTTTGAATAATTTACTATAGAAAAGTCAATCCCTGGCGCAATTAAAATTTGTGACAGTTGAAAATTATTTTTTGAATAATTTACTATAGAAAAGGCAATCCCTGGGATATTTAAAATTTGCGACAGTATAAAATTAGTTTTTGAATAATTTACTATAGAAAAGGCAATTCCTGGCGTAATTAAAATTTGTGACAGTTGAAAATTATTTTTTGAATAATTTATTATAGAAAAGTCAATCCCTGGCGCAATTAAAATTTGTGACAGTATAAAATTAGTTTTTGAATAATTTACTATAGAAAAGGCAATCCCTGGCGTAATTAAAATTTCCGACAGTATAAAATTAGTTTTTGAATAATTTACTATAGAAAAGTCAATCCCTGGCGCAATTAAAATTTGTGACAGTATAAAATTATTTTTTGAATAATTTACTATAGAAAAGTCAATCCCTGGCGCACATAAAATTTGCGACAGTATAAAATTAGTTTTTGAATAATTTACTATAGAAAAGTCAATCCCTGGCGCAATTAAAATTTGTGACAGTATAAAATTAGTTTTTGAATAATTTACTATAGAAAAGGCAATCCCTGGCGTAATTAAAATTTGCGACAGTATAAAATTAGTTTTTGAATAATTTACTATAGAAAAGTCAATCCCTGGGATATTTAAAATTTGCGACAGTATAAAATTAGTTTTTGAATAATTTACTATAGAAAAGTCAATCCCTGGCGCACATAAAATTTGTGACAGTATAAAATTAGTTTTTGAATAATTTACTATAGAAAAGGCAATCCCTGGCGCAATTAAAATTTGCGACAGTATAAAATTATTTTTTGAATAATTTACTATAGAAAAGTCAATCCCTGGCGCACATAAAATTTGCGACAGTATAAAATTAGTTTTTGAATAATTTACTATAGAAAAGTCAATCCCTGGCGCAATTAAAATTTGTGACAGTGTAAAATTAGTTTTTGAATAATTTACTATAGAAAAGGCAATCCCTGGCGCACATAAAATTTGCGACAGTATAAAATTATTTTTTGAATAATTTACTATAGAAAAGTCAATCCCTGGCGCAATTAAAATTTGTGACAGTATAAAATTAGTTTTTGAATAATTTACTATAGAAAAGGCAATCCCTGGCGCAATTAAAATTTGTGACAGTATAAAATTAGTTTTTGAATAATTTACTATAGAAAAGTCAATCCCTGGCGCAATTAAAATTTGTGACAGTATAAAATTAGTTTTTGAATAATTTACTATAGAAAAGTCAATCCCTGGCGCAATTAAAATTTGTGACAGTATAAAATTAGTTTTTGAATAATTTACTATAGAAAAGTCAATCCCTGGCGTAATTAAAATTTGTGACAGTTGAAAATTATTTTTTGAATAATTTACTATAGAAAAGGCAATCCCTGGCGTAATTAAAATTTGCGACAGTATAAAATTAGTTTTTGAATAATTTACTATAGAAAAGTCAATCCCTGGCGCAATTAAAATTTGTGACAGTATAAAATTATTTTTTGAATAATTTACTATAGAAAAGTCAATCCCTGGCGCAATTAAAATTTGCGACAGTATAAAATTATTTTTTGAATAATTTACTATAGAAAAGTCAATCCCTGGCGTAATTAAAATTTGTGACAGTTGAAAATTATTTTTTGAATAATTTACTATAGAAAAGTCAATCCCTGGCGCAATTAAAATTTGTGACAGTATAAAATTAGTTTTTGAATAATTTACTATAGAAAAGGCAATCCCTGGCGCAATTAAAATTTGTGACAGTATAAAATTAGTTTTTGAATAATTTACTATAGAAAAGGCAATCCCTGGCGTAATTAAAATTTGCGACAGTTGAAAATTATTTTTTGAATAATTTACTATAGAAAAGGCAATCCCTGGCGTAATTAAAATTTGCGACAGTATAAAATTAGTTTTTGAATAATTTACTATAGAAAAGTCAATCCCTGGCGTAATTAAAATTTGTGACAGTTGAAAATTATTTTTTGAATAATTTACTATAGAAAAGGCAATCCCTGGCGTAATTAAAATTTGCGACAGTTGAAAATTATTTTTTGAATAATTTACTATAGAAAAGGCAATCCCTGGCGTAATTAAAATTTGCGACAGTATAAAATTAGTTTTTGAATAATTTACTATAGAAAAGGCAATCCCTGGCGTAATTAAAATTTGCGACAGTATAAAATTAGTTTTTGAATAATTACTATAGAAAAGTCAATCCCTGGGATGTTTAAAATTTGCGACAGTATAAAATTATTTTTTGAATAATTTACTATAGAAAAGTCAATCCCTGGCGCAATTAAAATTTGTGACAGTATAAAATTATTTTTTGAATAATTTACTATAGAAAAGGCAATCCCTGGCGTAATTAAAATTTGCGACAGTATAAAATTATTTTTTGAATAATTTACTATAGAAAAGTCAATCCCTGGCGTAATTAAAATTTGCGACAGTATAAAATTAGTTTTTGAATAATTTACTTTAGAAAAGGCAATCCCTGGCGTAATTAAAATTTGCGACAGTATAAAATTAGTTTTTGAATAATTTACTATAGAAAAGTCAATCCCTGGCGCAATTAAAATTTGTGACAGTTGAAAATTAGTTTTTGAATAATTTACTATAGAAAAGGCAATCCCTGGCGCAATTAAAATTTGTGACAGTATAAAATTAGTTTTTGAATAATTTACTATAGAAAAGGCAATCCCTGGCGCAATTAAAATTTGTGACAGTATAAAATTATTTTTTGAATAATTTACTATAGAAAAGTCAATCCCTGGCGCAATTAAAATTTGTGACAGTATAAAATTATTTTTTGAATAATTTACTATAGAAAAGGCAATCCCTGGCGTAATTAAAATTTGCGACAGTATAAAATTATTTTTTGAATAATTTACTATAGAAAAGTCAATCCCTGGCGTAATTAAAATTTGCGACAGTATAAAATTAGTTTTTGAATAATTTACTATAGAAAAGGCAATCCCTGGCGTAATTAAAATTTGCGACAGTATAAAATTAGTTTTTGAATAATTTACTATAGAAAAGTCAATCCCTGGCGCAATTAAAATTTGTGACAGTATAAAATTATTTTTTGAATAATTTACTATAGAAAAGTCAATCCCTGGCGCAATTAAAATTTGCGACAGTATAAAATTATTTTTTGAATAATTTACTATAGAAAAGTCAATCCCTGGCGTAATTAAAATTTGTGACAGTTGAAAATTATTTTTTGAATAATTTACTATAGAAAAGTCAATCCCTGGCGCAATTAAAATTTGTGACAGTATAAAATTAGTTTTTGAATAATTTACTATAGAAAAGGCAATCCCTGGCGCAATTAAAATTTGTGACAGTATAAAATTAGTTTTTGAATAATTTACTATAGAAAAGGCAATCCCTGGCGTAATTAAAATTTGCGACAGTATAAAATTAGTTTTTGAATAATTTACTATAGAAAAGTCAATCCCTGGCGCAATTAAAATTTGTGACAGTATAAAATTATTTTTTGAATAATTTACTATAGAAAAGTCAATCCCTGGGATATTTAAAATTTGCGACAGTATAAAATTAGTTTTTGAATAATTTACTATAGAAAAGTCAATCCCTGGCGCAATTAAAATTTGTGACAGTTGAAAATTATTTTTTGAATAATTTACTATAGAAAAGGCAATCCCTGGCGTAATTAAAATTTGCGACAGTATAAAATTAGTTTTTGAATAATTTACTATAGAAAAGGCAATCCCTGGCGTAATTAAAATTTGCGACAGTATAAAATTAGTTTTTGAATAATTTACTATAGAAAAGTCAATCCCTGGGATATTTAAAATTTGCGACAGTATAAAATTATTTTTTGAATAATTTACTATAGAAAAGTCAATCCCTGGCGCAATTAAAATTTGTGACAGTATAAAATTATTTTTTGAATAATTTACTATAGAAAAGGCAATCCCTGGCGTAATTAAAATTTGCGACAGTATAAAATTATTTTTTGAATAATTTACTATAGAAAAGTCAATCCCTGGCGCAATTAAAATTTGTGACAGTATAAAATTAGTTTTTGAATAATTTACTATAGAAAAGTCAATCCCTGGCGCAATTAAAATTTGTGACAGTTGAAAATTATTTTTTGAATAATTTACTATAGAAAAGGCAATCCCTGGGATATTTAAAATTTGCGACAGTATAAAATTAGTTTTTGAATAATTTACTATAGAAAAGTCAATCCCTGGCGTAATTAAAATTTGTGACAGTTGAAAATTAGTTTTTGAATAATTTACTATAGAAAAGGCAATCCCTGGCGCAATTAAAATTTGTGACAGTTGAAAATTATTTTTTGAATAATTTACTATAGAAAAGTCAATCCCTGGCGCAATTAAAATTTGTGACAGTTGAAAATTAGTTTTTGAATAATTTACTATAGAAAAGGCAATCCCTGGGATATTTAAAATTTGCGACAGTATAAAATTAGTTTTTGAATAATTTACTATAGAAAAGTCAATCCCTGGCGCAATTAAAATTTGTGACAGTATAAAATTAGTTTTTGAATAATTTACTATAGAAAAGTCAATCCCTGGCGCAATTAAAATTTGCGACAGTATAAAATTAGTTTTTGAATAATTTACTATAGAAAAGGCAATCCCTGGCGTAATTAAAATTTGCGACAGTATAAAATTATTTTTTGAATAATTTACTATAGAAAAGTCAATCCCTGGCGTAATTAAAATTTGTGACAGTTGAAAATTATTTTTTGAATAATTTACTATAGAAAAGTCAATCCCTGGCGTAATTAAAATTTGTGACAGTTGAAAATTATTTTTTGAATAATTTACTATAGAAAAGTCAATCCCTGGCGCAATTAAAATTTGTGACAGTATAAAATTATTTTTTGAATAATTTACTATAGAAAAGTCAATCCCTGGCGCAATTAAAATTTGTGACAGTTGAAAATTAGTTTTTGAATAATTTACTATAGAAAAGTCAATCCCTGGCGCAATTAAAATTTGTGACAGTATAAAATTAGTTTTTGAATAATTTACTATAGAAAAGTCAATCCCTGGCGCAATTAAAATTTGTGACAGTTGAAAATTATTTTTTGAATAATTTACTATAGAAAAGGCAATCCCTGGGATATTTAAAATTTGCGACAGTATAAAATTAGTTTTTGAATAATTTACTATAGAAAAGTCAATCCCTGGCGCAATTAAAATTTGTGACAGTATAAAATTAGTTTTTGAATAATTTACTATAGAAAAGGCAATCCCTGGCGTAATTAAAATTTGCGACAGTATAAAATTATTTTTTGAATAATTTACTATAGAAAAGGCAATCCCTGGCGTAATTAAAATTTGCGACAGTATAAAATTATTTTTTGAATAATTTACTATAGAAAAGTCAATCCCTGGCGTAATTAAAATTTGTGACAGTTGAAAATTATTTTTTGAATAATTTACTATAGAAAAGTCAATCCCTGGCGCATATAAAATTTGCGACAGTATAAAATTAGTTTTTGAATAATTTACTATAGAAAAGTCAATCCCTGGCGCAATTAAAATTTGTGACAGTATAAAATTAGTTTTTGAATAATTTACTATAGAAAAGTCAATCCCTGGCGCAATTAAAATTTGTGACAGTATAAAATTAGTTTTTGAATAATTTTATACTGTCACAAATTTTAATTGCGCCAGGGATTGACTTTTCTATAGTAAATTATTCAAAAACTAATTTTATACTGTCGCAAATTTTAATTGCGCCAGGGATTGACTTTTCTATAGTAAATTATTCAAAAACTAATTTTATACTGTCACAAATTTTAATTGCGCCAGGGATTGACTTTTCTATAGTAAATTATTCAAAAACTAATTTTATACTGTCACAAATTTTAATTACGCCAGGGATTGACTTTTCTATAGTAAATTATTCAAAAACTAATTTTATACTGTCACAAATTTTAATTGCGCCAGGGATTGACTTTTCTATAGTAAATTATTCAAAAACTAATTTTATACTGTCACAAATTTTAATTACGCCAGGGATTGACTTTTCTATAGTAAATTATTCAAAAAATAATTTTATACTGTCGCAAATTTTAATTACGCCAGGGATTGCCTTTTCTATAGTAAATTATTCAAAAACTAATTTTATACTGTCACAAATTTTAATTGCGCCAGGGATTGACTTTTCTATAGTAAATTATTCAAAAACTAATTTTATACTGTCACAAATTTTAATTACGCCAGGGATTGCCTTTTCTATAGTAAATTATTCAAAAAATAATTTTCAACTGTCACAAATTTTAATTGCGCCAGGGATTGACTTTTCTATAGTAAATTATTCAAAAAATAATAATAATAATTTTATACTGTCGCAAATTTTAAATATCCCAGGGATTGACTTTTCTATAGTAAATTATTCAAAAAATAATTTTATACTGTCACAAATTTTAAATATCCCAGGGATTGCCTTTTCTATAGTAAATTATTCAAAAAATAATTTTCAACTGTCACAAATTTTAATTGCGCCAGGGATTGCCTTTTCTATAGTAAATTTTTCAAAAACTAATTTTATACTGTCGCAAATTTTAAATATCCCAGGGATTGCCTTTTCTATAGTAAATTATTCAAAAAATAATTTTATACTGTCACAAATTTTAATTGCGCCAGGGATTGACTTTTCTATAGTAAATTATTCAAAAAATAATTTTATACTGTCACAAATTTTAATTGCGCCAGGGATTGACTTTTCTATAGTAAATTATTCAAAAAATAATTTTCAACTGTCACAAATTTTAATTACGCCAGGGATTGACTTTTCTATAGTAAATTATTCAAAAAATAATTTTCAACTGTCACAAATTTTAATTGCGCCAGGGATTGACTTTTCTATAGTAAATTATTCAAAAACTAATTTTATACTGTCACAAATTTTAATTGCGCCAGGGATTGACTTTTCTATAGTAAATTATTCAAAAAATAATTTTCAACTGTCACAAATTTTAATTGCGCCAGGGATTGCCTTTTCTATAGTAAATTTTTCAAAAACTAATTTTATACTGTCGCAAATTTTAAATATCCCAGGGATTGCCTTTTCTATAGTAAATTATTCAAAAAATAATTTTATACTGTCACAAATTTTAATTGCGCCAGGGATTGACTTTTCTATAGTAAATTATTCAAAAAATAATTTTATACTGTCACAAATTTTAATTGCGCCAGGGATTGACTTTTCTATAGTAAATTATTCAAAAAATAATTTTCAACTGTCACAAATTTTAATTACGCCAGGGATTGACTTTTCTATAGTAAATTATTCAAAAAATAATTTTCAACTGTCACAAATTTTAATTGCGCCAGGGATTGACTTTTCTATAGTAAATTATTCAAAAACTAATTTTATACTGTCACAAATTTTAATTGCGCCAGGGATTGACTTTTCTATAGTAAATTATTCAAAAAATAATTTTCAACTGTCACAAATTTTAATTGCGCCAGGGATTGACTTTTCTATAGTAAATTATTCAAAAACTAATCTTATACTGTCACAAATTTTAATTGCGCCAGGGATTGACTTTTCTATAGTAAATTATTCAAAAACTAATTTTATACTGTCGCAAATTTTAAATATCCCAGGGATTGCCTTTTCTATAGTAAATTATTCAAAAAATAATTTTCAACTGTCACAAATTTTAATTGCGCCAGGGATTGACTTTTCTATAGTAAATTATTCAAAAACTAATTTTATACTGTCACAAATTTTAATTGCGCCAGGGATTGACTTTTCTATAGTAAATTATTCAAAAAATAATTTTCAACTGTCACAAATTTTAATTGCGCCAGGGATTGACTTTTCTATAGTAAATTATTCAAAAAATAATTTTATACTGTCACAAATTTTAATTGCGCCAGGGATTGACTTTTCTATAGTAAATTATTCAAAAAATAATTTTATACTGTCACAAATTTTAATTGCGCCAGGGATTGACTTTTCTATAGTAAATTATTCAAAAAATAATTTTATACTGTCACAAATTTTAATTGCGCCAGGGATTGACTTTTCTATAGTAAATTATTCAAAAAATAATTTTCAACTGTCACAAATTTTAATTACGCCAGGGATTGACTTTTCTATAGTAAATTTTTCAAAAACTAATTTTATACTGTCGCAAATTTTAAATATCCCAGGGATTGCCTTTTCTATAGTAAATTATTCAAAAAATAATTTTATACTGTCACAAATTTTAATTGCGCCAGGGATTGACTTTTCTATAGTAAATTATTCAAAAAATAATTTTATACTGTCACAAATTTTAATTACGCCAGGGATTGCCTTTTCTATAGTAAATTATTCAAAAACTAATTTTATACTGTCACAAATTTTAATTGCGCCAGGGATTGACTTTTCTATAGTAAATTATTCAAAAACTAATTTTATACTGTCACAAATTTTAATTGCGCCAGGGATTGACTTTTCTATAGTAAATTATTCGAAAACTAATTTTATACTGTCGCAAATTTTATGTGCGCCAGGGATTGACTTTTCTATAGTAAATTATTCAAAAACTAATTTTATACTGTCACAAATTTTAATTGCGCCAGGGATTGACTTTTCTATAGTAAATTATTCAAAAACTAATTTTATACTGTCGCAAATTTTAAATATCCCAGGGATTGCCTTTTCTATAGTAAATTATTCAAAAAATAATTTTCAACTGTCACAAATTTTAATTGCGCCAGGGATTGCCTTTTCTATAGTAAATTTTTCAAAAACTAATTTTATACTGTCGCAAATTTTAAATATCCCAGGGATTGCCTTTTCTATAGTAAATTATTCAAAAAATAATTTTATACTGTCACAAATTTTAATTGCGCCAGGGATTGACTTTTCTATAGTAAATTATTCAAAAACTAATTTTATACTGTCACAAATTTTAATTGCGCCAGGGATTGACTTTTCTATAGTAAATTATTCAAAAACTAATTTTATACTGTCACAAATTTTAATTGCGCCAGGGATTGACTTTTCTATAGTAAATTATTCAAAAACTAATTTTATACTGTCGCAAATTTTAAATATCCCAGGGATTGCCTTTTCTATAGTAAATTATTCAAAAAATAATTTTATACTGTCACAAATTTTAATTGCGCCAGGGATTGACTTTTCTATAGTAAATTATTCAAAAAATAATTTTCAACTGTCACAAATTTTAATTGCGCCAGGGATTGCCTTTTCTATAGTAAATTATTCAAAAAATAATTTTCAACTGTCACAAATTTTAATTGCGCCAGGGATTGCCTTTTCTATAGTAAATTTTTCAAAAACTAATTTTATACTGTCGCAAATTTTAAATATCCCAGGGATTGCCTTTTCTATAGTAAATTATTCAAAAAATAATTTTATACTGTCACAAATTTTAATTGCGCCAGGGATTGACTTTTCTATAGTAAATTATTCAAAAAATAATTTTCAACTGTCACAAATTTTAATTGCGCCAGGGATTGACTTTTCTATAGTAAATTATTCAAAAACTAATTTTATACTGTCACAAATTTTAATTGCGCCAGGGATTGACTTTTCTATAGTAAATTATTCAAAAACTAATTTTATACTGTCGCAAATTTTAAATATCCCAGGGATTGCCTTTTCTATAGTAAATTATTCAAAAAATAATTTTCAACTGTCACAAATTTTAATTGCGCCAGGGATTGACTTTTCTATAGTAAATTATTCAAAAACTAATTTTATACTGTCACAAATTTTAATTGCGCCAGGGATTGACTTTTCTATAGTAAATTATTCAAAAAATAATTTTCAACTGTCACAAATTTTAATTGCGCCAGGGATTGACTTTTCTATAGTAAATTATTCAAAAAATAATTTTATACTGTCACAAATTTTAATTGCGCCAAGGATTGACTTTTCTATAGTAAATTATTCAAAAACTAATTTTATACTGTCACAAATTTTAATTACGCCAGGGATTGACTTTTCTATAGTAAATTATTCAAAAACTAATTTTATACTGTCGCAAATTTTAAATATCCCAGGGATTGCCTTTTCTATAGTAAATTATTCAAAAAATAATTTTATACTGTCACAAATTTTAATTGCGCCAGGGATTGACTTTTCTATAGTAAATTATTCAAAAACTAATTTTATACTGTCACAAATTTTAATTACGCCAGGGATTGCCTTTTCTATAGTAAATTATTCAAAAACTAATTTTATACTGTCGCAAATTTTAATTGCGCCAGGGATTGCCTTTTCTATAGTAAATTATTCAAAAACTAATTTTCAACTGTCACAAATTTTAATTGCGCCAGGGATTGACTTTTCTATAGTAAATTATTCAAAAAATAATTTTATACTGTCACAAATTTTAATTGCGCCAGGGATTGCCTTTTCTATAGTAAATTATTCAAAAACTAATTTTATACTGTCACAAATTTTAATTACGCTAGGGATTGCCTTTTCTATAGTAAATTATTCAAAAACTAATTTTATACTGTCGCAAATTTTAATTACGCCAGGGATTGCCTTTTCTATAGTAAATTATTCAAAAACTAATTTTATACTGTCGCAAATTTTAATTACGCCAGGGATTGCCTTTTCTATAGTAAATTATTCAAAAAATAATTTTCAACTGTCACAAATTTTAATTACGCCAGGGATTGACTTTTCTATAGTAAATTATTCAAAAAATAATTTTATACTGTCGCAAATTTTAATTACGCCAGGGATTGCCTTTTCTATAGTAAATTATTCAAAAACTAATTTTATACTGTCACAAATTTTAATTACGCCAGGGATTGCCTTTTCTATAGTAAATTATTCAAAAACTAATTTTCAACTGTCACAAATTTTAATTGCGCCAGGGATTGACTTTTCTATAGTAAATTATTCAAAAACTAATTTTATACTGTCGCATATTTTAATTGCGCCAGGGATTGACTTTTCTATAGTAAATTATTCAAAAAATAATTTTCAACTGTCACAAATTTTAATTGCGCCAGGGATTGACTTTTCTATAGTAAATTATTCAAAAACTAATTTTATACTGTCACAAATTTTAATTGCGCCAGGGATTGACTTTTCTATAGTAAATTATTCAAAAACTAATTTTATACTGTCGCAAATTTTAAATATCCCAGGGATTGCCTTTTCTATAGTAAATTATTCAAAAAATAATTTTCAACTGTCACAAATTTTAATTGCGCCAGGGATTGACTTTTCTATAGTAAATTATTCAAAAACTAATTTTATACTGTCACAAATTTTAATTGCGCCAGGGATTGACTTTTCTATAGTAAATTATTCAAAAAATAATTTTCAACTGTCACAAATTTTAATTGCGCCAGGGATTGACTTTTCTATAGTAAATTATTCAAAAACTAATTTTATACTGTCGCAAATTTTAAATATCCCAGGGATTGCCTTTTCTATAGTAAATTATTCAAAAAATAATTTTCAACTGTCACAAATTTTAATTGCGCCAGGGATTGCCTTTTCTATAGTAAATTTTTCAAAAACTAATTTTATACTGTCGCAAATTTTAAATATCCCAGGGATTGCCTTTTCTATAGTAAATTATTCAAAAAATAATTTTATACTGTCACAAATTTTAATTGCGCCAGGGATTGACTTTTCTATAGTAAATTATTCAAAAACTAATTTTATACTGTCACAAATTTTAATTGCGCCAGGGATTGACTTTTCTATAGTAAATTATTCAAAAACTAATTTTATACTGTCACAAATTTTAATTGCGCCAGGGATTGACTTTTCTATAGTAAATTATTCAAAAACTAATTTTATACTGTCGCAAATTTTAAATATCCCAGGGATTGCCTTTTCTATAGTAAATTATTCAAAAAATAATTTTATACTGTCACAAATTTTAATTGCGCCAGGGATTGACTTTTCTATAGTAAATTATTCAAAAAATAATTTTCAACTGTCACAAATTTTAATTGCGCCAGGGATTGCCTTTTCTATAGTAAATTATTCAAAAAATAATTTTCAACTGTCACAAATTTTAATTGCGCCAGGGATTGCCTTTTCTATAGTAAATTTTTCAAAAACTAATTTTATACTGTCGCAAATTTTAAATATCCCAGGGATTGCCTTTTCTATAGTAAATTATTCAAAAAATAATTTTATACTGTCACAAATTTTAATTGCGCCAGGGATTGACTTTTCTATAGTAAATTATTCAAAAAATAATTTTCAACTGTCACAAATTTTAATTGCGCCAGGGATTGACTTTTCTATAGTAAATTATTCAAAAACTAATTTTATACTGTCACAAATTTTAATTGCGCCAGGGATTGACTTTTCTATAGTAAATTATTCAAAAACTAATTTTATACTGTCGCAAATTTTAAATATCCCAGGGATTGCCTTTTCTATAGTAAATTATTCAAAAAATAATTTTCAACTGTCACAAATTTTAATTGCGCCAGGGATTGACTTTTCTATAGTAAATTATTCAAAAACTAATTTTATACTGTCACAAATTTTAATTGCGCCAGGGATTGACTTTTCTATAGTAAATTATTCAAAAAATAATTTTCAACTGTCACAAATTTTAATTGCGCCAGGGATTGACTTTTCTATAGTAAATTATTCAAAAAATAATTTTATACTGTCACAAATTTTAATTGCGCCAAGGATTGACTTTTCTATAGTAAATTATTCAAAAACTAATTTTATACTGTCACAAATTTTAATTACGCCAGGGATTGACTTTTCTATAGTAAATTATTCAAAAACTAATTTTATACTGTCGCAAATTTTAAATATCCCAGGGATTGCCTTTTCTATAGTAAATTATTCAAAAAATAATTTTATACTGTCACAAATTTTAATTGCGCCAGGGATTGACTTTTCTATAGTAAATTATTCAAAAACTAATTTTATACTGTCACAAATTTTAATTACGCCAGGGATTGCCTTTTCTATAGTAAATTATTCAAAAACTAATTTTATACTGTCGCAAATTTTAATTGCGCCAGGGATTGCCTTTTCTATAGTAAATTATTCAAAAACTAATTTTCAACTGTCACAAATTTTAATTGCGCCAGGGATTGACTTTTCTATAGTAAATTATTCAAAAAATAATTTTATACTGTCACAAATTTTAATTGCGCCAGGGATTGCCTTTTCTATAGTAAATTATTCAAAAACTAATTTTATACTGTCACAAATTTTAATTACGCTAGGGATTGCCTTTTCTATAGTAAATTATTCAAAAACTAATTTTATACTGTCGCAAATTTTAATTACGCCAGGGATTGCCTTTTCTATAGTAAATTATTCAAAAACTAATTTTATACTGTCGCAAATTTTAATTACGCCAGGGATTGCCTTTTCTATAGTAAATTATTCAAAAAATAATTTTCAACTGTCACAAATTTTAATTACGCCAGGGATTGACTTTTCTATAGTAAATTATTCAAAAAATAATTTTATACTGTCGCAAATTTTAATTACGCCAGGGATTGCCTTTTCTATAGTAAATTATTCAAAAACTAATTTTATACTGTCACAAATTTTAATTACGCCAGGGATTGCCTTTTCTATAGTAAATTATTCAAAAACTAATTTTCAACTGTCACAAATTTTAATTGCGCCAGGGATTGACTTTTCTATAGTAAATTATTCAAAAACTAATTTTATACTGTCGCATATTTTAATTGCGCCAGGGATTGACTTTTCTATAGTAAATTATTCAAAAACTAATTTTATACTGTCGCAAATTTTAAATATCCCAGGGATTGCCTTTTCTATAGTAAATTATTCAAAAAATAATTTTCAACTGTCACAAATTTTAATTGCGCCAGGGATTGACTTTTCTATAGTAAATTATTCAAAAACTAATTTTATACTGTCACAAATTTTAATTGCGCCAGGGATTGACTTTTCTATAGTAAATTATTCAAAAAATAATTTTCAACTGTCACAAATTTTAATTGCGCCAGGGATTGACTTTTCTATAGTAAATTATTCAAAAAATAATTTTATACTGTCACAAATTTTAATTGCGCCAAGGATTGACTTTTCTATAGTAAATTATTCAAAAACTAATTTTATACTGTCACAAATTTTAATTACGCCAGGGATTGACTTTTCTATAGTAAATTATTCAAAAACTAATTTTATACTGTCGCAAATTTTAAATATCCCAGGGATTGCCTTTTCTATAGTAAATTATTCAAAAAATAATTTTAAATATCCCAGGGATTGCCTTTTCTATAGTAAATTATTCAAAAAATAATTTTCAACTGTCACAAATTTTAATTGCGCCAGGGATTGCCTTTTCTATAGTAAATTTTTCAAAAACTAATTTTATACTGTCGCAAATTTTAAATATCCCAGGGATTGCCTTTTCTATAGTAAATTATTCAAAAAATAATTTTATACTGTCACAAATTTTAATTGCGCCAGGGATTGACTTTTCTATAGTAAATTATTCAAAAACTAATTTTATACTGTCGCAAATTTTAAATATCCCAGGGATTGCCTTTTCTATAGTAAATTATTCAAAAAATAATTTTATACTGTCACAAATTTTAATTGCGCCAGGGATTGACTTTTCTATAGTAAATTATTCAAAAACTAATTTTATACTGTCGCAAATTTTAAATATCCCAGGGATTGCCTTTTCTATAGTAAATTATTCAAAAACTAATTTTATACTGTCACAAATTTTAATTGCGCCAGGGATTGACTTTTCTATAGTAAATTATTCAAAAACTAATTTTCAACTGTCACAAATTTTAATTACGCCAGGGATTGACTTTTCTATAGTAAATTATTCAAAAACTAATTTTATACTGTCACAAATTTTAAATATCCCAGGGATTGACTTTTCTATAGTAAATTATTCAAAAACTAATTTTATACTGTCGCAAATTTTAATTACGCCAGGGATTGACTTTTCTATAGTAAATTATTCAAAAAATAATTTTATACTGTCACAAATTTTAATTGCGCCAGGGATTGCCTTTTCTATAGTAAATTATTCAAAAAATAATTTTATACTGTCACAAATTTTAATTGCGCCAGGGATTGACTTTTCTATAGTAAATTATTCAAAAACTAATTTTATACTGTCGCAAATTTTAAATATCCCAGGGATTGCCTTTTCTATAGTAAATTATTCAAAAACTAATTTTATACTGTCGCAAATTTTAATTGCGGCAGGGATTGACTTTTCTATAGTAAATTATTCAAAAACTAATTTTATACTGTCACAAATTTTAATTGCGCCAGGGATTGACTTTTCTATAGTAAATTATTCAAAAAATAATTTTATACTGTCGCAAATTTTAATTACGCCAGGGATTGCCTTTTCTATAGTAAATTATTCAAAAACTAATTTTATACTGTCGCAAATTTTAAATATCCCAGGGATTGCCTTTTCTATAGTAAATTATTCAAAAACTAATTTTATACTGTCGCAAATTTTAATTGCGCCAGGGATTGACTTTTCTATAGTAAATTATTCAAAAACTAATTTTATACTGTCACAAATTTTAATTGCGCCAGGGATTGACTTTTCTATAGTAAATTATTCAAAAAATAATTTTATACTGTCGCAAATTTTAATTACGCCAGGGATTGCCTTTTCTATAGTAAATTATTCAAAAACTAATTTTATACTGTCGCAAATTTTAAATATCCCAGGGATTGCCTTTTCTATAGTAAATTATTCAAAAAATAATTTTCAACTGTCACAAATTTTAAATATCCCAGGGATTGACTTTTCTATAGTAAATTATTCAAAAACTAATTTTATACTGTCGCAAATTTTAATTGCGGCCAGGGATTGACTTTTCTATAGTAAATTATTCAAAAAATAATTTTATACTGTCGCAAATTTTAATTACGCCAGGGATTGCCTTTTCTATAGTAAATTATTCAAAAACTAATTTTATACTGTCGCAAATTTTAAATATCCCAGGGATTGCCTTTTCTATAGTAAATTATTCAAAAAATAATTTTCAACTGTCACAAATTTTAATTGCGCCAGGGATTGCCTTTTCTATAGTAAATTATTCAAAAACTAATTTTATACTGTCGCAAATTTTAATTGCGCCAGGGATTGACTTTTCTATAGTAAATTATTCAAAAACTAATTTTATACTGTCACAAATTTTAATTGCGCCAGGGATTGACTTTTCTATAGTAAATTATTCAAAAAATAATTTTATACTGTCGCAAATTTTAATTGCGCCAGGGATTGACTTTTCTATAGTAAATTATTCAAAAAATAATTTTATACTGTCGCAAATTTTAATTACGCCAGGGATTGCCTTTTCTATAGTAAATTATTCAAAAACTAATTTTATACTGTCGCAAATTTTAAATATCCAGGGATTGCCTTTTCTATAGTAAATTATTCAAAAAATAATTTTCAACTGTCACAAATTTTAAATATCCCAGGGATTGCCTTTTCTATAGTAAATTATTCAAAAAATAATTTTCAACTGTCACAAATTTTAATTGCGCCAGGGATTGCCTTTTCTATAGTAAATTATTCAAAAACTAATTTTATACTGTCGCAAATTTTAATTGCGCCAGGGATTGACTTTTCTATAGTAAATTATTCAAAAACTAATTTTATACTGTCACAAATTTTAATTGCGCCAGGGATTGACTTTTCTATAGTAAATTATTCAAAAAATAATTTTATACTGTCGCAAATTTTAATTACGCCAGGGATTGCCTTTTCTATAGTAAATTATTCAAAAACTAATTTTATACTGTCACAAATTTTAAATATCCCAGGGATTGCCTTTTCTATAGTAAATTATTCAAAAACTAATTTTATACTGTCACAAATTTTAATTGCGCCAGGGATTGACTTTTCTATAGTAAATTATTCAAAAAATAATTTTATACTGTCGCAAATTTTAATTACGCCAGGGATTGCCTTTTCTATAGTAAATTATTCAAAAACTAATTTTATACTGTCGCAAATTTTAAATATCCCAGGGATTGCCTTTTCTATAGTAAATTATTCAAAAAATAATTTTCAACTGTCACAAATTTTAATTGCGCCAGGGATTGCCTTTTCTATAGTAAATTATTCAAAAACTAATTTTATACTGTCGCAAATTTTAATTGCGCCAGGGATTGACTTTTCTATAGTAAATTATTCAAAAACTAATTTTATACTGTCACAAATTTTAATTGCGCCAGGGATTGACTTTTCTATAGTAAATTATTCAAAAACTAATTTTATACTGTCGCAAATTTTAATTGCGCCAGGGATTGACTTTTCTATAGTAAATTATTCAAAAAATAATTTTATACTGTCGCAAATTTTAATTACGCCAGGGATTGCCTTTTCTATAGTAAATTATTCAAAAACTAATTTTATACTGTCGCAAATTTTAAATATCCCAGGGATTGCCTTTTCTATAGTAAATTATTCAAAAAATAATTTTCAACTGTCACAAATTTTAATTGCGCCAGGGATTGCCTTTTCTATAGTAAATTATTCAAAAACTAATTTTATACTGTCGCAAATTTTAATTGCGCCAGGGATTGACTTTTCTATAGTAAATTATTCAAAAACTAATTTTATACTGTCACAAATTTTAATTGCGCCAGGGATTGACTTTTCTATAGTAAATTATTCAAAAAATAATTTTATACTGTCGCAAATTTTAATTACGCCAGGGATTGCCTTTTCTATAGTAAATTATTCAAAAACTAATTTTATACTGTCACAAATTTTAAATATCCCAGGGATTGCCTTTTCTATAGTAAATTATTCAAAAAATAATTTTATACTGTCACAAATTTTAATTGCGCCAGGGATTGACTTTTCTATAGTAAATTATTCAAAAACTAATTTTATACTGTCGCAAATTTTAATTACGCCAGGGATTGCCTTTTCTATAGTAAATTATTCAAAAAATAATTTTCAACTGTCACAAATTTTAATTGCGCCAGGGATTGACTTTTCTATAGTAAATTATTCAAAAACTAATTTTATACTGTCGCAAATTTTAATTACGCCAGGGATTGCCTTTTCTATAGTAAATTATTCAAAAACTAATTTTATACTGTCACAAATTTTAAATATCCCAGGGATTGCCTTTTCTATAGTAAATTATTCAAAAAATAATTTTATACTGTCACAAATTTTAAATATCCCAGGGATTGACTTTTCTATAGTAAATTATTCAAAAAATAATTTTATACTGTCGCAAATTTTAATTACGCCAGGGATTGCCTTTTCTATAGTAAATTATTCAAAAACTAATTTTATACTGTCACAAATTTTAAATATCCCAGGGATTGCCTTTTCTATAGTAAATTATTCAAAAAATAATTTTATACTGTCACAAATTTTAAATATCCCAGGGATTGACTTTTCTATAGTAAATTATTCAAAAACTAATTTTATACTGTCACAAATTTTAATTGCGCCAGGGATTGACTTTTCTATAGTAAATTATTCAAAAACTAATTTTATACTGTCGCAAATTTTAATTACGCCAGCGATTGCCTTTTCTATAGTAAATTATTCAAAAACTAATTTTATACTGTCACAAATTTTAATTGCGCCAGGGATTGACTTTTCTATAGTAAATTATTCAAAAAATAATTTTCAACTGTCACAAATTTTAATTACGCCAGGGATTGACTTTTCTATAGTAAATTATTCAAAAAATAATTTTATACTGTCGCAAATTTTAATTGCGCCAGGGATTGACTTTTCTATAGTAAATTATTCAAAAAATAATTTTCAACTGTCACAAATTTTAATTGCGCCAGGGATTGACTTTTCTATAGTAAATTATTCAAAAACTAATTTTATACTGTCGCAAATTTTAATTACGCCAGGGATTGCCTTTTCTATAGTAAATTATTCAAAAAATAATTTTATACTGTCACAAATTTTAATTGCGCCAGGGATTGACTTTTCTATAGTAAATTATTCAAAAAATAATTTTCAACTGTCACAAATTTTAATTACGCCAGGGATTGACTTTTCTATAGTAAATTATTCAAAAAATAATTTTCAACTGTCACAAATTTTAATTGCGCCAGGGATTGACTTTTCTATAGTAAATTATTCAAAAAATAATTTTATACTGTCACAAATTTTAAATATCCCAGGGATTGCCTTTTCTATAGTAAATTATTCAAAAAATAATTTTATACTGTCACAAATTTTAATTGCGCCAGGGATTGACTTTTCTATAGTAAATTATTCAAAAACTAATTTTATACTGTCGCAAATTTTAAATATCCCAGGGATTGACTTTTCTATAGTAAATTATTCAAAAACTAATTTTATACTGTCGCAAATTTTAATTGCGCCAGGGATTGACTTTTCTATAGTAAATTATTCAAAAACTAAATTTTTTACTGTCGCAAATTTTAAATATCCCAGGGATTGCCTTTTCTATAGTAAATTATTCAAAAAATAATTTTATACTGTCGCAAATTTTAATTACGCCAGGGATTGCCTTTTCTATAGTAAATTATTCAAAAACTAATTTTATACTGTCGCAAATTTTAATTGCGCCAGGGATTGACTTTTCTATAGTAAATTATTCAAAAACTAATTTTATACTGTCGCAAATTTTATGTGCGCCAGGGATTGACTTTTCTATAGTAAATTATTCAAAAAATAATTTTCAACTGTCACAAATTTTAATTGCGCCAGGGATTGACTTTTCTATAGTAAATTATTCAAAAAATAATTTTCAACTGTCACAAATTTTAAATATCCCAGGGATTGACTTTTCTATAGTAAATTATTCAAAAAATAATTTTATACTGTCGCAAATTTTAATTACGCCAGGGATTGCCTTTTCTATAGTAAATTATTCAAAAACTAATTTTCAACTGTCACAAATTTTAATTGCGCCAGGGATTGACTTTTCTATAGTAAATTATTCAAAAAATAATTTTCAACTGTCACAAATTTTAATTGCGCCAGGGATTGACTTTTCTATAGTAAATTATTCAAAAAATAATTTTATACTGTCACAAATTTTAATTGCGCCAGGGATTGTCTTTTCTATAGTAAATTATTCAAAAAATAATTTTCAACTGTCACAAATTTTAATTGCGCCAGGGATTGACTTTTCTATAGTAAATTATTCAAAAACTAATTTTATACTGTCACAAATTTTAATTGCGCCAGGGATTGACTTTTCTATAGTAAATTATTCAAAAAATAATTTTATACTGTCACAAATTTTAATTGCGCCAGGGATTGCCTTTTCTATAGTAAATTATTCAAAAAATAATTTTATACTGTCACAAATTTTAATTGCGCCAGGGATTGACTTTTCTATAGTAAATTATTCAAAAACTAATTTTATACTGTCGCAAATTTTAAATATCCCAGGGATTGACTTTTCTATAGTAAATTATTCAAAAACTAATTTTATACTGTCGCAAATTTTAATTGCGCCAGGGATTGACTTTTCTATAGTAAATTATTCAAAAACTAAATTTTTTACTGTCGCAAATTTTAAATATCCCAGGGATTGCCTTTTCTATAGTAAATTATTCAAAAAATAATTTTATACTGTCGCAAATTTTAATTACGCCAGGGATTGCCTTTTCTATAGTAAATTATTCAAAAACTAATTTTATACTGTCGCAAATTTTAATTGCGCCAGGGATTGACTTTTCTATAGTAAATTATTCAAAAACTAATTTTATACTGTCGCAAATTTTATGTGCGCCAGGGATTGACTTTTCTATAGTAAATTATTCAAAAAATAATTTTCAACTGTCACAAATTTTAATTGCGCCAGGGATTGACTTTTCTATAGTAAATTATTCAAAAAATAATTTTCAACTGTCACAAATTTTAAATATCCCAGGGATTGACTTTTCTATAGTAAATTATTCAAAAAATAATTTTATACTGTCGCAAATTTTAATTACGCCAGGGATTGCCTTTTCTATAGTAAATTATTCAAAAACTAATTTTCAACTGTCACAAATTTTAATTGCGCCAGGGATTGACTTTTCTATAGTAAATTATTCAAAAAATAATTTTCAACTGTCACAAATTTTAATTGCGCCAGGGATTGACTTTTCTATAGTAAATTATTCAAAAAATAATTTTATACTGTCACAAATTTTAATTGCGCCAGGGATTGACTTTTCTATAGTAAATTATTCAAAAAATAATTTTCAACTGTCACAAATTTTAATTGCGCCAGGGATTGACTTTTCTATAGTAAATTATTCAAAAACTAATTTTATACTGTCACAAATTTTAATTGCGCCAGGGATTGACTTTTCTATAGTAAATTATTCAAAAAATAATTTTCAACTGTCACAAATTTTAATTGCGCCAGGGATTGACTTTTCTATAGTAAATTATTCAAAAAATAATTTTATACTGTCACAAATTTTAATTGCGCCAGGGATTGACTTTTCTATAGTAAATTATTCAAAAACTAATTTTATACTGTCACAAATTTTAATTGCGCCAGGGATTGACTTTTCTATAGTAAATTATTCAAAAAATAATTTTCAACTGTCACAAATTTTAATTACGCCAGGGATTGACTTTTCTATAGTAAATTATTCAAAAAATAATTTTCAACTGTCACAAATTTTAATTGCGCCAGGGATTGACTTTTCTATAGTAAATTATTCAAAAACTAATTTTATACTGTCACAAATTTTAATTGCGCCAGGGATTGACTTTTCTATAGTAAATTATTCAAAAACTAATTTTATACTGTCGCAAATTTTAATTACGCCAGGGATTGACTTTTCTATAGTAAATTATTCAAAAAATAATTTTCAACTGTCACAAATTTTAAATATCCCAGGGATTGACTTTTCTATAGTAAATTATTCAAAAACTAATTTTATACTGTCACAAATTTTAATTGCGCCAGGGATTGACTTTTCTATAGTAAATTATTCAAAAAATAATTTTCAACTGTCACAAATTTTAATTACGCCAGGGATTGACTTTTCTATAGTAAATTATTCAAAAAATAATTTTCAACTGTCACAAATTTTAATTGCGCCAGGGATTGACTTTTCTATAGTAAATTATTCAAAAAATAATTTTCAACTGTCACAAATTTTAATTGCGCCAGGGATTGACTTTTCTATAGTAAATTATTCAAAAAATAATTTTATACTGTCACAAATTTTAATTGCGCCAGGGATTGACTTTTCTATAGTAAATTATTCAAAAAATAATTTTATACTGTCGCAAATTTTAATTGCGCCAGGGATTGACTTTTCTATAGTAAATTATTCAAAAACTAATTTTATACTGTCGCAAATTTTAATTACGCCAGGGATTGCCTTTTCTATAGTAAATTATTCAAAAACTAATTTTCAACTGTCACAAATTTTAATTGCGCCAGGGATTGCCCTTTCTATAGTAAATTATTCAAAAAATAATTTTATACTGTCGCAAATTTTAATTGCGCCAGGGATTGACTTTTCTATAGTAAATTATTCAAAAAATAATTTTATACTGTCACAAATTTTAATTGCGCCAGGGATTGACTTTTCTATAGTAAATTATTCAAAAACTAATTTTATACTGTCGCAAATTTTAAATATCCCAGGGATTGCCTTTTCTATAGTAAATTATTCAAAAAATAATTTTCAACTGTCGCAAATTTTAAATATCCCAGGGATTGCCTTTTCTATAGTAAATTATTCAAAAAATAATTTTATACTGTCGCAAATTTTAATTGCGCCAGGGATTGACTTTTCTATAGTAAATTATTCAAAAACTAATTTTATACTGTCGCAAATTTTAAATATCCCAGGGATTGACTTTTCTATAGTAAATTATTCAAAAAATAATTTTATACTGTCGCAAATTTTAATTACGCCAGGGATTGCCTTTTCTATAGTAAATTATTCAAAAACTAATTTTATACTGTCACAAATTTTAATTACGCCAGGGATTGACTTTTCTATAGTAAATTATTCAAAAATAATTTTATACTGTCGCAAATTTTAATTACGCCAGGGATTGCCTTTTCTATAGTAAATTATTCAAAAACTAATTTTATACTGTCGCAAATTTTAAATATCCCAGGGATTGCCTTTTCTATAGTAAATTATTCAAAAAATAATTTTATACTGTCGCAAATTTTAATTACGCCAGGGATTGCCTTTTCTATAGTAAATTATTCAAAAAATAATTTTCAACTGTCACAAATTTTAATTGCGCCAGGGATTGACTTTTCTATAGTAAATTATTCAAAAACTAATTTTCAACTGTCACAAATTTTAATTGCGCCAGGGATTGACTTTTCTATAGTAAATTATTCAAAAACTAATTTTATACTGTCGCAAATTTTAATTACGCCAGGGATTGCCTTTTCTATAGTAAATTATTCAAAAACTAATTTTATACTGTCGCAAATTTTAATTACGCCAGGGATTGCCTTTTCTATAGTAAATTATTCAAAAACTAATTTTCAACTGTCACAAATTTTAATTGCGCCAGGGATTGCCTTTTCTATAGTAAATTATTCAAAAAATAATTTTCAACTGTCACAAATTTTAATTGCGCCAGGGATTGCCTTTTCTATAGTAAATTATTCAAAAAATAATTTTCAACTGTCACAAATTTTAATTGCGCCAGGGATTGACTTTTCTATAGTAAATTATTCAAAAAATAATTTTCAACTGTCACAAATTTTAATTGCGCCAGGGATTGACTTTTCTATAGTAAATTATTCAAAAAATAATTTTCAACTGTCACAAATTTTAATTGCGCCAGGGATTGCATTTTCTATAGTAAATTATTCAAAAACTAATTTTCAACTGTCACAAATTTTAATTACGCCAGGGATTGACTTTTCTATAGTAAATTATTCAAAAAATAATTTTATACTGTCACAAATTTTAATTACGCCAGGGATTGCCTTTTCTATAGTAAATTATTCAAAAAATAATTTTATACTGTCACAAATTTTAATTGCGCCAGGGATTGACTTTTCTATAGTAAATTATTCAAAAAATAATTTTCAACTGTCACAAATTTTAATTGCGCCAGGGATTGACTTTTCTATAGTAAATTATTCAAAAAATAATTTTATACTGTCGCAAATTTTAATTGCGCCAGGGATTGACTTTTCTATAGTAAATTATTCAAAAACTAATTTTATACTGTCGCAAATTTTAATTACGCCAGGGATTGGCTTTTCTATAGTAAATTATTCAAAAAATAATTTTATACTGTCACAAATTTTAATTGCGCCAGGGATTGACTTTTCTATAGTAAATTATTCAAAAAATAATTTTCAACTGTCACAAATTTTAATTGCGCCAGGGATTGACTTTTCTATAGTAAATTATTCAAAAACTAATTTTCAACTGTCACAAATTTTAATTACGCCAGGGATTGACTTTTCTATAGTAAATTATTCAAAAAATAATTTTATACTGTCACAAATTTTAATTGCGCCAGGGATTGACTTTTCTATAGTAAATTATTCAAAAACTAATTTTATACTGTCGCAAATTTTAATTACGCCAGGGATTGACTTTTCTATAGTAAATTATTCAAAAAATAATTTTCAACTGTCACAAATTTTAAATATCCCAGGGATTGACTTTTCTATAGTAAATTATTCAAAAACTAATTTTATACTGTCACAAATTTTAATTGCGCCAGGGATTGACTTTTCTATAGTAAATTATTCAAAAACTAATTTTCAACTGTCACAAATTTTAATTGCGCCAGGGATTGACTTTTCTATAGTAAATTATTCAAAAACTAATTTTATACTGTCGCAAATTTTAATTACGCCAGGGATTGCCTTTTCTATAGTAAATTATTCAAAAACTAATTTTATACTGTCGCAAATTTTAATTACGCCAGGGATTGCCTTTTCTATAGTAAATTATTCAAAAACTAATTTTCAACTGTCACAAATTTTAATTGCGCCAGGGATTGCCTTTTCTATAGTAAATTATTCAAAAAATAATTTTCAACTGTCACAAATTTTAATTGCGCCAGGGATTGCCTTTTCTATAGTAAATTATTCAAAAAATAATTATCAACTGTCACAAATTTTAATTGCGCCAGGGATTGACTTTTCTATAGTAAATTATTCAAAAAATAATTTTCAACTGTCACAAATTTTAATTGCGCCAGGGATTGACTTTTCTATAGTAAATTATTCAAAAAATAATTTTCAACTGTCACAAATTTTAATTGCGCCAGGGATTGCCTTTTCTATAGTAAATTATTCAAAAACTAATTTTCAACTGTCACAAATTTTAATTACGCCAGGGATTGACTTTTCTATAGTAAATTATTCAAAAAATAATTTTATACTGTCGCAAATTTTAATTACGCCAGGGATTGCCTTTTCTATAGTAAATTATTCAAAAAATAATTTTATACTGTCACAAATTTTAATTGCGCCAGGGATTGACTTTTCTATAGTAAATTATTCAAAAAATAATTTTCAACTGTCACAAATTTTAATTGCGCCAGGGATTGACTTTTCTATAGTAAATTATTCAAGAAATAATTTTATACTGTCGCAAATTTTAATTGCGCCAGGGATTGACTTTTCTATAGTAAATTATTCAAAAACTAATTTTATACTGTCGCAAATTTTAATTACGCCAGGGATTGACTTTTCTATAGTAAATTATTCAAAAAATAATTTTATACTGTCACAAATTTTAATTGCGCCAGGGATTGACTTTTCTATAGTAAATTATTCAAAAAATAATTTTCAACTGTCACAAATTTTAATTGCGCCAGGGATTGACTTTTCTATAGTAAATTATTCAAAAACTAATTTTCAACTGTCACAAATTTTAATTACGCCAGGGATTGACTTTTCTATAGTAAATTATTCAAAAAATAATTTTATACTGTCACAAATTTTAATTGCGCCAGGGATTGACTTTTCTATAGTAAATTATTCAAAAACTAATTTTATACTGTCGCAAATTTTAATTACGCCAGGGATTGACTTTTCTATAGTAAATTATTCAAAAAATAATTTTCAACTGTCACAAATTTTAAATATCCCAGGGATTGCCTTTTCTATAGTAAATTATTCAAAAACTAATTTTATACTGTCACAAATTTTAATTGCGCCAGGGATTGACTTTTCTATAGTAAATTATTCAAAAAATAATTTTCAACTGTCACAAATTTTAATTACGCCAGGGATTGACTTTTCTATAGTAAATTATTCAAAAACTAATTTTATACTGTCGCAAATTTTAATTACGCCAGGGATTGCCTTTTCTATAGTAAATTATTCAAAAAATAATTTTATACTGTCGCAAATTTTATGTGCGCCAGGGATTGACTTTTCTATAGTAAATTATTCAAAAAATAATTTTCAACTGTCACAAATTTTAATTACGCCAGGGATTGACTTTTCTATAGTAAATTATTCAAAAAATAATTTTCAACTGTCACAAATTTTAATTGCGCCAGGGATTGACTTTTCTATAGTAAATTATTCAAAAAATAATTTTCAACTGTCACAAATTTTAATTGCGCCAGGGATTGACTTTTCTATAGTAAATTATTCAAAAAATAATTTTATACTGTCGCAAATTTTAATTGCGCCAGGGATTGACTTTTCTATAGTAAATTATTCAAAAACTAATTTTATACTGTCGCAAATTTTAATTACGCCAGGGATTGCCTTTTCTATAGTAAATTATTCAAAAACTAATTTTATACTGTCACAAATTTTAATTGCGCCAGGGATTGACTTTTCTATAGTAAATTATTCAAAAACTAATTTTATACTGTCGCAAATTTTAATTGCGCCAGGGATTGACTTTTCTATAGTAAATTATTCAAAAACTAATTTTATACTGTCACAAATTTTAATTGCGCCAGGGATTGACTTTTCTATAGTAAATTATTCAAAAAATAATTTTCAACTGTCACAAATTTTAATTGCGCCAGGGATTGCCTTTTCTATAGTAAATTATTCAAAAACTAATTTTATACTGTCGCAAATTTTAATTGCGCCAGGGATTGACTTTTCTATAGTAAATTATTCAAAAACTAATTTTATACTGTCACAAATTTTAATTGCGCCAGGGATTGACTTTTCTATAGTAAATTATTCAAAAACTAATTTTCAACTGTCACAAATTTTAATTACGCCAGGGATTGCCTTTTCTATAGTAAATTATTCAAAAAATAATTTTATACTGTCGCAAATTTTAAATATCCCAGGGATTGACTTTTCTATAGTAAATTATTCAAAAACTAATTTTATACTGTCGCAAATTTTAATTACGCCAGGGATTGCCTTTTCTATAGTAAATTATTCAAAAAATAATTTTATACTGTCGCAAATTTTAATTACGCCAGGGATTGACTTTTCTATAGTAAATTATTCAAAAACTAATTTTATACTGTCGCAAATTTTAATTGCGCCAGGGATTGACTTTTCTATAGTAAATTATTCAAAAACTAATTTTATACTGTCGCAAATTTTAATTACGCCAGGGATTGCCTTTTCTATAGTAAATTATTCAAAAAATAATTTTATACTGTCGCAAATTTTAATTACGCCAGGGATTGACTTTTCTATAGTAAATTATTCAAAAAATAATTTTATACTGTCGCAAATTTTAATTGCGCCAGGGATTGACTTTTCTATAGTAAATTATTCAAAAACTAATTTTATACTGTCGCAAATTTTAAATATCCCAGGGATTGACTTTTCTATAGTAAATTATTCAAAAAATAATTTTATACTGTCACAAATTTTAATTGCGCCAGGGATTGACTTTTCTATAGTAAATTATTCAAAAAATAATTTTCAACTGTCACAAATTTTAATTACGCCAGGGATTGACTTTTCTATAGTAAATTATTCAAAAACTAATTTTATACTGTCGCAAATTTTAATTACGCCAGGGATTGCCTTTTCTATAGTAAATTATTCAAAAACTAATTTTATACTGTCGCAAATTTTAAATATCCCAGGGATTGCCTTTTCTATAGTAAATTATTCAAAAACTAATTTTATACTGTCGCAAATTTTAATTACGCCAGGGATTGCCTTTTCTATAGTAAATTATTCAAAAACTAATTTTATACTGTCGCAAATTTTAAATATTCCAGGGATTGCCTTTTCTATAGTAAATTATTCAAAAACTAATTTTATACTGTCGCAAATTTTAATTACGCCAGGGATTGCCTTTTCTATAGTAAATTATTCAAAAACTAATTTTATACTGTCGCAAATTTTAATTACGCCAGGGATTGCCTTTTCTATAGTAAATTATTCAAAAAATAATTTTATACTGTCGCAAATTTTAATTACGCCAGGGATTGACTTTTCTATAGTAAATTATTCAAAAAATAATTTTATACTGTCGCAAATTTTAATTGCGCCAGGGATTGACTTTTCTATAGTAAATTATTCAAAAACTAATTTTATACTGTCGCAAATTTTAAATATCCCAGGGATTGACTTTTCTATAGTAAATTATTCAAAAAATAATTTTATACTGTCACAAATTTTAATTGCGCCAGGGATTGACTTTTCTATAGTAAAGTATTCAAAAAATAATTTTCAACTGTCACAAATTTTAATTACGCCAGGGATTGACTTTTCTATAGTAAATTATTCAAAAACTAATTTTATACTGTCGCAAATTTTAATTACGCCAGGGATTGCCTTTTCTATAGTAAATTATTCAAAAACTAATTTTCAACTGTCACAAATTTTAATTGCGCCAGGGATTGACTTTTCTATAGTAAATTATTCAAAAACTAATTTTATACTGTCGCAAATTTTAATTACGCCAGGGATTGCCTTTTCTATAGTAAATTATTCAAAAACTAATTTTATACTGTCGCAAATTTTAATTACGCCAGGGATTGCCTTTTCTATAGTAAATTATTCAAAAACTAATTTTATACTGTCACAAATTTTAATTACGCCAGGGATTGCCTTTTCTATAGTAAATTATTCAAAAACTAATTTTATACTGTCGCAAATTTTAATTACGCCAGGGATTGCCTTTTCTATAGTAAATTATTCAAAAACTAATTTTATACTGTCGCAAATTTTAATTACGCCAGGGATTGCCTTTTCTATAGTAAATTATTCAAAAACTAATTTTCAACTGTCACAAATTTTAATTACGCCAGGGATTGCCTTTTCTATAGTAAATTATTCAAAAACTAATTTTATACTGTCGCAAATTTTAATTACGCCAGGGATTGCCTTTTCTATAGTAAATTATTCAAAAACTAATTTTATACTGTCGCAAATTTTAATTACGCCAGGGATTGCCTTTTCTATAGTAAATTATTCAAAAAATAATTTTATACTGTCGCAAATTTTAATTACGCCAGGGATTGACTTTTCTATAGTAAATTATTCAAAAAATAATTTTATACTGTCGCAAATTTTAATTGCGCCAGGGATTGACTTTTCTATAGTAAATTATTCAAAAACTAATTTTATACTGTCGCAAATTTTAAATATCCCAGGGATTGACTTTTCTATAGTAAATTATTCAAAAAATAATTTTATACTGTCACAAATTTTAATTGCGCCAGGGATTGACTTTTCTATAGTAAATTATTCAAAAAATAATTTTCAACTGTCACAAATTTTAATTACGCCAGGGATTGACTTTTCTATAGTAAATTATTCAAAAACTAATTTTATACTGTCGCAAATTTTAATTACGCCAGGGATTGCCTTTTCTATAGTAAATTATTCAAAAACTAATTTTCAACTGTCACAAATTTTAATTGCGCCAGGGATTGACTTTTCTATAGTAAATTATTCAAAAACTAATTTTATACTGTCGCAAATTTTAATTACGCCAGGGATTGCCTTTTCTATAGTAAATTATTCAAAAACTAATTTTATACTGTCGCAAATTTTAATTACGCCAGGGATTGCCTTTTCTATAGTAAATTATTCAAAAACTAATTTTATACTGTCACAAATTTTAATTGCGCCAGGGATTGACTTTTCTATAGTAAATTATTCAAAAACTAATTTTATACTGTCACAAATTTTAATTGCGCCAGGGATTGACTTTTCTATAGTAAATTATTCAAAAAATAATTTTCAACTGTCACAAATTTTAATTGCGCCAGGGATTGCCTTTTCTATAGTAAATTATTCAAAAACTAATTTTCAACTGTCACAAATTTTAATTACGCCAGGGATTGACTTTTCTATAGTAAATTATTCAAAAAATAATTTTATACTGTCACAAATTTTAATTGCGCCAGGGATTGACTTTTCTATAGTAAATTATTCAAAAACTAATTTTATACTGTCACAAATTTTAATTGCGCCAGGGATTGACTTTTCTATAGTAAATTATTCAAAAACTAATTTTATACTGTCACAAATTTTAATTGCGCCAGGGATTGACTTTTCTATAGTAAATTATTCAAAAACTAATTTTATACTGTCGCAAATTTTAATTACGCCAGGGATTGCCTTTTCTATAGTAAATTATTCAAAAACTAATTTTATACTGTCGCAAATTTTAAATATCCCAGGGATTGCCTTTTCTATAGTAAATTATTCAAAAACTAATTTTATACTGTCGCAAATTTTAATTACGCCAGGGATTGCCTTTTCTATAGTAAATTATTCAAAAACTAATTTTATACTGTCGCAAATTTTAAATATCCCAGGGATTGACTTTTCTATAGTAAATTATTCAAAAACTAATTTTATACTGTCGCAAATTTTAAATATCCCAGGGATTGCCTTTTCTATAGTAAATTATTCAAAAACTAATTTTATACTGTCGCAAATTTTAAATATCCCAGGGATTGCCTTTTCTATAGTAAATTATTCAAAAACTAATTTTCAACTGTCACAAATTTTAATTACGCCAGGGACTGACTTTTCTATAGTAAATTATTCAAAAAATAATTTTATACTGTCGCAAATTTTAATTACGCCAGGGATTGACTTTTCTATAGTAAATTATTCAAAAAATAATTTTATACTGTCGCAAATTTTAATTACGCCAGGGATTGACTTTTCTATAGTAAATTATTCAAAAAATAATTTTATACTGTCGCAAATTTTAATTGCGCCAGGGATTGACTTTTCTATAGTAAATTATTCAAAAACTAATTTTATACTGTCGCAAATTTTAATTACGCCAGGGATTGACTTTTCTATAGTAAATTATTCAAAAAATAATTTTATACTGTCACAAATTTTAATTGCGCCAGGGATTGACTTTTCTATAGTAAATTATTCAAAAAATAATTTTCAACTGTCACAAATTTTAATTGCGCCAGGGATTGACTTTTCTATAGTAAATTATTCAAAAAATAATTTTATACTGTCGCAAATTTTAATTGCGCCAGGGATTGACTTTTCTATAGTAAATTATTCAAAAAATAATTTTATACTGTCGCAAATTTTAAATATCCCAGGGATTGACTTTTCTATAGTAAATTATTCAAAAACTAATTTTATACTGTCGCAAATTTTAAATATCCCAGGGATTGCCTTTTCTATAGTAAATTATTCAAAAAATAATTTTCAACTGTCACAAATTTTAACTGCGCCAGGGATTGACTTTTCTATAGTAAATTATTCAAAAACTAATTTTATACTGTCGCAAATTTTAATTACGCCAGGGATTGACTTTTCTATAGTAAATTATTCAAAAAATAATTTTATACTGTCACAAATTTTAATTGCGCCAGGGATTGACTTTTCTATAGTAAATTATTCAAAAAATAATTTTCAACTGTCACAAATTTTAATTGCGCCAGGGATTGCCTTTTCTATAGTAAATTATTCAAAAACTAATTTTATACTGTCACAAATTTTATGTGCGCCAGGGATTGACTTTTCTATAGTAAATTATTCAAAAACTAATTTTATACTGTCGCAAATTTTAAATATCCCAGGGATTGACTTTTCTATAGTAAATTATTCAAAAACTAATTTTATACTGTCGCAAATTTTAAATATCCCAGGGATTGCCTTTTCTATAGTAAATTATTCAAAAAATAATTTTCAACTGTCACAAATTTTAATTGCGCCAGGGATTGACTTTTCTATAGTAAATTATTCAAAAAATAATTTTATACTGTCGCAAATTTTAAATATCCCAGGGATTGCCTTTTCTATAGTAAATTATTCAAAAAATAATTTTCAACTGTCACAAATTTTAATTGCGCCAGGGATTGACTTTTCTATAGTAAATTATTCAAAAACTAATTTTATACTGTCGCAAATTTTAATTACGCCAGGGATTGCCTTTTCTATAGTAAATTATTCAAAAACTAATTTTATACTGTCACAAATTTTAATTGCGCCAGGGATTGACTTTTCTATAGTAAATTATTCAAAAACTAATTTTATACTGTCGCAAATTTTAATTACGCCAGGGATTGCCTTTTCTATAGTAAATTATTCAAAAACTAATTTTATACTGTCGCAAATTTTAAATATCCCAGGGATTGACTTTTCTATAGTAAATTATTCAAAAACTAATTTTATACTGTCGCAAATTTTAAATATCCCAGGGATTGCCTTTTCTATAGTAAATTATTCAAAAACTAATTTTATACTGTCACAAATTTTAATTGCGCCAGGGATTGCCTTTTCTATAGTAAATTTTTCAAAAAATAATTTTCAACTGTCACAAATTTTAATTGCGCCAGGGATTGACTTTTCTATAGTAAATTATTCAAAAAATAATTTTATACTGTCGCAAATTTTAAATATCCCAGGGATTGACTTTTCTATAGTAAATTATTCAAAAACTAATTTTATACTGTCGCAAATTTTAAATATCCCAGGGATTGCCTTTTCTATAGTAAATTATTCAAAAAATAATTTTATACTGTCGCAAATTTTAATTACGCCAGGGATTGCCTTTTCTATAGTAAATTATTCAAAAACTAATTTTATACTGTCGCAAATTTTAATTACGCCAGGGATTGCCTTTTCTATAGTAAATTATTCAAAAACTAATTTTATACTGTCGCAAATTTTAATTGCGCCAGGGATTGACTTTTCTATAGTAAATTATTCAAAAACTAATTTTATACTGTCGCAAATTTTAATTACGCCAGGGATTGACTTTTCTATAGTAAATTATTCAAAAACTAATTTTATACTGTCGCAAATTTTAATTACGCCAGGGATTGCCTTTTCTATAGTAAATTATTCAAAAACTAATTTTATACTGTCGCAAATTTTAAATATCCCAGGGATTGACTTTTCTATAGTAAATTATTCAAAAAATAATTTTATACTGTCGCAAATTTTAATTGCGCCAGGGATTGCCTTTTCTATAGTAAATTATTCAAAAACTAATTTTATACTGTCACAAATTTTAATTGCGCCAGGGATTGACTTTTCTATAGTAAATTATTCAAAAACTAATTTTATACTGTCGCAAATTTTAAATATCCCAGGGATTGACTTTTCTATAGTAAATTATTCAAAAAATAATTTTCAACTGTCACAAATTTTAATTACGCCAGGGATTGCCTTTTCTATAGTAAATTATTCAAAAACTAATTTTCAACTGTCACAAATTTTAATTGCGCCAGGGATTGACTTTTCTATAGTAAATTATTCAAAAACTAATTTTATACTGTCGCAAATTTTAATTGCGCCAGGGATTGACTTTTCTATAGTAAATTATTCAAAAACTAATTTTATACTGTCACAAATTTTAATTACGCCAGGGATTGCCTTTTCTATAGTAAATTATTCAAAAAATAATTTTCAACTGTCACAAATTTTAATTGCGCCAGGGATTGACTTTTCTATAGTAAATTATTCAAAAACTAATTTTATACTCTCACAAATTTTAACTGCGCCAGGGATTGCCTTTTCTATAGTAAATTATTCAAAAACTAATTTTATACTGTCGCAAATTTTAAATATCCCAGGGATTGACTTTTCTATAGTAAATTATTCAAAAACTAATTTTATACTGTCGCAAATTTTAAATATCCCAGGGATTGCCTTTTCTATAGTAAATTATTCAAAAACTAATTTTATACTGTCACAAATTTTAATTGCGCCAGGGATTGCCTTTTCTATAGTAAATTTTTCAAAAAATAATTTTCAACTGTCACAAATTTTAATTGCGCCAGGGATTGACTTTTCTATAGTAAATTATTCAAAAAATAATTTTATACTGTCGCAAATTTTAATTGCGCCAGGGATTGACTTTTCTATAGTAAATTATTCAAAAAATAATTTTATACTGTCGCAAATTTTAAATATCCCAGGGATTGACTTTTCTATAGTAAATTATTCAAAAACTAATTTTATACTGTCGCAAATTTTAAATATCCCAGGGATTGCCTTTTCTATAGTAAATTATTCAAAAAATAATTTTATACTGTCGCAAATTTTAATTACGCCAGGGATTGCCTTTTCTATAGTAAATTATTCAAAAACTAATTTTATACTGTCGCAAATTTTAATTACGCCAGGGATTGCCTTTTCTATAGTAAATTATTCAAAAACTAATTTTATACTGTCGCAAATTTTAATTACGCCAGGGATTGCCTTTTCTATAGTAAATTATTCAAAAACTAATTTTCAACTGTCACAAATTTTAATTGCGCCAGGGATTGACTATTCTATAGTAAATTATTCAAAAACTAATTTTATACTGTCGCAAATTTTAATTACGCCAGGGATTGCCTTTTCTATAGTAAATTATTCAAAAACTAATTTTATACTGTCGCAAATTTTAATTACGCCAGGGATTGCCTTTTCTATAGTAAATTATTCAAAAACTAATTTTATACTGTCGCAAATTTTAATTACGCCAGGGATTGCCTTTTCTATAGTAAATTATTCAAAAACTAATTTTATACTGTCGCAAATTTTAATTACGCCAGGGATTGCCTTTTCTATAGTAAATTATTCAAAAACTAATTTTCAACTGTCACAAATTTTAATTGCGCCAGGGATTGACTTTTCTATAGTAAATTATTCAAAAACTAATTTTATACTGTCGCAAATTTTAATTACGCCAGGGATTGCCTTTTCTATAGTAAATTATTCAAAAACTAATTTTATACTGTCGCAAATTTTAATTACGCCAGGGATTGCCTTTTCTATAGTAAATTATTCAAAAACTAATTTTCAACTGTCACAAATTTTAATTGCGCCAGGGATTGCCTTTTCTATAGTAAATTATTCAAAAAATAATTTTCAACTGTCACAAATTTTAATTGCGCCAGGGATTGCCTTTTCTATAGTAAATTATTCAAAAACTAATTTTATACTGTCGCAAATTTTAAATATCCCAGGGATTGACTTTTCTATAGTAAATTATTCAAAAAATAATTTTATACTGTCGCAAATTTTAATTGCGCCAGGGATTGCCTTTTCTATAGTAAATTATTCAAAAACTAATTTTATACTGTCACAAATTTTAATTGCGCCAGGGATTGACTTTTCTATAGTAAATTATTCAAAAACTAATTTTATACTGTCGCAAATTTTAAATATCCCAGGGATTGACTTTTCTATAGTAAATTATTCAAAAAATAATTTTATACTGTCACAAATTTTAATTACGCCAGGGATTGCCTTTTCTATAGTAAATTATTCAAAAACTAATTTTCAACTGTCACAAATTTTAATTGCGCCAGGGATTGCCTTTTCTATAGTAAATTATTCAAAAACTAATTTTATACTGTCGCAAATTTTAATTACGCCAGGGATTGCCTTTTCTATAGTAAATTATTCAAAAACTAATTTTATACTGTCGCAAATTTTAATTACGCCAGGGATTGCCTTTTCTATAGTAAATTATTCAAAAACTAATTTTATACTGTCGCAAATTTTAAATATCCCAGGGATTGACTTTTCTATAGTAAATTATTCAAAAACTAATTTTATACTGTCGCAAATTTTAAATATCCCAGGGATTGCCTTTTCTATAGTAAATTATTCAAAAACTAATTTTATACTGTCACAAATTTTAATTGCGCCAGGGATTGCCTTTTCTATAGTAAATTTTTCAAAAAATAATTTTCAACTGTCACAAATTTTAATTGCGCCAGGGATTGACTTTTCTATAGTAAATTATTCAAAAAATAATTTTATACTGTCGCAAATTTTAAATATCCCAGGGATTGACTTTTCTATAGTAAATTATTCAAAAACTAATTTTATACTGTCGCAAATTTTAAATATCCCAGGGATTGCCTTTTCTATAGTAAATTATTCAAAAAATAATTTTATACTGTCGCAAATTTTAATTACGCCAGGGATTGCCTTTTCTATAGTAAATTATTCAAAAACTAATTTTATACTGTCGCAAATTTTAATTACGCCAGGGATTGCCTTTTCTATAGTAAATTATTCAAAAACTAATTTTATACTGTCGCAAATTTTAATTGCGCCAGGGATTGACTTTTCTATAGTAAATTATTCAAAAACTAATTTTATACTGTCGCAAATTTTAATTACGCCAGGGATTGACTTTTCTATAGTAAATTATTCAAAAACTAATTTTATACTGTCGCAAATTTTAATTACGCCAGGGATTGCCTTTTCTATAGTAAATTATTCAAAAACTAATTTTATACTGTCGCAAATTTTAATTACGCCAGGGATTGACTTTTCTATAGTAAATTATTCAAAAAATAATTTTATACTGTCGCAAATTTTAATTGCGCCAGGGATTGCCTTTTCTATAGTAAATTATTCAAAAACTAATTTTATACTGTCACAAATTTTAATTGCGCCAGGGATTGACTTTTCTATAGTAAATTATTCAAAAACTAATTTTATACTGTCGCAAATTTTAAATATCCCAGGGATTGACTTTTCTATAGTAAATTATTCAAAAAATAATTTTCAACTGTCACAAATTTTAATTACGCCAGGGATTGCCTTTTCTATAGTAAATTATTCAAAAACTAATTTTCAACTGTCACAAATTTTAATTGCGCCAGGGATTGACTTTTCTATAGTAAATTATTCAAAAACTAATTTTATACTGTCGCAAATTTTAATTGCGCCAGGGATTGACTTTTCTATAGTAAATTATTCAAAAACTAATTTTATACTGTCACAAATTTTAATTACGCCAGGGATTGCCTTTTCTATAGTAAATTATTCAAAAAATAATTTTCAACTGTCACAAATTTTAATTGCGCCAGGGATTGACTTTTCTATAGTAAATTATTCAAAAACTAATTTTATACTGTCACAAATTTTAATTGCGCCAGGGATTGCCTTTTCTATAGTAAATTATTCAAAAACTAATTTTATACTGTCGCAAATTTTAAATATCCCAGGGATTGACTTTTCTATAGTAAATTATTCAAAAACTAATTTTATACTGTCGCAAATTTTAAATATCCCAGGGATTGACTTTTCTATAGTAAATTATTCAAAAACTAATTTTATACTGTCGCAAATTTTAATTGCGCCAGGGATTGACTTTTCTATAGTAAATTATTCAAAAACTAATTTTCAACTGTCACAAATTTTAATTGCGCCAGGGATTGACTTTTCTATAGTAAATTATTCAAAAACTAATTTTATACTGTCGCAAATTTTAAATATCCCAGGGATTGACTTTTCTATAGTAAATTATTCAAAAAATAATTTTATACTGTCGCAAATTTTAAATATCCCAGGGATTGACTTTTCTATAGTAAATTATTCAAAAAATAATTTTATACTGTCGCAAATTTTAATTGCGCCAGGGATTGACTTTTCTATAGTAAATTATTCAAAAAATAATTTTCAACTGTCACAAATTTTAATTGCGCCAGGGATTGACTTTTCTATAGTAAATTATTCAAAAAATAATTTTCAACTGTCACAAATTTTAATTGCGCCAGGGATTGACTTTTCTATAGTAAATTATTCAAAAAATAATTTTATACTGTCGCAAATTTTAATTACGCCAGGGATTGACTTTTCTATAGTAAATTATTCAAAAACTAATTTTATACTGTCGCAAATTTTAATTACGCCAGGGATTGACTTTTCTATAGTAAATTATTCAAAAACTAATTTTATACTGTCGCAAATTTTAATTACGCCAGGGATTGCCTTTTCTATAGTAAATTATTCAAAAAATAATTTTATACTGTCGCAAATTTTAATTACGCCAGGGATTGCCTTTTCTATAGTAAATTATTCAAAAAATAATTTTCAACTGTCGCAAATTTTAATTACGCCAGGGATTGCCTTTTCTATAGTAAATTATTCAAAAACTAATTTTATACTGTCACAAATTTTAATTACGCCAGGGATTGCCTTTTCTATAGTAAATTATTCAAAAACTAATTTTATACTGTCGCAAATTTTAAATATCCCAGGGATTGCCTTTTCTATAGTAAATTATTCAAAAACTAATTTTATACTGTCACAAATTTTAATTGCGCCAGGGATTGACTTTTCTATAGTAAATTATTCAAAAACTAATTTTCAACTGTCACAAATTTTAATTACGCCAGGGATTGCCTTTTCTATAGTAAATTATTCAAAAAATAATTTTCAACTGTCGCAAATTTTAAATATCCCAGGGATTGCCTTTTCTATAGTAAATTATTCAAAAAATAATTTCCAACTGTCGCAAATTTTAAATATCCCAGGGATTGCCTTTTCTATAGTAAATTATTCAAAAAAAAATTTTCAACTGTCGCAAATTTTAAATATCCCAGGGATTGCCTTTTCTATAGTAAATTATTCAAAAAATAATTTTCAACTGTCACAAATTTTAAATATCCCAGGGATTGCCTTTTCTATAGTAAATTATTCAAAAACTAATTTTATACTGTCACAAATTTTAATTGCGCCAGGGATTGACTTTTCTATAGTAAATTATTCAAAAACTAATTTTATACTGTCGCAAATTTTAATTGCGCCAGGGATTGACTTTTCTATAGTAAATTATTCAAAAACTAATTTTATACTGTCACAAATTTTAATTGCGCCAGGGATTGACTTTTCTATAGTAAATTATTCAAAAACTAATTTTATACTGTCACAAATTTTAATTGCGCCAGGGATTGACTTTTCTATAGTAAATTATTCAAAAAATAATTTTCAACTGTCACAAATTTTAATTGCGGCAGGGATTGACTTTTCTATAGTAAATTATTCAAAAAATAATTTTCAACTGTCACAAATTTTAATTACGCCAGGGATTGACTTTTCTATAGTAAATTTTTCAAAAAATAATTTTCAACTGTCACAAATTTTAATTGCGCCAGGGATTGACTTTTCTATAGTAAACTATTCAAAAAATAATTTTCAACTGTCACAAATTTTAATTGCGCCAGGGATTGACTTTTCTATAGTAAATTATTCAAAAAATAATTTTCAACTGTCACAAATTTTAATTGCGCCAGGGATTGCCTTTTCTATAGTAAATTATTCAAAAACTAATTTTATACTGTCGCAAATTTTAATTACGCCAGGGATTGCCTTTTCTATAGTAAATTATTCAAAAACTAATTTTATACTGTCACAAATTTTAATTACGCCAGGGATTGACTTTTCTATAGTAAATTATTCAAAAAATAATTTTCAACTGTCACAACTGGCGCAATTAAAATTTGTGACAGTATAAAATTAGTTTTTGAATAATTTACTATAGAAAAGTCAATCCCTGGGATATTTAAAATTTGCGACAGTATAAAATTAGTTTTTGAATAATTTACTATAGAAAAGTCAATCCCTGGGATATTTAAAATTTGCGACAGTATAAAATTAGTTTTTGAATAATTTACTATAGAAAAGTCAATCCCTGGGATATTTAAAATTTGCGACAGTATAAAATTAATTTTAAATATCCCAGGGATTGACTTTTCTATAGTAAATTATTCAAAAACTAATTTTATACTGTCGCAAATTTTAAATATCCCAGGGATTGACTTTTCTATAGTAAATTATTCAAAAACTAATTTTATACTGTCACAAATTTTAATTGCGCCAGGGATTGCCTTTTCTATAGTAAATTATTCAAAAAAAAAAAAATTAGTTTTTGAATAATTTACTATAGAAAAGTCAATCCCTGGCGTAATTAAAATTTGCGACAGTATAAAATTAGTTTTTGAATAATTTACTATAGAAAAGTCAATCCCTGGCGCAATTAAAATTTGCGACAGTATAAAATTATTTTTTGAATAATTTACTATAGAAAAGTCAATCCCTGGCGTAATTAAAATTTGTGACAGTTGAAAATTAGTTTTTGAATAATTTACTATAGAAAAGGCAATCCCTGGGATATTTAAAATTTGCGACAGTATAAAATTAGTTTTTGAATAATTTACTATAGAAAAGTCAATTTAATTATTCAAAAAATAATTTTCAACTGTCACAAATTTTAATTGCGCCAGGGATTGCCTTTTCTATAGTAAATTATTCAAAAAATAATTTTATACTGTCGCAAATTTTAATTACGCCAGGGATTGCCTTTTCTATAGTAAATTATTCAAAAACTAATTTTATACTGTCGCAAATTTTAAATATCCCAGGGATTGACTTTTCTATAGTAAATTATTCAAAAACTAATTTTATACTGTCACAAATTTTAATTGCGCCAGGGATTGACTTTTCTATAGTAAATTATTCAAAAAATAATTTTAATTTTAAAATTTGTGACAGTTGAAAATTATTTTTTGAATAATTTACTATAGAAAAGTCAATCCCTGGCGCAATTAAAATTTGTGACAGTTGAAAATTATTTTTTGAATAATTTACTATAGAAAAGTCAATCCCTGGCGCAATTAAAATTTGTGACAGTATAAAATTAGTTTTTGAATAATTTACTATAGAAAAGGCAATCCCTGGCGCAATTAAAATTTGTGACAGTATAAAATTAGTTTTTGAATAATTTACTATAGAAAAGTCAATCCCTGGGATATTTAAAATTTGCGACAGTATAAAATTAGTTTTTGAATAATTTACTATAGAAAAGTCAATCCCTGGGATATTTAAAATTTGCGACAGTATAAAATTAGTTTTTGAATAATTTACTATAGAAAAGTCAATCCCTGGGATATTTAAAATTTGCGACAGTATAAAATTAATTTTATACTGTCACAAATTTTAATTGCGCCAGGGATTGCCTTTTCTATAGTAAATTATTCAAAAACTAATTTTATACTGTCGCAAATTTTAATTGCGCCAGGGATTGACTTTTCTATAGTAAATTATTCAAAAACTAATTTTATACTGTCGCGCCAGGGATTGCCTTTTCTATAGTAAATTATTCAAAAAAAAAAAAATTAGTTTTTGAATAATTTACTATAGAAAAGTCAATCCCTGGCGTAATTAAAATTTGCGACAGTATAAAATTAGTTTTTGAATAATTTACTATAGAAAAGTCAATCCCTGGCGCAATTAAAATTTGTGACAGTTGAAAATTATTTTTTGAATAATTTACTATAGAAAAGGCAATCCCTGGGATATTTAAAATTTGCGACAGTATAAAATTATAAAAATTATATAAACTAATTTTATACTGTCGCAAATTTTAATTGCGCCAGGGATTGACTTTTCTATAGTAAATTATTCAAAATTAAAATTAAATTTAAATTTGAAAATTATTTTTTGAATAATTTACTATAGAAAAGGCAATCCCTGGGATATTTAAAATTTGCGACAGTATAAAATTAGTTTTTGAATAATTTACTATAGAAAAGTCAATCCCTGGCGTAATTAAAATTTGCGACAGTATAAAATTAGTTTTTGAATAATTTACTATAGAAAAGTCAATCCCTGGCGCAATTAAAATTTGCGACAGTATAAAATTAGTTTTTGAATAATTTACTATAGAAAAGTCAATCCCTGGCGCAATTAAAATTTGTGACAGTTGAAAATTATTTTTTGAATAATTTACTATAGAAAAGTCAATCCCTGGCGCAATTAAAATTTGAGACAGTATAAAATTAGTTTTTGAATAATTTACTATAGAAAAGGCAATCCCTGGCGCAATTAAAATTTGTGACAGTATAAAATTAGTTTTTGAATAATTTACTATAGAAAAGTCAATCCCTGGCGCAATTAAAATTTGCGACAGTATAAAATTAGTTTTTGAATAATTTACTATAGAAAAGTCAATCCCTGGCGCAATTAAAATTTGTGACAGTATAAAATTAGTTTTTGAATAATTTACTATAGAAAAGTCAATCCCTGGCGCAATTAAAATTTGCGACAGTATAAAATTAGTTTTTGAATAATTTACTATAGAAAAGTCAATCCCTGGCGTAATTAAAATTTGCGACAGTATAAAATTAGTTTTTGAATAATTTACTATAGAAAAGTCAATCCCTGGCGCAATTAAAATTTGTGACAGTTGAAAATTATTTTTTGAATGATTTACTATAGAAAAGGCAATCCCTGGGATATTTAAAATTTGCGACAGTATAAAATTAGTTTTTGAATAATTTACTATAGAAAAGTCAATCCCTGGCGCAATTAAAATTTGTGACAGTATAAAATTAGTTTTTGAATAATTTACTATAGAAAAGTCAATCCCTGGCGCAATTAAAATTTGCGACAGTATAAAATTAGTTTTTGAATAATTTACTATAGAAAAGTCAAGCCCTGGCGCAATTAAAATTTGTGACAGTTGAAAATTATTTTTTGAATAATTTACTATAGAAAAGTCAATCCCTGGCGCAATTAAAATTTGCGACAGTATAAAATTAGTTTTTGAATAATTTACTATAGAAAAGGCAATCCCTGGCGCAATTAAAATTTGTGACAGTATAAAATTAGTTTTTGAATAATTTACTATAGAAAAGTCAATCCCTGGCGCAATTAAAATTTGCGACAGTATAAAATTAGTTTTTGAATAATTTACTATAGAAAAGTCAATCCCTGGCGCAATTAAAATTTGTGACAGTTGAAAATTATTTTTTGAATAATTTACTATAGAAAAGTCAATCCCTGGCGCAATTAAAATTTGTGACAGTTGAAAATTATTTTTTGAATAATTTACTATAGAAAAGTCAATCCCTGGCGCAATTAAAATTTGCGACAGTATAAAATTAGTTTTTGAATAATTTACTATAGAAAAGGCAATCCCTGGCGCAATTAAAATTTGTGACAGTATAAAATTAGTTTTTGAATAATTTACTATAGAAAAGTCAATCCCTGGCGCAATTAAAATTTGCGACAGTATAAAATTATTTTTTGAATAATTTACTATAGAAAAGTCAATCCCTGGCGCAATTAAAATTTGTGACAGTATAAAATTAGTTTTTGAATAATTTACTATAGAAAAGTCAATCCCTGGCGCAATTAAAATTTGCGACAGTATAAAATTAGTTTTTGAATAATTTACTATAGAAAAGTCAATCCCTGGCGTAATTAAAATTTGCGACAGTATAAAATTAGTTTTTGAATAATTTACTATAGAAAAGTCAATCCCTGGCGCAATTAAAATTTGTGACAGTTGAAAATTATTTTTTGAATAATTTACTATTGAAAAGGCAATCCCTGGGATATTTAAAATTTGTGACAGTATAAAATTAGTTTTTGAATAATTTACTATAGAAAAGTCAATCCCTGGCGCAATTAAAATTTGCGACAGTATAAAATTATTTTTTGAATAATTTACTATAGAAAAGTCAATCCCTGGCGCAATTAAAATTTGTGACAGTTGAAAATTATTTTTTGAATAATTTACTATAGAAAAGTCAATCCCTGGCGCAATTAAAATTTGCGACAGTATAAAATTAGTTTTTGAATAATTTACTATAGAAAAGTCAATCCCTGGCGCAATTAAAATTTGTGACAGTTGAAAATTATTTTTTGAATAATTTACTATAGAAAAGTCAATCCCTGGCGCAATTAAAATTTGCGACAGTATAAAATTAGTTTTTGAATAATTTACTATAGAAAAGTCAATCCCTGGCGCAATTAAAATTTGTGACAGTATAAAATTAGTTTTTGAATAATTTACTATAGAAAAGTCAATCCCTGGCGCAATTAAAATTTGCGACAGTATAAAATTAGTTTTTGAATAATTTACTATAGAAAAGTCAATCCCTGGCGTAATTAAAATTTGCGACAGTATAAAATTAGTTTTTGAATAATTTACTATAGAAAAGTCAATCCCTGGCGCAATTAAAATTTGTGACAGTTGAAAATTATTTTTTGAATAATTTACTATAGAAAAGGCAATCCCTGGGATATTTAAAATTTGCGACAGTATAAAATTATAAAAATTATATAAACTAATTTTATACTGTCGCAAATTTTAATTGCGCCAGGGATTGACTTTTCTATAGTAAATTATTCAAAAAATAATTTTCAACTGTCACAAATTTTAATTGCGCCAGGGATTGCCTTTTCTATAGTAAATTATTCAAAAAATAATTTTATACTGTCGCAAATTTTAATTACGCCAGGGATTGCCTTTTCTATAGTAAATTATTCAAAAACTAATTTTATACTGTCGCAAATTTTAAATATCCCAGGGATTGACTTTTCTATAGTAAATTATTCAAAAACTAATTTTATACTGTCACAAATTTTAATTGCGCCAGGGATTGACTTTTCTATAGTAAATTATTCAAAAAATAATTTTCAACTGTCACAAATTTTAATTGCGCCAGGGATTGCCTTTTCTATAGTAAATTATTCAAAAATAATTTTATACTGTCGCAAATTTTAATTACGCCAGGGATTGCCTTTTCTATAGTAAATTATTCAAAAAATAATTTTATACTGTCGCAAATTTTAATTACGCCAGGGATTGACTTTTCTATAGTAAATTATTCAAAAACTAATTTTATACTGTCGCAAATTTTATGTGCGCCAGGGATTTTTGAATAATTTACTATAGAAAAGTCAATCCCTGGCGCAATTAAAATTTGTGACAGTTGAAAATTATTTTTTGAATAATTTACTATAGAAAAGTCAATCCCTGGCGCAATTAAAATTTGTGACAGTATAAAATTATTTTTTGAATAATTTACTATAGAAAAGTCAATCCCTGGCGCAATTAAAATTTGTGACAGTTGAAAATTATTTTTTGAATAATTTACTATAGAAAAGTCAATCCCTGGCGCAATTAAAATTTGCGACAGTATAAAATTAGTTTTTGAATAATTTACTATAGAAAAGGCAATCCCTGGCGTAATTAAAATTTGCGACAGTATAAAATTATTTTTTGAATAATTTACTATAGAAAAGTCAATCCCTGGGATATTTAAAATTTGCGACAGTATAAAATTAGTTTTTGAATAATTTACTATAGAAAAGGCAATCCCTGGCGCAATTAAAATTTGTGACAGTTGAAAATTATTTTTTGAATAATTTACTATAGAAAAGTCAATCCCTGGCGCAATTAAAATTTGTGACAGTATAAAATTAGTTTTTGAATAATTTACTATAGAAAAGGCAATCCCTGGCGCAATTAAAATTTGTGACAGTATAAAATTATTTTTTGAATAATTTACTATAGAAAAGTCAATCCCTGGCGCAATTAAAATTTGTGACAGTATAAAATTAGTTTTTGAATAATTTACTATAGAAAAGTCAATCCCTGGCGCAATTAAAATTTGCGACAGTATAAAATTAGTTTTTGAATAATTTACTATAGAAAAGTCAATCCCTGGCGTAATTAAAATTTGCGACAGTATAAAATTAGTTTTTGAATAATTTACTATAGAAAAGTCAATCCCTGGCGCACATAAAATTTGCGACAGTATAAAATTAGTTTTTGAATAATTTACTATAGAAAAGTCAATCCCTGGCGTAATTAAAATTTGTGACAGTTGAAAATTAGTTTTTGAATAATTTACTATAGAAAAGTCAATCCCTGGCGCAATTAAAATTTGCGACAGTATAAAATTAGTTTTTGAATAATTTACTATAGAAAAGTCAATCCCTGGCGCAATTAAAATTTGTGACAGTATAAAATTAGTTTTTGAATAATTTACTATAGAAAAGGCAATCCCTGGCGTAATTAAAATTTGCGACAGTATAAAATTATTTTTTGAAAAATTTACTATAGAAAAGTCAATCCCTGGCGCAATTAAAATTTGTGACAGTATAAAATTATTTTTTGAATAATTTACTATAGAATAGTCAATCCCTGGCGCAATTAAAATTTGTGACAGTTGAAAATTATTTTTTGAATAATTTACTATAGAAAAGTCAATCCCTGGCGCAATTAAAATTTGCGACAGTATAAAATTAGTTTTTGAATAATTTACTATAGAAAAGGCAATCCCTGGCGTAATTAAAATTTGCGACAGTATAAAATTATTTTTTGAATAATTTACTATAGAAAAGTCAATCCCTGGGATATTTAAAATTTGCGACAGTATAAAATTAGTTTTTGAATAATTTACTATAGAAAAGGCAATCCCTGGCGCAATTAAAGTTTGTGACAGTTGAAAATTATTTTTTGAATAATTTACTATAGAAAAGTCAATCCCTGGCGCAATTAAAATTTGTGACAGTATAAAATTAGTTTTTGAATAATTTACTATAGAAAAGGCAATTTTAATTGCGCCAGGGATTGACTTTTCTATAGTAAATTATTCAAAAACTAATTTTATACTGTCACAAATTTTAATTGCGCCAGGGATTGACTTTTCTATAGTAAATTATTCAAAAACTAATTTTCAACTGTCACAAATTTTAATTACGCCAGGGATTGACTTTTCTATAGTAAATTATTCAAAAACTAATTTTATACTGTCGCAAATTTTATGTGCGCCAGGGATTGACTTTTCTATAGTAAATTATTCAAAAAATAATTTTCAACTGTCACAAATTTTAATTGCGCCAGGGATTGCCTTTTCTATAGTAAATTATTCAAAAAATAATTTTCAACTGTCACAAATTTTAATTACGCCAGGGATTGACTTTTCTATAGTAAATTATTCAAAAACTAATTTTATACTGTCGCAAATTTTATGTGCGCCAGGGATTTTTGAATAATTTACTATAGAAAAGTCAATCCCTGGCGCAATTAAAATTTGCGACAGTATAAAATTATTTTTTGAATAATTTACTATAGAAAAGTCAATCCCTGGCGCAATTAAAATTTGCTACAGTATAAAATTAGTTTTTGAATAATTTACTATAGAAAAGTCAATCCCTGGCGCAATTAAAATTTGTGACAGTTGAAAATTAGTTTTTGAATAATTTACTATAGAAAAGGCAATCCCTGGCGTAATTAAAATTTGTGACAGTTGAAAATTATTTTTTGAATAATTTACTATAGAAAAGGCAATCCCTGGCGTAATTAAAATTTGTGACAGTATAAAATTAGTTTTTGAATAATTTACTATAGAAAAGTCAATCCCTGGGATATTTAAAATTTGCGACAGTATAAAATTAGTTTTTGAATAATTTACTATAGAAAAGGCAATCCCTGGCGCAATTAAAATTTGTGACAGTATAAAATTATTTTTTGAATAATTTACTATAGAAAAGGCAATCCCTGGCGTAATTAAAATTTGCGACAGTATAAAATTAGTTTTTGAATAATTTACTATAGAAAAGTCAATCCCTGGCGCAATTAAAATTTGTGACAGTTGAAAATTAGTTTTTGAATAATTTACTATAGAAAAGTCAATCCCTGGGATATTTAAAATTTGCGACAGTATAAAATTAGTTTTTGAATAATTTACTATAGAAAAGTCAATCCCTGGGATATTTAAAATTTGCGACAGTATAAAATTAGTTTTTGAATAATTTACTATAGAAAAGTCAATCCCTGGCGCACATAAAATTTGTGACAGTATAAAATTAGTTTTTGAATAATTTACTATAGAAAAGGCAATCCCTGGCGCAATTAAAATTTGTGACAGTTGAAAATTATTTTTTGAATAATTTACTATAGAAAAGTCAATCCCTGGGATATTTAAAATTTGCGACAGTATAAAATTAGTTTTTGAATAATTTACTATAGAAAAGTCAATCCCTGGCGCAATTAAAATTTGTGACAGTATAAAATTAGTTTTTGAATAATTTACTATAGAAAAGTCAATCCCTGGCGCAATTAAAATTTGTGACAGTTGAAAATTATTTTTTGAATAATTTACTATAGAAAAGGCAATCCCTGGCGTAATTAAAATTTGTGACAGTATAAAATTAGTTTTTGAATAATTTACTATAGAAAAGTCAATCCCTGGCGCAATTAAAATTTGCGACAGTATAAAATTAGTTTTTGAAAAATTTACTATAGAAAAGTCAATCCCTGGCGCAATTAAAATTTGTGACAGTATAAAATTAGTTTTTGAATAATTTACTATAGAAAAGTCAATCCCTGGCGCAATTAAAATTTGTGACAGTTGAAAATTATTTTTTGAATAATTTACTATAGAAAAGTCAATCCCTGGGATATTTAAAATTTTCGACAGTATAAAATTAGTTTTTGAATAATTTACTATAGAAAAGTCAATCCCTGGCGCAATTAAAATTTGCGACAGTATAAAATTAGTTTTTGAATAATTTACTATAGAAAAGGCAATCCCTGGCGTAATTAAAATTTGCGACAGTTGAAAATTATTTTTTGAATAATTTACTATAGAAAAGGCAATCCCTGGCGTAATTAAAATTTGCGACAGTATAAAATTAGTTTTTGAATAATTTACTATAGAAAAGTCAATCCCTGGCGTAATTAAAATTTGTGACAGTTGAAAATTATTTTTTGAATAATTTACTATAGAAAAGGCAATCCCTGGCGTAATTAAAATTTGTGACAGTATAAAATTATTTTTTGAATAATTTACTATAGAAAAGGCAATCCCTGGGATATTTAAAATTTGCGACAGTATAAAATTAGTTTTTGAATAATTTACTATAGAAAAGTCAATCCCTGGGATATTTAAAATTTGCGACAGTATAAAATTAGTTTTTGAATAATTTACTATAGAAAAGTCAATCCCTGGCGCAATTAAAATTTGTGACAGTATAAAATTAGTTTTTGAATAATTTACTATAGAAAAGGCAATCCCTGGGATATTTAAAATTTGCGACAGTATAAAATTAGTTTTTGAATAATTTACTATAGAAAAGTCAATCCCTGGCGCAATTAAAATTTGCGACAGTATAAAATTAGTTTTTGAATAATTTACTATAGAAAAGGCAATCCCTGGCGCAATTAAAATTTGTGACAGTTGAAAATTATTTTTTGAATAATTTACTATAGAAAAGTCAATCCCTGGGATATTTAAAATTTGCGACAGTATAAAATTAGTTTTTGAATAATTTACTATAGAAAAGTCAATCCCTGGCGCAATTAAAATTTGCGACAGTATAAAATTAGTTTTTGAATAATTTACTATAGAAAAGGCAATCCCTGGCGTAATTAAAATTTGCGACAGTTGAAAATTATTTTTTGAATAATTTACTATAGAAAAGGCAATCCCTGGCGTAATTAAAATTTGCGACAGTATAAAATTAGTTTTTGAATAATTTACTATAGAAAAGTCAATCCCTGGCGTAATTAAAATTTGTGACAGTTGAAAATTATTTTTTGAATAATTTACTATAGAAAAGGCAATCCCTGGCGTAATTAAAATTTGTGACAGTATAAAATTATTTTTTGAATAATTTACTATAGAAAAGGCAATCCCTGGGATATTTAAAATTTGCGACAGTATAAAATTAGTTTTTGAATAATTTACTATAGAAAAGTCAATCCCTGGGATATTTAAAATTTGCGACAGTATAAAATTAGTTTTTGAATAATTTACTATAGAAAAGTCAATCCCTGGCGCAATTAAAATTTGTGACAGTATAAAATTAGTTTTTGAATAATTTACTATAGAAAAGGCAATCCCTGGGATATTTAAAATTTGCGACAGTATAAAATTAGTTTTTGAATAATTTACTATAGAAAAGTCAATCCCTGGGATATTTAAAATTTGCGACAGTATAAAATTAGTTTTTGAATAATTTACTATAGAAAAGTCAATCCCTGGGATATTTAAAATTTGCGACAGTATAAAATTAGTTTTTGAATAATTTACTATAGAAAAGTCAATCCCTGGCGCACATAAAATTTGTGACAGTATAAAATTAGTTTTTGAATAATTTACTATAGAAAAGGCAATCCCTGGCGCAATTAAAATTTGTGACAGTTGAAAATTATTTTTTGAATAATTTACTATAGAAAAGTCAATCCCTGGGATATTTAAAATTTGCGACAGTATAAAATTAGTTTTTGAATAATTTACTATAGAAAAGTCAATCCCTGGCGCAATTAAAATTTGTGACAGTATAAAATTAGTTTTTGAATAATTTACTATAGAAAAGTCAATCCCTGGCGCAATTAAAATTTGTGACAGTTGAAAATTATTTTTTGAATAATTTACTATAGAAAAGGCAATCCCTGGCGTAATTAAAATTTGTGACAGTATAAAATTAGTTTTTGAATAATTTACTATAGAAAAGTCAATCCCTGGCGCAATTAAAATTTGCGACAGTATAAAATTAGTTTTTGAAAAATTTACTATAGAAAAGTCAATCCCTGGCGCAATTAAAATTTGTGACAGTATAAAATTAGTTTTTGAATAATTTACTATAGAAAAGTCAATCCCTGGCGCAATTAAAATTTGTGACAGTTGAAAATTATTTTTTGAATAATTTACTATAGAAAAGTCAATCCCTGGAATATTTAAAATTTGCGACAGTATAAAATTAGTTTTTGAATAATTTACTATAGAAAAGTCAATCCCTGGCGCAATTAAAATTTGCGACAGTATAAAATTAGTTTTTGAATAATTTACTATAGAAAAGGCAATCCCTGGCGTAATTAAAATTTGCGACAGTTGAAAATTATTTTTTGAATAATTTACTATAGAAAAGGCAATCCCTGGCGTAATTAAAATTTGCGACAGTATAAAATTAGTTTTTGAATAATTTACTATAGAAAAGTCAATCCCTGGCGTAATTAAAATTTGTGACAGTTGAAAATTATTTTTTGAATAATTTACTATAGAAAAGGCAATCCCTGGCGTAATTAAAATTTGTGACAGTTGAAAATTATTTTTTGAATAATTTACTATAGAAAAGGCAATCCCTGGCGTAATTAAAATTTGTGACAGTATAAAATTAGTTTTTGAATAATTTACTATAGAAAAGTCAATCCCTGGGATATTTAAAATTTGCGACAGTATAAAATTAGTTTTTGAATAATTTACTATAGAAAAGTCAATCCCTGGCGCAATTAAAATTTGTGACAGTATAAAATTAGTTTTTGAATAATTTACTATAGAAAAGGCAATCCCTGGGATATTTAAAATTTGCGACAGTATAAAATTAGTTTTTGAATAATTTACTATAGAAAAGTCAATCCCTGGCGCAATTAAAATTTGCGACAGTATAAAATTAGTTTTTGAATAATTTACTATAGAAAAGGCAATCCCTGGCGTAATTAAAATTTGCGACAGTTGAAAATTATTTTTTGAATAATTTACTATAGAAAAGGCAATCCCTGGCGTAATTAAAATTTGCGACAGTATAAAATTAGTTTTTGAATAATTTACTATAGAAAAGTCAATCCCTGGCGTAATTAAAATTTGTGACAGTTGAAAATTATTTTTTGAATAATTTACTATAGAAAAGGCAATCCCTGGCGTAATTAAAATTTGTGACAGTATAAAATTATTTTTTGAATAATTTACTATAGAAAAGTCAATCCCTGGCGCAATTAAAATTTGTGACAGTATAAAATTATTTTTTGAATAATTTACTATAGAAAAGGCAATCCCTGGCGTAATTAAAATTTGTGACAGTATAAAATTAGTTTTTGAATAATTTACTATAGAAAAGTCAATCCCTGGCGTAATTAAAATTTGTGACAGTTGAAAATTATTTTTTGAATAATTTACTATAGAAAAGTCAATCCCTGGCGCAATTAAAATTTGTGACAGTATAAAATTATTTTTTGAATAATTTACTATAGAAAAGTCAATCCCTGGCGAAATTAAAATTTGTGACAGTTGAAAATTAGTTTTTGAATAATTTACTATAGAAAAGTCAATCCCTGGCGCAATTAAAATTTGTGACAGTTGAAAATTATTTTTTGAATAATTTACTATAGAAAAGGCAATCCCTGGGATATTTAAAATTTGCGACAGTATAAAATTAGTTTTTGAATAATTTACTATAGAAAAGTCAATCCCTGGGATATTTAAAATTTGCGACAGTATAAAATTATTTTTTGAATAATTTACTATAGAAAAGTCAATCCCTGGCGCAATTAAAATTTGTGACAGTTGAAAATTATTTTTTGAATAATTTACTATAGAAAAGTCAATCCCTGGGATATTTAAAATTTGCGACAGTATAAAATTAGTTTTTGAATAATTTACTATAGAAAAGTCAATCCCTGGCGCAATTAAAATTTGTGACAGTATAAAATTATTTTTTGAATAATTTACTATAGAAAAGGCAATCCCTGGGATATTTAAAATTTGCGACAGTATAAAATTAGTTTTTGAATAATTTACTATAGAAAAGGCAATCCCTGGGATATTTAAAATTTGTGACAGTATAAAATTATTTTTTGAATAATTTACTATAGAAAAGGCAATCCCTGGGATATTTAAAATTTGCGACAGTATAAAATTAGTTTTTGAATAATTTACTATAGAAAAGTCAATCCCTGGCGCAATTAAAATTTGTGACAGTATAAAATTAGTTTTTGAATAATTTACTATAGAAAAGGCAATCCCTGGCGTAATTAAAATTTGCGACAGTATAAAATTATTTTTTGAATAATTTACTATAGAAAAGGCAATCCCTGGGATATTTAAAATTTGCGACAGTATAAAATTAGTTTTTGAATAATTTACTATAGAAAAGTCAATCCCTGGCGCAATTAAAATTTGTGACAGTATAAAATTAGTTTTTGAATAATTTACTATAGAAAAGGCAATCCCTGGCGTAATTAAAATTTGCGACAGTATAAAATTAGTTTTTGAATAATTTACTATAGAAAAGTCAATCCCTGGCGCAATTAAAATTTGTGACAGTATAAAATTAGTTTTTGAATAATTTACTATAGAAAAGTCAATCCCTGGCGCAATTAAAATTTGCGACAGTATAAAATTAGTTTTTGAATAATTTACTATAGAAAAGTCAATCCCTGGCGCAATTAAAATTTGTGACAGTTGAAAATTAGTTTTTGAATAATTTACTATAGAAAAGGCAATCCCTGGCGTAATTAAAATTTGTGACAGTTGAAAATTATTTTTTGAATAATTTACTATAGAAAAGGCAATCCCTGGCGTAATTAAAATTTGTGACAGTATAAAATTAGTTTTTGAATAATTTACTATAGAAAAGTCAATCCCTGGGATATTTAAAATTTGCGACAGTATAAAATTAGTTTTTGAATAATTTACTATAGAAAAGGCAATCCCTGGCGCAATTAAAATTTGTGACAGTATAAAATTATTTTTTGAATAATTTACTATAGAAAAGGCAATCCCTGGCGTAATTAAAATTTGCGACAGTATAAAATTAGTTTTTGAATAATTTACTATAGAAAAGTCAATCCCTGGCGTAATTAAAATTTGTGACAGTTGAAAATTATTTTTTGAATAATTTACTATAGAAAAGTCAATCCCTGGCGCAATTAAAATTTGTGACAGTATAAAATTAGTTTTTGAATAATTTACTATAGAAAAGTCAATCCCTGGCGCAATTAAAATTTGTGACAGTTGAAAATTAGTTTTTGAATAATTTACTATAGAAAAGGCAATCCCTGGCGTAATTAAAATTTGCGACAGTATAAAATTAGTTTTTGAATAATTTACTATAGAAAAGTCAATCCCTGGGATATTTAAAATTTGCGACAGTATAAAATTAGTTTTTGAATAATTTACTATAGAAAAGTCAATCCCTGGCGCACATAAAATTTGTGACAGTATAAAATTAGTTTTTGAATAATTTACTATAGAAAAGGCAATCCCTGGCGCAATTAAAATTTGTGACAGTTGAAAATTATTTTTTGAATAATTTACTATAGAAAAGTCAATCCCTGGGATATTTAAAATTTGCGACAGTATAAAATTAGTTTTTGAATAATTTACTATAGAAAAGTCAATCCCTGGCGCAATTAAAATTTGTGACAGTATAAAATTAGTTTTTGAATAATTTACTATAGAAAAGTCAATCCCTGGCGCAATTAAAATTTGTGACAGTTGAAAATTATTTTTTGAATAATTTACTATAGAAAAGGCAATCCCTGGCGTAATTAAAATTTGTGACAGTATAAAATTAGTTTTTGAATAATTTACTATAGAAAAGTCAATCCCTGGCGCAATTAAAATTTGCGACAGTATAAAATTAGTTTTTGAATAATTTACTATAGAAAAGTCAATCCCTGGCGCAATTAAAATTTGTGACAGTATAAAATTAGTTTTTGAATAATTTACTATAGAAAAGTCAATCCCTGGCGCAATTAAAATTTGTGACAGTTGAAAATTATTTTTTGAATAATTTACTATAGAAAAGTCAATCCCTGGGATATTTAAAATTTGCGACAGTATAAAATTAGTTTTTGAATAATTTACTATAGAAAAGTCAATCCCTGGCGCAATTAAAATTTGTGACAGTATAAAATTATTTTTTGAATAATTTACTATAGAAAAGTCAATCCCTGGCGTAATTAAAATTTGTGACAGTTGAAAATTAGTTTTTGAATAATTTACTATAGAAAAGGCAATCCCTGGGATATTTAAAATTTGCGACAGTATAAAATTAGTTTTTGAATAATTTACTATAGAAAAGTCAATCCCTGGCGTAATTAAAATTTGCGACAGTTGAAAATTATTTTTTGAATAATTTACTATAGAAAAGGCAATCCCTGGCGTAATTAAAATTTGCGACAGTATAAAATTAGTTTTTGAATAATTTACTATAGAAAAGTCAATCCCTGGCGTAATTAAAATTTGTGACAGTTGAAAATTATTTTTTGAATAATTTACTATAGAAAAGGCAATCCCTGGCGTAATTAAAATTTGTGACAGTATAAAATTATTTTTTGAATAATTTACTATAGAAAAGTCAATCCCTGGCGCAATTAAAATTTGTGACAGTATAAAATTATTTTTTGAATAATTTACTATAGAAAAGGCAATCCCTGGGATATTTAAAATTTGCGACAGTATAAAATTAGTTTTTGAATAATTTACTATAGAAAAGTCAATCCCTGGCGCAATTAAAATTTGCGACAGTATAAAATTATTTTTTGAATAATTTACTATAGAAAAGTCAATCCCTGGCGTAATTAAAATTTGTGACAGTTGAAAATTAGTTTTTGAATAATTTACTATAGAAAAGGCAATCCCTGGGATATTTAAAATTTGCGACAGTATAAAATTAGTTTTTGAATAATTTACTATAGAAAAGTCAATCCCTGGCGCAATTAAAATTTGTGACAGTTGAAAATTATTTTTTGAATAATTTACTATAGAAAAGTCAATCCCTGGCGTAATTAAAATTTGTGACAGTTGAAAATTATTTTTTGAATAATTTACTATAGAAAAGTCAATCCCTGGCGCAATTAAAATTTGTGACAGTATAAAATTAGTTTTTGAATAATTTACTATAGAAAAGTCAATCCCTGGCGCAATTAAAATTTGTGACAGTTGAAAATTATTTTTTGAATAATTTACTATAGAAAAGTCAATCCCTGGCGCAATTAAAATTTGCGAAAGTATAAAATTATTTTTTGAATAATTTACTATAGAAAAGTCAATCCCTGGCGCAATTAAAATTTGTGACAGTATAAAATTAGTTTTTGAATAATTTACTATAGAAAAGGCAATCCCTGGCGTAATTAAAATTTGCGACAGTATAAAATTAGTTTTTGAATAATTTACTATAGAAAAGGCAATCCCTGGCGCAATTAAAATTTGTGACAGTTGAAAATTAGTTTTTGAATAATTTACTATAGAAAAGGCAATCCCTGGCGTAATTAAAATTTGCGACAGTATAAAATTATTTTTTGAATAATTTACTATAGAAAAGTCAATCCCTGGCGTAATTAAAATTTGTGACAGTTGAAAATTATTTTTTGAATAATTTACTATAGAAAAGGCAATCCCTGGGATATTTAAAATTTGCGACAGTATAAAATTAGTTTTTGAATAATTTACTATAGAAAAGTCAATCCCTGGGATATTTAAAATTTGCGACAGTATAAAATTAGTTTTTGAATAATTTACTATAGAAAAGTCAATCCCTGGGATATTTAAAATTTGCGACAGTATAAAATTAGTTTTTGAATAATTTACTATAGAAAAGTCAATCCCTGGCGCACATAAAATTTGTGACAGTATAAAATTAGTTTTTGAATAATTTACTATAGAAAAGGCAATCCCTGGCGTAATTAAAATTTGCGACAGTATAAAATTATTTTTTGAATAATTTACTATAGAAAAGGCAATCCCTGGCGCAATTAAAATTTGTGACAGTTGAAAATTATTTTTTGAATAATTTACTATAGAAAAGTCAATCCCTGGCGCAATTAAAATTTGCGACAGTATAAAATTAGTTTTTGAATAATTTACTATAGAAAAGGCAATCCCTGGCGTAATTAAAATTTGCGACAGTATAAAATTAGTTTTTGAATAATTTACTATAGAAAAGTCAATCCCTGGCGCAATTAAAATTTGTGACAGTATAAAATTATTTTTTGAATAATTTACTATAGAAAAGTCAATCCCTGGGATATTTAAAATTTGCGACAGTATAAAATTATTTTTTGAATAATTTACTATAGAAAAGTCAATCCCTGGCGCAATTAAAATTTGTGACAGTATAAAATTAGTTTTTGAATAATTTACTATAGAAAAGGCAATCCCTGGCGTAATTAAAATTTGCGACAGTATAAAATTAGTTTTTGAATAATTTACTATAGAAAAGTCAATCCCTGGCGCAATTAAAATTTGTGACAGTATAAAATTAGTTTTTGAATAATTTACTATAGAAAAGGCAATCCCTGGCGTAATTAAAATTTGCGACAGTATAAAATTAGTTTTTGAATAATTTACTATAGAAAAGTCAATCCCTGGCGTAATTAAAATTTGTGACAGTATAAAATTAGTTTTTGAATAATTTACTATAGAAAAGGCAATCCCTGGCGTAATTAAAATTTGCGACAGTATAAAATTAGTTTTTGAATAATTTACTATAGAAAAGTCAATCCCTGGCGCAATTAAAATTTGCGACAGTATAAAATTAGTTTTTGAATAATTTACTATAGAAAAGGCAATCCCTGGCGTAATTAAAATTTGCGACAGTATAAAATTATTTTTTGAATAATTTACTATAGAAAAGTCAATCCCTGGCGTAATTAAAATTTGTGACAGTTGAAAATTATTTTTTGAATAATTTACTATAGAAAAGGCAATCCCTGGGATATTTAAAATTTGCGACAGTATAAAATTAGTTTTTGAATAATTTACTATAGAAAAGTCAATCCCTGGCGCAATTAAAATTTGTGACAGTATAAAATTAGTTTTTGAATAATTTACTATAGAAAAGGCAATCCCTGGCGTAATTAAAATTTGCGACAGTATAAAATTAGTTTTTGAATAATTTACTATAGAAAAGGCAATCCCTGGCGCAATTAAAATTTGTGACAGTATAAAATTAGTTTTTGAATAATTTACTATAGAAAAGGCAATCCCTGGCGTAATTAAAATTTGCGACAGTATAAAATTAGTTTTTGAATAATTTACTATAGAAAAGGCAATCCCTGGCGTAATTAAAATTTGCGACAGTATAAAATTATTTTTTGAATAATTTACTATAGAAAAGTCAATCCCTGGCGCAATTAAAATTTGTGACAGTTGAAAATTAGTTTTTGAATAATTTACTATAGAAAAGGCAATCCCTGGCGCAATTAAAATTTGTGACAGTTGAAAATTATTTTTTGAATAATTTACTATAGAAAAGGCAATCCCTGGCGCAATTAAAATTTGTGACAGTATAAAATTAGTTTTTGAATAATTTACTATAGAAAAGTCAATCCCTGGCGCACATAAAATTTGTGACAGTATAAAATTAGTTTTTGAATAATTTACTATAGAAAAGGCAATCCCTGGCGTAATTAAAATTTGCGACAGTATAAAATTATTTTTTGAATAATTTACTATAGAAAAGTCAATCCCTGGCGCAATTAAAATTTGCGACAGTATAAAATTAGTTTTTGAATAATTTACTATAGAAAAGTCAATCCCTGGCGCAATTAAAATTTGTGACAGTATAAAATTATTTTTTGAATAATTTACTATAGAAAAGTCAATCCCTGGCGCAATTAAAATTTGTGACAGTTGAAAATTAGTTTTTGAATAATTTACTATAGAAAAGTCAATCCCTGGCGCAATTAAAATTTGTGACAGTATAAAATTATTTTTTGAATAATTTACTATAGAAAAGTCAATCCCTGGCGTAATTAAAATTTGTGACAGTTGAAAATTATTTTTTGAATAATTTACTATAGAAAAGTCAATCCCTGGCGCAATTAAAATTTGTGACAGTATAAAATTAGTTTTTGAATAATTTACTATAGAAAAGTCAATCCCTGGCGCAATTAAAATTTGTGACAGTATAAAATTAGTTTTTGAATAATTTACTATAGAAAAGGCAATCCCTGGCGCAATTAAAATTTGCGACAGTATAAAATTAGTTTTTGAATAATTTACTATAGAAAAGGCAATCCCTGGGATATTTAAAATTTGCAACAGTATAAAATTAGTTTACTGTTGAAAATTAGTTTTTGAATAATTTACTATAGAAAAGTCAATCCCTGGCGCAATTAAAATTTGTGACAGTATAAAATTAGTTTTTGAATAATTTACTATAGAAAAGGCAATCCCTGGCGCAATTAAAATTTGTGACAGTTGAAAATTATTTTTTGAATAATTTACTATAGAAAAGGCAATCCCTGGGATATTTAAAATTTGCGACAGTTGAAAATTAGTTTTTGAATAATTTACTATAGAAAAGGCAATCCCTGGCGCAATTAAAATTTGCGACAGTATAAAATTAGTTTTTGAATAATTTACTATAGAAAAGGCAATCCCTGGGATATTTAAAATTTGCGACAGTATAAAATTAGTTTTTGAATAATTTACTATAGAAAAGTCAATCCCTGGCGCAATTAAAATTTGTGACAGTTGAAAATTATTTTTTGAATAATTTACTATAGAAAAGTCAATCCCTGGCGCAATTAAAATTTGTGACAGTATAAAATTATTTTTTGAATAATTTACTATAGAAAAGGCAATCCCTGGGATATTTAAAATTTGCGACAGTATAAAATTAGTTTTTGAATAATTTACTATAGAAAAGGCAATCCCTGGCGCAATTAAAATTTGTGACAGTTGAAAATTATTTTTTGAATAATTTACTATAGAAAAGTCAATCCCTGGCGCAATTAAAATTTGTGACAGTTGAAAATTATTTTTTGAATAATTTACTATAGAAAAGTCAATCCCTGGCGCAATTAAAATTTGTGACAGTATAAAATTATTTTTTGAATAATTTACTATAGAAAAGGCAATCCCTGGGATATTTAAAATTTGCGACAGTATAAAATTATTTTTTGAATAATTTACTATAGAAAAGGCAATCCCTGGCGCAATTAAAATTTGTGACAGTATAAAATTAGTTTTTGAATAATTTACTATAGAAAAGGCAATCCCTGGCGCAATTAAAATTTGTGACAGTTGAAAATTATTTTTTGAATAATTTACTATAGAAAAGTCAATCCCTGGCGCAATTAAAATTTGTGACAGTTGAAAATTATTTTTTGAATAATTTACTATAGAAAAGTCAATCCCTGGCGCAATTAAAATTTGTGACAGTTGAAAATTATTTTTTGAATAATTTACTATAGAAAAGTCAATCCCTGGGATATTTAAAATTTGCGACAGTATAAAATTATTTTTTGAATAATTTACTATAGAAAAGGCAATCCCTGGCGCAATTAAAATTTGTGACAGTATAAAATTAGTTTTTGAATAATTTACTATAGAAAAGTCAATCCCTGGCGCAATTAAAATTTGTGACAGTTGAAAATTAGTTTTTGAATAATTTACTATAGAAAAGGCAATCCCTGGCGTAATTAAAATTTGCGACAGTATAAAATTAGTTTTTGAATAATTTACTATAGAAAAGTCAATCCCTGGGATATTTAAAATTTGCGACAGTATAAAATTAGTTTTTGAATAATTTACTATAGAAAAGTCAATCCCTGGCGCACATAAAATTTGTGACAGTATAAAATTAGTTTTTGAATAATTTACTATAGAAAAGGCAATCCCTGGCGCAATTAAAATTTGTGACAGTTGAAAATTATTTTTTGAATAATTTACTATAGAAAAGTCAATCCCTGGGATATTTAAAATTTGCGACAGTATAAAATTAGTTTTTGAATAATTTACTATAGAAAAGTCAATCCCTGGCGCAATTAAAATTTGTGACAGTATAAAATTAGTTTTTGAATAATTTACTATAGAAAAGTCAATCCCTGGCGCAATTAAAATTTGTGACAGTTGAAAATTATTTTTTGAATAATTTACTATAGAAAAGGCAATCCCTGGCGTAATTAAAATTTGTGACAGTATAAAATTAGTTTTTGAATAATTTACTATAGAAAAGTCAATCCCTGGCGCAATTAAAATTTGCGACAGTATAAAATTAGTTTTTGAATAATTTACTATAGAAAAGTCAATCCCTGGCGCAATTAAAATTTGTGACAGTATAAAATTAGTTTTTGAATAATTTACTATAGAAAAGTCAATCCCTGGCGCAATTAAAATTTGTGACAGTTGAAAATTATTTTTTGAATAATTTACTATAGAAAAGTCAATCCCTGGGATATTTAAAATTTGCGACAGTATAAAATTAGTTTTTGAATAATTTACTATAGAAAAGTCAATCCCTGGCGCAATTAAAATTTGTGACAGTATAAAATTATTTTTTGAATAATTTACTATAGAAAAGTCAATCCCTGGCGTAATTAAAATTTGTGACAGTTGAAAATTAGTTTTTGAATAATTTACTATAGAAAAGGCAATCCCTGGGATATTTAAAATTTGCGACAGTATAAAATTAGTTTTTGAATAATTTACTATAGAAAAGTCAATCCCTGGCGTAATTAAAATTTGCGACAGTTGAAAATTATTTTTTGAATAATTTACTATAGAAAAGGCAATCCCTGGCGTAATTAAAATTTGCGACAGTATAAAATTAGTTTTTGAATAATTTACTATAGAAAAGTCAATCCCTGGCGTAATTAAAATTTGTGACAGTTGAAAATTATTTTTTGAATAATTTACTATAGAAAAGGCAATCCCTGGCGTAATTAAAATTTGTGACAGTATAAAATTATTTTTTGAATAATTTACTATAGAAAAGTCAATCCCTGGCGCAATTAAAATTTGTGACAGTATAAAATTATTTTTTGAATAATTTACTATAGAAAAGGCAATCCCTGGGATATTTAAAATTTGCGACAGTATAAAATTAGTTTTTGAATAATTTACTATAGAAAAGTCAATCCCTGGCGCAATTAAAATTTGCGACAGTATAAAATTATTTTTTGAATAATTTACTATAGAAAAGTCAATCCCTGGCGTAATTAAAATTTGTGACAGTTGAAAATTAGTTTTTGAATAATTTACTATAGAAAAGGCAATCCCTGGGATATTTAAAATTTGCGACAGTATAAAATTAGTTTTTGAATAATTTACTATAGAAAAGTCAATCCCTGGCGCAATTAAAATTTGTGACAGTTGAAAATTATTTTTTGAATAATTTACTATAGAAAAGTCAATCCCTGGCGTAATTAAAATTTGTGACAGTTGAAAATTATTTTTTGAATAATTTACTATAGAAAAGTCAATCCCTGGCGCAATTAAAATTTGTGACAGTATAAAATTAGTTTTTGAATAATTTACTATAGAAAAGTCAATCCCTGGCGCAATTAAAATTTGTGACAGTTGAAAATTATTTTTTGAATAATTTACTATAGAAAAGTCAATCCCTGGCGCAATTAAAATTTGCGAAAGTATAAAATTATTTTTTGAATAATTTACTATAGAAAAGTCAATCCCTGGCGCAATTAAAATTTGTGACAGTATAAAATTAGTTTTTGAATAATTTACTATAGAAAAGGCAATCCCTGGCGTAATTAAAATTTGCGACAGTATAAAATTAGTTTTTGAATAATTTACTATAGAAAAGGCAATCCCTGGCGCAATTAAAATTTGTGACAGTTGAAAATTAGTTTTTGAATAATTTACTATAGAAAAGGCAATCCCTGGCGTAATTAAAATTTGCGACAGTATAAAATTATTTTTTGAATAATTTACTATAGAAAAGTCAATCCCTGGCGTAATTAAAATTTGTGACAGTTGAAAATTATTTTTTGAATAATTTACTATAGAAAAGGCAATCCCTGGGATATTTAAAATTTGCGACAGTATAAAATTAGTTTTTGAATAATTTACTATAGAAAAGTCAATCCCTGGGATATTTAAAATTTGCGACAGTATAAAATTAGTTTTTGAATAATTTACTATAGAAAAGTCAATCCCTGGGATATTTAAAATTTGCGACAGTATAAAATTAGTTTTTGAATAATTTACTATAGAAAAGTCAATCCCTGGCGCACATAAAATTTGTGACAGTATAAAATTAGTTTTTGAATAATTTACTATAGAAAAGGCAATCCCTGGCGTAATTAAAATTTGCGACAGTATAAAATTATTTTTTGAATAATTTACTATAGAAAAGGCAATCCCTGGCGCAATTAAAATTTGTGACAGTTGAAAATTATTTTTTGAATAATTTACTATAGAAAAGTCAATCCCTGGCGCAATTAAAATTTGCGACAGTATAAAATTAGTTTTTGAATAATTTACTATAGAAAAGGCAATCCCTGGCGTAATTAAAATTTGCGACAGTATAAAATTAGTTTTTGAATAATTTACTATAGAAAAGTCAATCCCTGGCGCAATTAAAATTTGTGACAGTATAAAATTATTTTTTGAATAATTTACTATAGAAAAGTCAATCCCTGGGATATTTAAAATTTGCGACAGTATAAAATTATTTTTTGAATAATTTACTATAGAAAAGTCAATCCCTGGCGCAATTAAAATTTGTGACAGTATAAAATTAGTTTTTGAATAATTTACTATAGAAAAGGCAATCCCTGGCGTAATTAAAATTTGCGACAGTATAAAATTAGTTTTTGAATAATTTACTATAGAAAAGTCAATCCCTGGCGCAATTAAAATTTGTGACAGTATAAAATTAGTTTTTGAATAATTTACTATAGAAAAGGCAATCCCTGGCGTAATTAAAATTTGCGACAGTATAAAATTAGTTTTTGAATAATTTACTATAGAAAAGTCAATCCCTGGCGTAATTAAAATTTGTGACAGTATAAAATTAGTTTTTGAATAATTTACTATAGAAAAGGCAATCCCTGGCGTAATTAAAATTTGCGACAGTATAAAATTAGTTTTTGAATAATTTACTATAGAAAAGTCAATCCCTGGCGCAATTAAAATTTGCGACAGTATAAAATTAGTTTTTGAATAATTTACTATAGAAAAGGCAATCCCTGGCGTAATTAAAATTTGCGACAGTATAAAATTATTTTTTGAATAATTTACTATAGAAAAGTCAATCCCTGGCGTAATTAAAATTTGTGACAGTTGAAAATTATTTTTTGAATAATTTACTATAGAAAAGGCAATCCCTGGGATATTTAAAATTTGCGACAGTATAAAATTAGTTTTTGAATAATTTACTATAGAAAAGTCAATCCCTGGCGCAATTAAAATTTGTGACAGTATAAAATTAGTTTTTGAATAATTTACTATAGAAAAGGCAATCCCTGGCGTAATTAAAATTTGCGACAGTATAAAATTAGTTTTTGAATAATTTACTATAGGAAAGGCAATCCCTGGCGCAATTAAAATTTGTGACAGTATAAAATTAGTTTTTGAATAATTTACTATAGAAAAGGCAATCCCTGGCGTAATTAAAATTTGCGACAGTATAAAATTAGTTTTTGAATAATTTACTATAGAAAAGGCAATCCCTGGCGTAATTAAAATTTGCGACAGTATAAAATTATTTTTTGAATAATTTACTATAGAAAAGTCAATCCCTGGCGCAATTAAAATTTGTGACAGTTGAAAATTAGTTTTTGAATAATTTACTATAGAAAAGGCAATCCCTGGCGCAATTAAAATTTGTGACAGTTGAAAATTATTTTTTGAATAATTTACTATAGAAAAGGCAATCCCTGGCGCAATTAAAATTTGTGACAGTATAAAATTAGTTTTTGAATAATTTACTATAGAAAAGTCAATCCCTGGCGCACATAAAATTTGTGACAGTATAAAATTAGTTTTTGAATAATTTACTATAGAAAAGGCAATCCCTGGCGTAATTAAAATTTGCGACAGTATAAAATTATTTTTTGAATAATTTACTATAGAAAAGTCAATCCCTGGCGCAATTAAAATTTGCGACAGTATAAAATTAGTTTTTGAATAATTTACTATAGAAAAGTCAATCCCTGGCGCAATTAAAATTTGTGACAGTATAAAATTATTTTTTGAATAATTTACTATAGAAAAGTCAATCCCTGGCGCAATTAAAATTTGTGACAGTTGAAAATTAGTTTTTGAATAATTTACTATAGAAAAGTCAATCCCTGGCGCAATTAAAATTTGTGACAGTATAAAATTATTTTTTGAATAATTTACTATAGAAAAGTCAATCCCTGGCGTAATTAAAATTTGTGACAGTTGAAAATTATTTTTTGAATAATTTACTATAGAAAAGTCAATCCCTGGCGCAATTAAAATTTGTGACAGTATAAAATTAGTTTTTGAATAATTTACTATAGAAAAGTCAATCCCTGGCGCAATTAAAATTTGTGACAGTATAAAATTAGTTTTTGAATAATTTACTATAGAAAAGGCAATCCCTGGCGCAATTAAAATTTGCGACAGTATAAAATTAGTTTTTGAATAATTTACTATAGAAAAGGCAATCCCTGGGATATTTAAAATTTGCAACAGTATAAAATTAGTTTACTGTTGAAAATTAGTTTTTGAATAATTTACTATAGAAAAGTCAATCCCTGGCGCAATTAAAATTTGTGACAGTATAAAATTAGTTTTTGAATAATTTACTATAGAAAAGGCAATCCCTGGCGCAATTAAAATTTGTGACAGTTGAAAATTATTTTTTGAATAATTTACTATAGAAAAGGCAATCCCTGGGATATTTAAAATTTGCGACAGTTGAAAATTAGTTTTTGAATAATTTACTATAGAAAAGGCAATCCCTGGCGCAATTAAAATTTGCGACAGTATAAAATTAGTTTTTGAATAATTTACTATAGAAAAGGCAATCCCTGGGATATTTAAAATTTGCGACAGTATAAAATTAGTTTTTGAATAATTTACTATAGAAAAGTCAATCCCTGGCGCAATTAAAATTTGTGACATTTGAAAATTATTTTTTGAATAATTTACTATAGAAAAGTCAATCCCTGGCGCAATTAAAATTTGTGACAGTATAAAATTATTTTTTGAATAATTTACTATAGAAAAGGCAATCCCTGGGATATTTAAAATTTGCGACAGTATAAAATTAGTTTTTGAATAATTTACTATAGAAAAGGCAATCCCTGGCGCAATTAAAATTTGTGACAGTTGAAAATTATTTTTTGAATAATTTACTATAGAAAAGTCAATCCCTGGCGCAATTAAAATTTGTGACAGTTGAAAATTATTTTTTGAATAATTTACTATAGAAAAGTCAATCCCTGGCGCAATTAAAATTTGTGACAGTATAAAATTATTTTTTGAATAATTTACTATAGAAAAGGCAATCCCTGGGATATTTAAAATTTGCGACAGTATAAAATTATTTTTTGAATAATTTACTATAGAAAAGGCAATCCCTGGCGCAATTAAAATTTGTGACAGTATAAAATTAGTTTTTGAATAATTTACTATAGAAAAGGCAATCCCTGGCGCAATTAAAATTTGTGACAGTTGAAAATTATTTTTTGAATAATTTACTATAGAAATGTCAATCCCTGGCGCAATTAAAATTTGTGACAGTTGAAAATTATTTTTTGAATAATTTACTATAGAAAAGTCAATCCCTGGCGCAATTAAAATTTGTGACAGTTGAAAATTATTTTTTGAATAATTTACTATAGAAAAGTCAATCCCTGGGATATTTAAAATTTGCGACAGTATAAAATTATTTTTTGAATAATTTACTATAGAAAAGGCAATCCCTGGCGCAATTAAAATTTGTGACAGTATAAAATTAGTTTTTGAATAATTTACTATAGAAAAGGCAATCCCTGGGATATTTAAAATTTGCGACAGTATAAAATTAGTTTTTGAATAATTTACTATAGAAAAGTCAATCCCTGGGATATTTAAAATTTGCGACAGTATAAAATTAGTTTTTGAATAATTTACTATAGAAAAGTCAATCCCTGGGATATTTAAAATTTGCGACAGTATAAAATTAGTTTTTGAATAATTTACTATAGAAAAGTCAATCCCTGGCGCAATTAAAATTTGTGACAGTTGAAAATTATTTTTTGAAAAATTTACTATAGAAAAGGCAATCCCTGGCGCAATTAAAATTTGTGACAGTTGAAAATTATTTTTTGAATAATTTACTATAGAAAAGGCAATCCCTGGCGTAATTAAAATTTGTGACAGTTGAAAATTATTTTTTGAATAATTTACTATAGAAAAGTCAATCCCTGGCGCAATTAAAATTTGTGACAGTATAAAATTATTTTTTGAATAATTTACTATAGAAAAGTCAATCCCTGGCGCAATTAAAATTTGTGACAGTATAAAATTAGTTTTTGAATAATTTACTATAGAAAAGTCAATCCCTGGGATATTTAAAATTTGCGACAGTATAAAATTAGTTTTTGAATAATTTACTATAGAAAAGTCAATCCCTGGCGCAATTAAAATTTGTGACAGTTGAAAATTATTTTTTGAATAATTTACTATAGAAAAGTCAATCCCTGGTGTAATTAAAATTTGTGACAGTTGAAAATTATTTTTTGAATAATTTACTATAGAAAAGTCAATACCTGGCGCAATTAAAATTTGTGACAGTTGAAAATTATTTTTTGAATAATTTACTATAGAAAAGGCAATCCCTGGGATATTTAAAATTTGCGACAGTATAAAATTAGTTTTTGAATAATTTACTATAGAAAAGGCAATCCCTGGCGCAATTAAAATTTGTGACAGTATAAAATTAGTTTTTGAATAATTTACTATAGAAAAGTCAATCCCTGGCGCAATTAAAATTTGTGACAGTATAAAATTAGTTTTTGAATAATTTACTATAGAAAAGTCAATCCCTGGGATATTTAAAATTTGCGACAGTATAAAATTTCTATAGTAAATTATTCAAAAAATAATTTTCAACTGTCACAAATTTTAATTGCGCCAGGGATTGCCTTTTCTATAGTAAATTTTTCAAAAAATAATTTTCAACTGTCACAAATTTTAATTGCGCCAGGGATTGACTTTTCTATAGTAAATTATTCAAAAACTAATTTTATACTGTCGCAAATTTTAAATATCCCAGGGATTGACTTTTCTATAGTAAATTATTCAAAAACTAATTTTATACTGTCACAAATTTTAATTGCGCCAGGGATTGACTTTTCTATAGTAAATTATTCAAAAAATAATTTTCAACTGTCACAAATTTTAATTGCGCCAGGGATTGACTTTTCTATAGTAAATTATTCAAAAAATAATTTTATACTGTCGCAAATTTTAATTGCGCCAGGGATTGACTTTTCTATAGTAAATTATTCAAAAACTAATTTTATACTGTCGCAAATTTTAAATATCCCAGGATTGACTTTTCTATAGTAAATTATTCAAAAACTAATTTTATACTGTCGCAAATTTTAAATATCCAGGGATTGACTTTTCTATAGTAAATTATTCAAAAAATAATTTTATACTGTCACAAATTTTAATTGCGCCAGGATTGACTTTTCTATAGTAAATTATTCAAAAAATAATTTTCAACTGTCACAAATTTTAATTGCGCCAGGGATTGACTTTTCTATAGTAAATTATTCAAAAACTAATTTTATACTGTCACAAATTTTAATTGCGCCAGGGATTGACTTTTCTATAGTAAATTATTCAAAAAATAATTTTCAACTGTCACAAATTTTAATTACGCCAGGGATTGACTTTTCTATAGTAAATTATTCAAAAACTAATTTTATACTGTCACAAATTTTAATTGCGCCAGGGATTGACTTTTCTATAGTAAATTATTCAAAAACTAATTTTATACTGTCGCAAATTTTAAATATCCCAGGGATTGACTTTTCTATAGTAAATTATTCAAAAAATAATTTTCAACTGTCACAAATTTTAATTACGCCAGGGATTGACTTTTCTATAGTAAATTATTCAAAAACTAATTTTATACTGTCACAAATTTTAATTGCGCCAGGGATTGACTTTTCTATAGTAAATTATTCAAAAACTAATTTTATACTGTCGCAAATTTTAAATATCCCAGGGATTGCCTTTTCTATAGTAAATTATTCAAAAAATAATTTTCAACTGTCACAAATTTTAATTGCGCCAGGGATTGACTTTTCTATAGTAAATTATTCAAAAAATAATTATCAACTGTCACAAATTTTAATTGCGCCAGGGATTGACTTTTCTATAGTAAATTATTCAAAAAATAATTTTCAACTGTCACAAATTTTAATTGCGCCAGGGATTGACTTTTCTATAGTAAATTATTCAAAAAATAATTTTCAACTGTCACAAATTTTAATTACGCCAGGGATTGACTTTTCTATAGTAAATTATTCAAAAAATAATTTTCAACTGTCACAAATTTTAATTGCGCCAGGGATTGACTTTTCTATAGTAAATTATTCAAAAAATAATTTTATACTGTCACAAATTTTAATTGCGCCAGGGATTGACTTTTCTATAGTAAATTATTCAAAAAATAATTTTCAACTGTCACAAATTTTAATTACGCCAGGGATTGCCTTTTCTATAGTAAATTATTCAAAAAATAATTTTCAACTGTCACAAATTTTAATTGCGCCAGGGATTGCCTTTTCTATAGTAAATTTTTCAAAAAATAATTTTCAACTGTCACAAATTTTAATTGCGCCAGGGATTGACTTTTCTATAGTAAATTATTCAAAAACTAATTTTATACTGTCGCAAATTTTAAATATCCCAGGGATTGACTTTTCTATAGTAAATTATTCAAAAACTAATTTTATACTGTCGCAAATTTTAAATATCCCAGGGATTGACTTTTCTATAGTAATATATTCAAAAACTAATTTTATACTGTCGCAAATTTTAAATATCCCAGGGATTGCCTTTTCTATAGTAAATTATTCAAAAAATAATTTTATACTGTCACAAATTTTAATTGCGCCAGGGATTGACTTTTCTATAGTAAATTATTCAAAAAATAATTTTCAACTGTCACAAATTTTAATTGCGCCAGGGATTGACTTTTCTATAGTAAATTATTCAAAAAATAATTTTCAACTGTCACAAATTTTAATTACGCCAGGGATTGACTTTTCTATAGTAAATTATTCAAAAACTAATTTTATACTGTCACAAATTTTAATTGCGCCAGGGATTGACTTTTCTATAGTAAATTATTCAAAAACTAATTTTATACTGTCGCAAATTTTAAATATCCCAGGGATTGACTTTTCTATAGTAAATTATTCAAAAAATAATTTTCAACTGTCACAAATTTTAATTACGCCAGGGATTGACTTTTCTATAGTAAATTATTCAAAAACTAATTTTATACTGTCACAAATTTTAATTGCGCCAGGGATTGACTTTTCTATAGTAAATTATTCAAAAACTAATTTTATACTGTCGCAAATTTTAAATATCCCAGGGATTGCCTTTTCTATAGTAAATTATTCAAAAAATAATTTTCAACTGTCACAAATTTTAATTGCGCCAGGGATTGACTTTTCTATAGTAAATTATTCAAAAAATAATTTTCAACTGTCACAAATTTTAATTGCGCCAGGGATTGACTTTTCTATAGTAAATTATTCAAAAAATAATTTTCAACTGTCACAAATTTTAATTGCGCCAGGGATTGACTTTTCTATAGTAAATTATTCAAAAACTAATTTTATACTGTCGCAAATTTTAAATATCCCAGGGATTGCCTTTTCTATAGTAAATTATTCAAAAACTAATTTTATACTGTCACAAATTTTAATTGCGCCAGGGATTGACTTTTCTATAGTAAATTATTCAAAAAATAATTTTATACTGTCGCAAATTTTAATTACGCCAGGGATTGCCTTTTCTATAGTAAATTATTCAAAAACTAATTTTATACTGTCACAAATTTTAATTGCGCCAGGGATTGACTTTTCTATAGTAAATTATTCAAAAAATAATTTTCAACTGTCACAAATTTTAATTGCGCCAGGGATTGACTTTTCTATAGTAAATTATTCAAAAATAATTTTCAACTGTCACAAATTTTAATTGCGCCAGGGATTGCCTTTTCTATAGTAAATTATTCAAAAACTAATTTTATACTGTCACAAATTTTAATTACGCCAGGGATTGCCTTTTCTATAGTAAATTTTTCAAAAAATAATTTTCAACTGTCACAAATTTTAATTGCGCCAGGGATTGACTTTTCTATAGTAAATTATTCAAAAAAATAATTTTCAACTGTCACAAATTTTAATTGCGCCAGGGATTGCCTTTTCTATAGTAAATTATTCAAAAACTAATTTTATACTGTCGCAAATTTTAAATATCCCAGGGATTGCCTTTTCTATAGTAAATTATTCAAAAAATAATTTTATACTGTCGCAAATTTTAATTGCGCCAGGGATTGACTTTTCTATAGTAAATTTTTCAAAAAATAATTTTCAACTGTCACAAATTTTAATTGCGCCAGGGATTGACTTTTCTATAGTAAATTATTCAAAAAAATAATTTTCAACTGTCACAAATTTTTAATTGCGCCAGGGATTGCCTTTTCTATAGTAAATTATTCAAAAAATAATTTTATACTGTCGCAAATTTTAATTGCGCCAGGGATTGACTTTTCTATAGTAAATTATTCAAAAAATAATTTTCAACTGTCACAAATTTTAATTGCGCCAGGGATTGACTTTTCTATAGTAAATTATTCAAAAAATAATTTTATACTGTCGCAAATTTTAATTGCGCCAGGGATTGACTTTTCTATAGTAAATTATTCAAAAAATAATTTTCAACTGTCACAAATTTTAATTGCGCCAGGGATTGACTTTTCTATAGTAAATTATTCAAAAAATAATTTTCAACTGTCACAAATTTTAATTGCGCCAGGGATTGCCTTTTCTATAGTAAATTATTCAAAAACTAATTTTATACTGTCACAAATTTTAATTGCGCCAGGGATTGCCTTTTCTATAGTAAATTATTCAAAAAATAATTTTATACTGTCGCAAATTTTAAATATCCCAGGGATTGCCTTTTCTATAGTAAATTATTCAAAAACTAATTTTATACTGTCGCAAATTTTAATTACGCCAGGGATTGCCTTTTCTATAGTAAATTATTCAAAAAATAATTTTATACTGTCGCAAATTTTAATTACGCCAGGGATTGCCTTTTCTATAGTAAATTATTCAAAAAATAATTTTCAACTGTCACAAATTTTAATTGCGCCAGGGATTGCCTTTTCTATAGTAAATTTTTCAAAAAATAATTTTCAACTGTCACAAATTTTAATTGCGCCAGGGATTGCCTTTTCTATAGTAAATTATTCAAAAAATAATTTTATACTGTCACAATATTTAATTGCGCCAGGGATTGACTTTTCTATAGTAAATTATTCAAAAACTAATTTTCAACTGTCGCAAATTTTAATTACGCCAGGGATTGCCTTTTCTATAGTAAATTATTCAAAAACTAATTTTATACTGTCGCAAATTTTAAATATCCCAGGGATTGCCTTTTCTATAGTAAATTATTCAAAAACTAATTTTATACTGTCGCAAATTTAAATATCCCAGGGATTGACTTTTCTATAGTAAATTATTCAAAAACTAATTTTATACTGTCGCAAATTTTAAATATCCCAGGGATTGCCTTTTCTATAGTAAATTATTCAAAAAATAATTTTCAACTGTCACAAATTTTAATTGCGCCAGGGATTGACTTTTCTATAGTAAATTATTCAAAAAATAATTTTCAACTGTCACAAATTTTAATTGCGCCAGGGATTGCCTTTTCTATAGTAAATTATTCAAAAACTAATTTTATACTGTCACAAATTTTAATTGCGCCAGGGATTGCCTTTTCTATAGTAAATTATTCAAAAAATAATTTTATACTGTCGCAAATTTTAAATATCCCAGGGATTGACTTTTCTATAGTAAATTATTCAAAAACTAATTTTATACTGTCGCAAATTTTAATTACGCCAGGGATTGCCTTTTCTATAGTAAATTATTCAAAAACTAATTTTATACTGTCACAAATTTTAATTACGCCAGGGATTGACTTTTCTATAGTAAATTATTCAAAAAATAATTTTCAACTGTCACAAATTTAATTGCGCCAGGGATTGACTTTTCTATAGTAAATTATTCAAAAACTAATTTTCAACTGTCACAAATTTTAATTGCGCCAGGGATTGCCTTTTCTATAGTAAATTATTCAAAAACTAATTTTATACTGTCACAAATTTTAATTGCGCCAGGGATTGCCTTTTCTATAGTAAATTATTCAAAAAATAATTTTATACTGTCGCAAATTTTAAATATCCCAGGGATTGCCTTTTCTATAGTAAATTATTCAAAAACTAATTTTATACTGTCGCAAATTTTAATTGCGCCAGGGATTGCCTTTTCTATAGTAAATTTTTTCAAAAAATAATTTTCAACTGTCACAAATTTTAATTGCGCCAGGGATTGACTTTTCTATAGTAAATTATTCAAAAACTAATTTTATACTGTCGCAAATTTAATTGCGCCAGGGATTGACTTTTCTATAGTAAATTATTCAAAAACTAATTTTATACTGTCACAAATTTTAAATATCCCAGGGATTGACTTTTCTATAGTAAATTATTCAAAAACTAATTTTATACTGTCGCAAATTTTAATTGCGCCAGGGATTGCCTTTTCTATAGTAAATTTTTCAAAAAATAATTTTCAACTGTCACAAATTTTAATTGCGCCAGGGATTGACTTTTCTATAGTAAATTATTCAAAAACTAATTTTATACTGTCGCAAATTTTAATTGCGCCAGGGATTGACTTTTCTATAGTAAATTATTCAAAAAATAATTTTCAACTGTCACAAATTTTAATTGCGCCAGGGATTGACTTTTCTATAGTAAATTATTCAAAAAATAATTTTCAACTGTCACAAATTTTAATTGCGCCAGGGATTGACTTTTCTATAGTAAATTATTCAAAAAATAATTTTCAACTGTCACAAATTTTAATTGCGCCAGGGATTGCCTTTTCTATAGTAAATTATTCAAAAAATAATTTTATACTGTCACAAATTTTAATTGCGCCAGGGATTGACTTTTCTATAGTAAATTATTCAAAAACTAATTTTATACTGTCACAAATTTTAAATATCCCAGGGATTGACTTTTCTATAGTAAATTATTCAAAAACTAATTTTATACTGTCGCAAATTTTAATTGCGCCAGGGATTGCCTTTTCTATAGTAAATTTTTCAAAAAATAATTTTATACTGTCACAAATTTTAATTGCGCCAGGGATTGACTTTTCTATAGTAAATTATTCAAAAAATAATTTTCAACTGTCACAAATTTTAATTGCGCCAGGGATTGACTTTTCTATAGTAAATTATTCAAAAAATAATTTTCAACTGTCACAAATTTTAATTGCGCCAGGGATTGACTTTTCTATAGTAAATTATTCAAAAACTAATTTTATACTGTCGCAAATTTTAAATATCCCAGGGATTGACTTTTCTATAGTAAATTATTCAAAAACTAATTTTATACTGTCACAAATTTTAATTGCGCCAGGGATTGCCTTTTCTATAGTAAATTATTCAAAAACTAATTTTATACTGTCGCAAATTTTAAATATCCCAGGGATTGACTTTTCTATAGTAAATTATTCAAAAAATAATTTTCAACTGTCACAAATTTTAATTGCGCCAGGGATTGACTTTTCTATAGTAAATTATTCAAAAAATAATTTTCAACTGTCACAAATTTTAATTGCGCCAGGGATTGACTTTTCTATAGTAAATTATTCAAAAACTAATTTTATACTGTCGCAAATTTTAAATATCCCAGGGATTGACTTTTCTATAGTAAATTATTCAAAAACTAATTTTATACTGTCGCAAATTTTAAATATCCCAGGGATTGCCTTTTCTATAGTAAATTATTCAAAAAATAATTTTATACTGTCACAAATTTTAATTGCGCCAGGGATTGCCTTTTCTATAGTAAATTATTCAAAAAATAATTTTCAACTGTCACAAATTTTAATTACGCCAGGGATTGACTTTTCTATAGTAAATTATTCAAAAACTAATTTTCAACTGTCACAAATTTTAATTGCGCCAGGGATTGACTTTTCTATAGTAAATTATTCAAAAAATAATTTTCAACTGTCACAAATTTTAATTACGCCAGGGATTGACTTTTCTATAGTAAATTATTCAAAAAATAATTTTCAACTGTCACAAATTTTAATTGCGCCAGGGATTGACTTTTCTATAGTAAATTATTCAAAAAATAATTTTCAACTGTCACAAATTTTAATTGCGCCAGGGATTGACTTTTCTATAGTAAATTATTCAAAAAATAATTTTCAACTGTCACAAATTTTAATTGCGCCAGGGATTGACTTTTCTATAGTAAATTATTCAAAAAATAATTTTCAACTGTCACAAATTTTAATTACGCCAGGGATTGACTTTTCTATAGTAAATTATTCAAAAAATAATTTTATACTGTCACAAATTTTAATTGCGCCAGGGATTGCCTCTTCTATAGTAAATTATTCAAAAACTAATTTTATACTGTCGCAAATTTTAATTGCGCCAGGGATTGCCTTTTCTATAGTAAATTATTCAAAAAATAATTTTCAACTGTCACAAATTTTAATTACGCCAGGGATTGACTTTTCTATAGTAAATTATTCAAAAACTAATTTTCAACTGTCACAAATTTTAATTGCGCCAGGGATTGACTTTTCTATAGTAAATTATTCAAAAAATAATTTTCAACTGTCACAAATTTTAATTACGCCAGGGATTGACTTTTCTATAGTAAATTATTCAAAAACTAATTTTATACTGTCACAAATTTTAATTACGCCAGGGATTGCCTTTTCTATAGTAAATTATTCAAAAACTAATTTTCAACTGTCACAAATTTTAATTACGCCAGGGATTGCCTTTTCTATAGTAAATTATTCAAAAAATAATTTTCAACTGTCACAAATTTTAATTACGCCAGGGATTGACTTTTCTATAGTAAATTATTCAAAAAATAATTTTATACTGTCACAAATTTTAATTGCGCCAGGGATTGCCTTTTCTATAGTAAATTATTCAAAAAATAATTTTATACTGTCGCAAATTTTAATTACGCCAGGGATTGACTTTTCTATAGTAAATTATTCAAAAAATAATTTTATACTGTCGCAAATTTTAAATATCCCAGGGATTGCCTTTTCTATAGTAAATTATTCAAAAAATAATTTTCAACTGTCACAAATTTTAATTACACCAGGGATTGACTTTTCTATAGTAAATTATTCAAAAAATAATTTTATACTGTCGCAAATTTTAATTACGCCAGGGATTGCCTTTTCTATAGTAAATTATTCAAAAACTAATTTTATACTGTCGCAAATTTTAATTACGCCAGGGATTGCCTTTTCTATAGTAAATTATTCAAAAAATAATTTTATACTGTCACAAATTTTAATTGCGCCAGGGATTGACTTTTCTATAGTAAATTATTCAAAAACTAATTTTATACTGTCGCAAATTTTAATTGCGCCAGGGATTGCCTTTTCTATAGTAAATTATTCAAAAACTAATTTTATACTGTCGCAAATTTTAAATATCCCAGGGATTGCCTTTTCTATAGTAAATTATTCAAAAACTAATTTTATACTGTCGCAAATTTTAATTACACCAGGGATTGACTTTTCTATAGTAAATTTTTCAAAAACTAATTTTATACTGTCACAAATTTTAATTACGCCAGGGATTGACTTTTCTATAGTAAATTATTCAAAAAATAATTTTATACTGTCACAAATTTTAATTGCGCCAGGGATTGCTTTTTCTATAGTAAATTATTCAAAAAATAATTTTATACTGTCGCAAATTTTAATTACGCCAGGGATTGACTTTTCTATAGTAAATTATTCAAAAAATAATTTTATACTGTCGCAAATTTTAAATATCCCAGGGATTGCCTTTTCTATAGTAAATTATTCAAAAAATAATTTTCAACTGTCACAAATTTTAATTACACCAGGGATTGACTTTTCTATAGTAAATTATTCAAAAAATAATTTTATACTGTCGCAAATTTTAATTACGCCAGGGATTGCCTTTTCTATAGTAAATTATTCAAAAACTAATTTTATACTGTCGCAAATTTTAATTACGCCAGGGATTGCCTTTTCTATAGTAAATTATTCAAAAACTAATTTTATACTGTCACAAATTTTAATTACGCCAGGGATTGACTTTTCTATAGTAAATTTTTCAAAAAATAATTTTATACTGTCACAAATTTTAATTACGCCAGGGATTGACTTTTCTATAGTAAATTATTCAAAAACTAATTTTATACTGTCGCAAATTTTAATTACGCCAGGGATTGCCTTTTCTATAGTAAATTATTCAAAAAATAATTTTCAACTGTCACAAATTTTAATTGCGCCAGGGATTGACTTTTCTATAGTAAATTATTCAAAAAATAATTTTCAACTGTCACAAATTTTAATTACGCCAGGGATTGCCTTTTCTATAGTAAATTATTCAAAAAATAATTTTCAACTGTCACAAATTTTAATTGCGCCAGGGATTGACTTTTCTATAGTAAATTATTCAAAAAATAATTTTCAACTGTCACAAATTTTAATTACGCCAGGGATTGACTTTTCTATAGTAAATTATTCAAAAAATAATTTTATACTGTCACAAATTTTAATTGCGCCAGGGATTGACTTTTCTATAGTAAATTATTCAAAAACTAATTTTATACTGTCGCAAATTTTAAATATCCCAGGGATTGACTTTTCTATAGTAAATTATTCAAAAACTAATTTTATACTGTCGCAAATTTTAAATATCCCAGGGATTGACTTTTCTATAGTAAATTATTCAAAAACTAATTTTATACTGTCACAAATTTTAATTGCGCCAGGGATTGCCTTTTCTATAGTAAATTATTCAAAAACTAATTTTATACTGTCGCAAATTTTAAATATCCCAGGGATTGACTTTTCTATAGTAAATTATTCAAAAAATAATTTTCAACTGTCACAAATTTTAATTGCGCCAGGGATTGACTTTTCTATAGTAAATTATTCAAAAAATAATTTTATACTGTCACAAATTTTAATTGCGCCAGGGATTGACTTTTCTATAGTAAATTATTCAAAAACTAATTTTATACTGTCGCAAATTTTAAATATCCCAGGGATTGACTTTTCTATAGTAAATTATTCAAAAACTAATTTTATACTGTCGCAAATTTTAAATATCCCAGGGATTGCCTTTTCTATAGTAAATTATTCAAAAAATAATTTTCAACTGTCACAAATTTTAATTGCGCCAGGGATTGACTTTTCTATAGTAAATTATTCAAAAAATAATTTTCAACTGTCACAAATTTTAATTGCGCCAGGGATTGCCTTTTCTATAGTAAATTATTCAAAAACTAATTTTATACTGTCACAAATTTTAATTACGCCAGGGATTGACTTTTCTATAGTAAATTATTCAAAAACTAATTTTATACTGTCGCAAATTTTAAATATCCCAGGGATTGCCTTTTCTATAGTAAATTATTCAAAAAATAATTTTATACTGTCACAAATTTTAATTGCGCCAGGGATTGACTTTTCTATAGTAAATTATTCAAAAAATAATTTTATACTGTCACAAATTTTAATTGCGCCAGGGATTGACTTTTCTATAGTAAATTATTCAAAAACTAATTTTATACTGTCACAAATTTTAATTGCTCCAGGGATTGACTTTTCTATAGTAAATTATTCAAAAAATAATTTTATACTGTCACAAATTTTAATTGCGCCAGGGATTGACTTTTCTATAGTAAATTATTCAAAAAATAATTTTATACTGTCACAAATTTTAATTGCGCCAGGGATTGACTTTTCTATAGTAAATTATTCAAAAAATAATTTTCAACTGTCACAAATTTTAATTGCGCCAGGGATTGACTTTTCTATAGTAAATTATTCAAAAAATAATTTTCAACTGTCACAAATTTTAATTGCGCCAGGGATTGCCTTTTCTATAGTAAATTATTCAAAAAATAATTTTATACTGTCACAAATTTTAATTGCGCCAGGGATTGACTTTTCTATAGTAAATTATTCAAAAACTAATTTTATACTGTCGCAAATTTTAAATATCCCAGGGATTGACTTTTCTATAGTAAATTATTCAAAAACTAATTTTATACTGTCACAAATTTTAATTGCGCCAGGGATTGACTTTTCTATAGTAAATTATTCAAAAACTAATTTTATACTGTCACAAATTTTAATTGCGCCAGGGATTGCCTTTTCTATAGTAAATTATTCAAAAACTAATTTTATACTGTCGCAAATTTTAAATATCCCAGGGATTGCCTTTTCTATAGTAAATTATTCAAAAACTAATTTTATACTGTCACAAATTTTAATTGCGCCAGGGATTGCCTTTTCTATAGTAAATTATTCAAAAAATAATTTTATACTGTCGCAAATTTTAAATATCCCAGGGATTGCCTTTTCTATAGTAAATTATTCAAAAACTAATTTTATACTGTCGCAAATTTTAATTGCGCCAGGGATTGCCTTTTCTATAGTAAATTTTTCAAAAAATAATTTTCAACTGTCACAAATTTTAATTGCGCCAGGGATTGCCTTTTCTATAGTAAATTATTCAAAAAATAATTTTATACTGTCACAAATTTTAATTGCGCCAGGGATTGACTTTTCTATAGTAAATTATTCAAAAACTAATTTTATACTGTCACAAATTTTAAATATCCCAGGGATTGACTTTTCTATAGTAAATTATTCAAAAACTAATTTTATACTGTCGCAAATTTTAATTGCGCCAGGGATTGCCTTTTCTATAGTAAATTTTTCAAAAAATAATTTTCAACTGTCACAAATTTTAATTGCGCCAGGGATTGACTTTTCTATAGTAAATTATTCAAAAACTAATTTTATACTGTCGCAAATTTTAATTGCGCCAGGGATTGACTTTTCTATAGTAAATTATTCAAAAAATAATTTTCAACTGTCACAAATTTTAATTGCGCCAGGGATTGACTTTTCTATAGTAAATTATTCAAAAAATAATTTTCAACTGTCACAAATTTTAATTGCGCCAGGGATTGACTTTTCTATAGTAAATTATTCAAAAAATAATTTTCAACTGTCACAAATTTTAATTGTGCCAGGGATTGACTTTTCTATAGTAAATTATTCAAAAACTAATTTTATACTGTCGCAAATTTTAAATATCCCAGGGATTGACTTTTCTATAGTAAATTATTCAAAAAATAATTTTATACTGTCACAAATTTTAATTGCGCCAGGGATTGCCTTTTCTATAGTAAATTATTCAAAAACTAATTTTATACTGTCACAAATTTTAATTGCGCCAGGGATTGCCTTTTCTATAGTAAATTATTCAAAAAATAATTTTATACTGTCACAAATTTTAATTGCGCCAGGGATTGACTTTTCTATAGTAAATTATTCAAAAACTAATTTTCAACTGTCGCAAATTTTAATTACGCCAGGGATTGACTTTTCTATAGTAAATTATTCAAAAAATAATTTTATACTGTCGCAAATTTTAATTGCGCCAGGGATTGACTTTTCTATAGTAAATTATTCAAAAAATAATTTTCAACTGTCACAAATTTTAATTACGCCAGGGATTGCCTTTTCTATAGTAAATTATTCAAAAAATAATTTTCAACTGTCACAAATTTTAATTGCGCCAGGGATTGCCTTTTCTATAGTAAATTATTCAAAAAATAATTTTCAACTGTCACAAATTTTAATTGCGCCAGGGATTGCCTTTTCTATAGTAAATTATTCAAAAAATAATTTTATACTGTCACAAATTTTAATTGCGCCAGGGATTGACTTTTCTATAGTAAATTATTCAAAAACTAATTTTATACTGTCACAAATTTTAAATATCCCAGGGATTGACTTTTCTATAGTAAATTATTCAAAAACTAATTTTATACTGTCGCAAATTTTAATTGCGCCAGGGATTGCCTTTTCTATAGTAAATTTTTCAAAAAATAATTTTCAACTGTCACAAATTTTAATTGCGCCAGGGATTGACTTTTCTATAGTAAATTATTCAAAAACTAATTTTATACTGTCGCAAATTTTAATTGCGCCAGGGATTGACTTTTCTATAGTAAATTATTCAAAAAATAATTTTCAACTGTCACAAATTTTAATTGCGCCAGGGATTGACTTTTCTATAGTAAATTATTCAAAAAATAATTTTCAACTGTCACAAATTTTAATTACACCAGGGATTGACTTTTCTATAGTAAATTATTCAAAAAATAATTTTATACTGTCGCAAATTTTAAATATCCCAGGGATTGCCTTTTCTATAGTAAATTATTCAAAAAATAATTTTCAACTGTCACAAATTTTAATTGCGCCAGGGATTGACTTTTCTATAGTAAATTATTCAAAAACTAATTTTATACTGTCGCAAATTTTAATTGCGCCAGGGATTGACTTTTCTATAGTAAATTATTCAAAAAATAATTTTCAACTGTCACAAATTTTAATTGCGCCAGGGATTGACTTTTCTATAGTAAATTATTCAAAAAATAATTTTCAACTGTCACAAATTTTAATTGCGCCAGGGATTGACTTTTCTATAGTAAATTATTCAAAAAATAATTTTCAACTGTCACAAATTTTAATTGTGCCAGGGATTGACTTTTCTATAGTAAATTATTCAAAAACTAATTTTATACTGTCGCAAATTTTAAATATCCCAGGGATTGACTTTTCTATAGTAAATTATTCAAAAAATAATTTTATACTGTCACAAATTTTAATTGCGCCAGGGATTGCCTTTTCTATAGTAAATTATTCAAAAACTAATTTTATACTGTCACAAATTTTAATTGCGCCAGGGATTGCCTTTTCTATAGTAAATTATTCAAAAAATAATTTTATACTGTCACAAATTTTAATTGCGCCAGGGATTGACTTTTCTATAGTAAATTATTCAAAAACTAATTTTCAACTGTCGCAAATTTTAATTACGCCAGGGATTGACTTTTCTATAGTAAATTATTCAAAAAATAATTTTATACTGTCGCAAATTTTAATTGCGCCAGGGATTGACTTTTCTATAGTAAATTATTCAAAAAATAATTTTCAACTGTCACAAATTTTAATTACGCCAGGGATTGCCTTTTCTATAGTAAATTATTCAAAAAATAATTTTCAACTGTCACAAATTTTAATTGCGCCAGGGATTGCCTTTTCTATAGTAAATTATTCAAAAAATAATTTTCAACTGTCACAAATTTTAATTGCGCCAGGGATTGCCTTTTCTATAGTAAATTATTCAAAAAATAATTTTATACTGTCACAAATTTTAATTGCGCCAGGGATTGACTTTTCTATAGTAAATTATTCAAAAACTAATTTTATACTGTCACAAATTTTAAATATCCCAGGGATTGACTTTTCTATAGTAAATTATTCAAAAACTAATTTTATACTGTCGCAAATTTTAATTGCGCCAGGGATTGCCTTTTCTATAGTAAATTTTTCAAAAAATAATTTTCAACTGTCACAAATTTTAATTGCGCCAGGGATTGACTTTTCTATAGTAAATTATTCAAAAACTAATTTTATACTGTCGCAAATTTAATTGCGCCAGGGATTGACTTTTCTATAGTAAATTATTCAAAAAATAATTTTCAACTGTCACAAATTTTAATTGCGCCAGGGATTGACTTTTCTATAGTAAATTATTCAAAAATAATTTTCAACTGTCACAAATTTTAATTACACCAGGGATTGACTTTTCTATAGTAATTATTCAAAAAATAATTTTATACTGTCGCAAATTTTAAATATCCCAGGGATTGCCTTTTCTATAGTAAATTATTCAAAAAATAATTTTCAACTGTCACAAATTTTAATTGCGCCAGGGATTGACTTTTCTATAGTAAATTATTCAAAAACTAATTTTCAACTGTCACAAATTTTAATTGCGCCAGGGATTGACTTTTCTATAGTAAATTATTCAAAAAATAATTTTATACTGTCGCAAATTTTAAATATCCCAGGGATTGCCTTTTCTATAGTAAATTATTCAAAAAATAATTTTCAACTGTCACAAATTTTAAATATCCCAGGGATTGCCTTTTCTATAGTAAATTATTCAAAAAATAATTTTCAACTGTCACAAATTTTAATTGCGCCAGGGATTGACTTTTCTATAGTAAATTATTCAAAAAATAATTTTCAACTGTCACAAATTTTAATTGCGCCAGGGATTGACTTTTCTATAGTAAATTATTCAAAAAATAATTTTCAACTGTCACAAATTTTAATTGCGCCAGGGATTGCCTTTTCTATAGTAAATTATTCAAAAAATAATTTTATACTGTCACAAATTTTAATTGCGCCAGGGATTGACTTTTCTATAGTAAATTATTCAAAAAATAATTTTCAACTGTCACAAATTTTAATTGCGCCAGGGATTGACTTTTCTATAGTAAATTATTCAAAAAATAATTTTCAACTGTCACAAATTTTAATTGCGCCAGGGATTGACTTTTCTATAGTAAATTATTCAAAAAATAATTTTCAACTGTCACAAATTTTAATTGCACCAGGGATTGACTTTTCTATAGTAAATTATTCAAAAACTAATTTTATACTGTCGCAAATTTTAAATATCCCAGGGATTGACTTTTCTATAGTAAATTATTCAAAAAATAATTTTATACTGTCACAAATTTTAATTGCGCCAGGGATTGCCTTTTCTATAGTAAATTATTCAAAAACTAATTTTATACTGTCACAAATTTTAATTGCGCCAGGGATTGCCTTTTCTATAGTAAATTATTCAAAAAATAATTTTATACTGTCACAAATTTTAATTGCGCCAGGGATTGACTTTTCTATAGTAAATTATTCAAAAACTAATTTTCAACTGTCGCAAATTTTAATTACGCCAGGGATTGACTTTTCTATAGTAAATTATTCAAAAAATAATTTTATACTGTCGCAAATTTTAATTGCGCCAGGGATTGACTTTTCTATAGTAAATTATTCAAAAAATAATTTTCAACTGTCACAAATTTTAATTACGCCAGGGATTGCCTTTTCTATAGTAAATTATTCAAAAAATAATTTTCAACTGTCACAAATTTTAATTGCGCCAGGGATTGCCTTTTCTATAGTAAATTATTCAAAAAATAATTTTCAACTGTCACAAATTTTAATTGCGCCAGGGATTGCCTTTTCTATAGTAAATTATTCAAAAAATAATTTTCAACTGTCACAAATTTTAATTGCGCCAGGGATTGCCTTTTCTATAGTAAATTATTCAAAAAATAATTTTCAACTGTCACAAATTTTAATTGCGCCAGGGATTGCCTTTTCTATAGTAAATTATTCAAAAAATAATTTTATACTGTCGCAAATTTTAAATATCCCAGGGATTGCCTTTTCTATAGTAAATTATTCAAAAAATAATTTTCAACTGTCACAAATTTTAATTACACCAGGGATTGACTTTTCTATAGTAAATTATTCAAAAAATAATTTTATACTGTCGCAAATTTTAAATATCCCAGGGATTGCCTTTTCTATAGTAAATTATTCAAAAAATAATTTTCAACTGTCACAAATTTTAATTGCGCCAGGGATTGACTTTTCTATAGTAAATTATTCAAAAACTAATTTTCAACTGTCACAAATTTTAATTGCGCCAGGGATTGACTTTTCTATAGTAAATTATTCAAAAAATAATTTTATACTGTCGCAAATTTTAAATATCCCAGGGATTGCCTTTTCTATAGTAAATTATTCAAAAAATAATTTTCAACTGTCACAAATTTTAAATATCCCAGGGATTGCCTTTTCTATAGTAAATTATTCAAAAAATAATTTTCAACTGTCACAAATTTTAATTGCGCCAGGGATTGACTTTTCTATAGTAAATTATTCAAAAAATAATTTTCAACTGTCACAAATTTTAATTGCGCCAGGGATTGACTTTTCTATAGTAAATTATTCAAAAAATAATTTTCAACTGTCACAAATTTTAATTGCGCCAGGGATTGCCTTTTCTATAGTAAATTATTCAAAAAATAATTTTATACTGTCACAAATTTTAATTGCGCCAGGGATTGACTTTTCTATAGTAAATTATTCAAAAAATAATTTTCAACTGTCACAAATTTTAATTGCGCCAGGGATTGACTTTTCTATAGTAAATTATTCAAAAAATAATTTTCAACTGTCACAAATTTTAATTGCGCCAGGGATTGACTTTTCTATAGTAAATTATTCAAAAAATAATTTTCAACTGTCACAAATTTTAATTGCACCAGGGATTGACTTTTCTATAGTAAATTATTCAAAAACTAATTTTATACTGTCGCAAATTTTAAATATCCCAGGGATTGACTTTTCTATAGTAAATTATTCAAAAAATAATTTTATACTGTCACAAATTTTAATTGCGCCAGGGATTGCCTTTTCTATAGTAAATTATTCAAAAACTAATTTTATACTGTCACAAATTTTAATTGCGCCAGGGATTGCCTTTTCTATAGTAAATTATTCAAAAAATAATTTTATACTGTCACAAATTTTAATTGCGCCAGGGATTGACTTTTCTATAGTAAATTATTCAAAAACTAATTTTCAACTGTCGCAAATTTTAATTACGCCAGGGATTGACTTTTCTATAGTAAATTATTCAAAAAATAATTTTATACTGTCGCAAATTTTAATTGCGCCAGGGATTGACTTTTCTATAGTAAATTATTCAAAAAATAATTTTCAACTGTCACAAATTTTAATTACGCCAGGGATTGCCTTTTCTATAGTAAATTATTCAAAAAATAATTTTCAACTGTCACAAATTTTAATTGCGCCAGGGATTGCCTTTTCTATAGTAAATTATTCAAAAAATAATTTTCAACTGTCACAAATTTTAATTGCGCCAGGGATTGCCTTTTCTATAGTAAATTATTCAAAAAATAATTTTATACTGTCGCAAATTTTAAATATCCCAGGGATTGCCTTTTCTATAGTAAATTATTCAAAAAATAATTTTCAACTGTCACAAATTTTAATTGCGCCAGGGATTGCCTTTTCTATAGTAAATTATTCAAAAAATAATTTTCAACTGTCGCAAATTTTAAATATCCCAGGGATTGCCTTTTCTATAGTAAATTTTTCAAAAAATAATTTTATACTGTCGCAAATTTTAAATATCCCAGGGATTGCCTTTTCTATAGTAAATTATTCAAAAAATAATTTTATACTGTCACAAATTTTAATTGCGCCAGGGATTGACTTTTCTATAGTAAATTATTCAAAAACTAATTTTATACTGTCGCAAATTTTAAATATAATAAAATTAGTTTTTGAAAAATTTACTATAGAAAAGGCAATCCCTGGGATATTTAAAATTTGCGACAGTTGAAAATTATTTTTTGAATAATTTACTATAGAAAAGGCAATCCCTGGCGCAATTAAAATTTGTGACAGTTGAAAATTATTTTTTGAATAATTTACTATAGAAAAGGCAATCCCTGGGATATTTAAAATTTGCGACAGTATAAAATTATTTTTTGAATAATTTACTATAGAAAAGTCAATCCCTGGGATATTTAAAATTTGTGACAGTATAAAATTAGTTTTTGAATAATTTACTATAGAAAAGTCAATCCCTGGCGCAATTAAAATTTGTGACAGTTGAAAATTATTTTTTGAATAATTTACTATAGAAAAGGCAATCCCTGGCGCAATTAAAATTTGCGACAGTATAAAATTATTTTTGAATAATTTACTATAGAAAAGGCAATCCCTGGCGTAATTAAAATTTGCGACAGTATAAAATTATTTTTTGAATAATTTACTATAGAAAAGTCAATCCCTGGGATATTTAAAATTTGTGACAGTATAAAATTAGTTTTTGAATAATTTACTATAGAAAAGTCAATCCCTGGCGCAATTAAAATTTGTGACAGTTGAAAATTATTTTTTGAATAATTTACTATAGAAAAGTCAATCCCTGGGATATTTAAAATTTGTGACAGTATAAATTATTTTTTTGAATAATTTACTATAGAAAAGTCAATCCCTGGCGCAATTAAAATTTGTGACAGTTGAAAATTAGTTTTTGAATAATTTACTATAGAAAAGGCAATCCCTGGCGCAATTAAAATTTGTGACAGTTGAAAATTATTTTTTGAATAATTTACTATAGAAAAGTCAATCCCTGGCGCAATTAAAATTTGTGACAGTTGATAATTTCTACTATAGAAAAGTCAATCCCTGGCGCAATTAAAATTTGTGACAGTATAAAAATTAGTTTTTGAATAATTTACTATAGAAAAGGCAATCCCTGGCGCAATTAAAATTTGTGACAGTTGAAAATTAGTTTTTGAAAAATTTACTATAGAAAAGGCAATCCCTGGCGCAATTAAAATTTGTGACAGTTGAAAATTATTTTTTGAATAATTTACTATAGAAAAAGTCAATCCCTGGCGCAATTAAAATTTGTGACAGTATAAAATTAGTTTTTGAATAATTTACTATAGAAAAGGCAATCCCTGGCGCAATTAAAATTTGTGACAGTTGAAAATTATTTTTTGAATAATTTACTATAGAAAAGTCAATCCCTGGCGCAATTAAAATTTGTGACAGTTGAAAATTATTTTTTGAATAATTTACTATAGAAAAGTCAATCCCTGGCGCAATTAAAATTTGTGACAGTATAAAATTAGTTTTTGAATAATTTACTATAGAAAAGGCAATCCCTGGCGCAATTAAAATTTGTGACAGTATAAAATTATTTTTTGAATAATTTACTATAGAAAAGTCAATCCCTGGGATATTTAAAATTTGTGACAGTATAAAATTAGTTTTTGAATAATTTACTATAGAAAAGTGAATCCCTGGCGCAATTAAAATTTGTGACAGTTGAAAATTATTTTTTGAATAATTTACTATAGAAAAGTCAATCCCTGGCGCAATTAATATTGCGACAGTATAAAATTAGTTTTTGAATAATTTACTATAGAAAAGTCAATCCCTGGCGCAATTAAAATTTGTGACAGTTGAAAATTAGTTTTTGAATAATTTACTATAGAAAAGTCAATCCCTGGCGCAATTAAAATTTGTGACAGTATAGAAATTAGTTTTTGAATAATTTACTATAGAAAAGGCAATCCCTGGCGCAATTAAAATTTGTGACAGTTGAAAATTATTTTTTGAATAATTTACTATAGAAAAGTCAATCCCTGGCGCAATTAAAATTTGTGACAGTTGAAAATTATTTTTTGAATAATTTACTATAGAAAAGTCAATCCCTGGCGCAATTAAAATTTGTGACAGTTGAAAATTATTTTTTGAATAATTTACTATAGAAAAGTCAATCCCTGGCGCAATTAAAATTTGTGACAGTTGAAAATTTATTTTTTGAATAATTTACTATAGAAAAGTCAATCCCTGGCGCAATTAAAATTTGTGACAGTTGAAAATTATTTTTTGAATAATTTACTATAGAAAAGTCAATCCCTGGCGCAATTAAAATTTGTGACAGTTGAAAATTATTTTTTGAATAATTTACTATAGAAAAGGCAATCCCTGGAGCAATTAAAATTTGTGACAGTTGAAAATTATTTTTTGAATAATTTACTATAGAAAAGTCAATCCCTGGCGCAATTAAAATTTGTGACAGTTGAAAATTATTTTTTGAATAATTTACTATAGAAAAGTCAATCCCTGGCGCAATTAAAATTTGTGACAGTATAAAATTAGTTTTTGAATAATTTACTATAGAAAAGTGCAATCCCTGGCGCAATTAAAATTTGTGACAGTTGAAAATTAGTTTTTGAAAAATTTACTATAGAAAAGGCAATCCCTGGGATATTTAAAATTTGCGACAGTTTGAAAATTATTTTTTGAATAATTTACTATAGAAAAGGCAAATTTTAATTGCGCCAGGGATTGACTTTTCTATAGTAAATTATTCAAAAACTAATTTTATACTGTCACAAATTTTAATTGCGCCAGGGATTGACTTTTCTAATTAAAATTTGTGACAGTTGAAAATTATTTTTTGAATAATTTACTATAGAAAAGTCAATCCCTGGCGCAATTAAAATTTGTGACAGTTGAAAATTATTTTTTGAATAATTTTACTATAGAAAAGTCAATCCCTGGCGCAATTAAAATTTGCGACAGTATAAAATTAGTTTTTGAATAATTTACTATAGAAAAGTCAATCCCTGGCGCAATTAAAATTTGTGACAGTTGAAAATTAGTTTTTGAATAATTTACTATAGAAAAGTCAATCCCTGGCGCAATTAAAATTTGTGACAGTATAAAATTAGTTTTTGAATAATTTACTATAGAAAAGGCAATCCCTGGCGCAATTAAAATTTGTGACAGTATAAAATTATTTTTTGAATAATTTACTATAGAAAAGTCAATCCCTGGGATATTTAAAATTTGTGACAGTATAAAATTATTTTTTGAATAATTTACTATAGAAAAGTCAATCCCTGGCGCAATTAAAATTTGTGACAGTTGAAAATTAGTTTTTGAATAATTTACTATAGAAAAGGCAATCCCTGGCGCAATTAAAATTTGTGACAGTTGAAAATTATTTTTTTGAATAATTTACTATAGAAAAGTCAATCCCTGGCGCAATTAAAATTTGTGACAGTTGAAAATTATTTTTTGAATAATTTACTATAGAAAAGTCAATCCCTGGCGCAATTAAAATTTGTGACAGTTGAAAATTATTTTTTGAATAATTTACTATAGAAAAGTCAATCCCTGGCGCAATTAAAAATTTGTGACAGTTGAAAATTATTTTTTGAATAATTTTACTATAGAAAAGTCAATCCCTGGCGCAATTAAAATTTGTGACAGTTGAAATTATTTTTTGAATAATTTACTATAGAAAAGGCAATCCCTGGCGCAATTAAAATTTGTGACAGTTGAAAATTATTTTTTGAATAATTTACTATAGAAAAGTCAATCCCTGGCGCAATTAAAATTTGTGACAGTTGAAAATTATTTTTTGAATAATTTACTATAGAAAAGTCAATCCCTGGCGCAATTAAAATTTGTGACAGTTGAAAAATTATTTTTTGAATAATTTACTATAGAAAAGTCAATCCCTGGCGCAATTAAAATTTGTGACAGTTGAAATATTATTTTTGAATAATTTACTATAGAAAAGTCAATCCCTGGCGCAATTAAAATTTGTGACAGTTGAAAATTATTTTTTTGAATAATTTACTATAGAAAAGTCAATCCCTGGCGCAATTAAAATTTGTGACAGTTGAAAATTATTTTTTGAATAATTTACTATAGAAAAGTCAATCCCCTGGCGCAATTAAAATTTGTGGCAGTTGAAAATTATTTTTGAATAATTTACTATAGAAAAGTCAATCCCTGGCGCAATTAAAATTTGTGACAGTATAAAATTAGATTGACTTTTCTATAGTAAATTATTCAAAAAATAATTTTCAACTGTCACAAATTTTAATTGCGCCAGGGATTGCCTTTTCTATAGTAAATTATTCAAAAAATAATTTTCAACTGTCACAAATTTTAATTGCGCCAGGGATTGACTTTTCTATAGTAACTTATTCAAAAAATAATTTTCAACTGTCACAAATTTTAATTGCGCCAGGGATTGACTTTTCTATAGTAAATTATTCAAAAAATAATTTTCAACTGTCACAAATTTTAATTGCGCCAGGGATTGACTTTTCTATAGTAAATTATTCAAAAAATAATTTTCAACTGTCACAAATTTTAATTGCGCCAGGGATTGACTTTTCTATAGTAAATTATTCAAAAAATAATTTTCAACTGTCACAAATTTTAATTGCGCCAGGGATTGCCTTTTCTATAGTAAATTATTCAAAAACTAATTTTATACTGTCGCAAATTTTAAATATCCCAGGGATTGCCTTTTCTATAGTAAATTATTCAAAAAATAATTTTATACTGTCACAAATTTTAAATCCGCCAGGGATTGACTTTTCTATAGTAAATTATTCAAAAACTAATTTTCAACTGTCACAAATTTTAATTGCGCCAGGGATTGACTTTTCTATAGTAAATTATTCAAAAAATAATTTTATACTGTCGCAAATTTTAAATATCCCAGGGATTGCCTTTTCTATAGTAAATTATTCAAAAAATAATTTTCAACTGTCGCAAATTTTAAATATCCCAGGGATTGCCTTTTCTATAGTAAATTATTCAAAAAATAATTTTCAACTGTCACAAATTTTAATTGCGCCAGGGATTGCCTTTTCTATAGTAAATTATTCAAAAAATAATTTTCAACTGTCGCAAATTTTAAATATCCCAGGGATTGCCTTTTCTATAGTAAATTTTTCAAAAACTAATTTTATACTGTCACAAATTTTAATTGCGCCAGGGATTGACTTTTCTATAGTAAATTATTCAAAAAATAATTTTATACTGTCACAAATTTTAATTGCGCCAGGGATTGACTTTTCTATAGTAAATTATTCAAAAAACTAATTTTATACTGTCACAAATTTTAATTGCGCCAGGGATTGACTTTTCTATAGTAAATTATTCAAAAAATAATTTTCAACTGTCACAAATTTTAATTGCGCCAGGGATTGACTTTTTCTATAGTAAATTATTCAAAAAATAATTTTATACTGTCGCAAATTTTAATTGCGCCAGGGATTGACTTTTCTATAGTAAATTATTCAAAAAATAATTTTCAACTGTCACAAATTTTAATTGCGCCAGGGATTGACTTTTCTATAGTAAATTATTCAAAAAATAATTTTATACTGTCGCAAATTTTAATTGCGCCAGGGATTGACTTTTCTATAGTAAATTATTCAAAAACTAATTTTATACTGTCACAAATTTTAATTGCGCCAGGGATTGACTTTTCTATAGTAAATTATTCAAAAAATAATTTTCAACTGTCACAAATTTTAATTGCGCCAGGGATTGACTTTTCTATAGTAAATTATTCAAAAAATAATTTTCAACTGTCACAAATTTTAATTGCGCCAGGGATTGACTTTTCTATAGTAAATTATTCAAAAAATAATTTTATACTGTCGCAAATTTTAATTGCGCCAGGGATTGACTTTTCTATAGTAAATTATTCAAAAAATAATTTTCAACTGTCACAAATTTTAATTGCGCCAGGGATTGACTTTTCTATAGTAAATTATTCAAAAAATAATTTTATACTGTCGCAAATTTTAATTGCGCCAGGGATTGACTTTTCTATAGTAAATTATTCAAAAAATAATTTTATACTGTCGCAAATTTTAATTGCGCCAGGGATTGACTTTTCTATAGTAAATTATTCAAAAACTAATTTTATACTGTCACAAATTTTAATTGCGCCAGGGATTGACTTTTCTATAGTAAATTATTCAAAAACTAATTTTCAACTGTCACAAATTTTAATTGCGCCAGGGATTGACTTTTCTATAGTAAATTATTCAAAAAATAATTTTCAACTGTCACAAATTTTAATTGCGCCAGGGATTGACTTTTCTATAGTAAATTATTCAAAAAATAATTTTCAATTGTCACAAATTTTAATTGCGCCAGGGATTGACTTTTCTATAGTAAATTATTCAAAAAATAATTTTATACTGTCGCAAATTTTAATTACGCCAGGGATTGCCTTTTCTATAGTAAATTATTCAAAAAATAATTTTCAACTGTCACAAATTTTAATTGCGCCAGGGATTGACTTTTCTATAGTAAATTATTCAAAAAATAATTTTATACTGTCACAAATTTTAATTGCGCCAGGGATTGACTTTTCTATAGTAAATTATTCAAAAACTAATTTTATACTGTCGCAAATTTTTAAATATCCCAGGGATTGCCTTTTCTATAGTAAATTATTCAAAAAATAATTTTATACTGTCACAAATTTTAATTGCGCCAGGGATTGACTTTTCTATAGTAAATTTTCAAAAACTAATTTTATACTGTCACAAATTTTAATTACGCCAGGGATTGCCTTTTCTATAGTAAAATTATTCAAAAAATAATTTTCAACTGTCACAAATTTTAAATATCCCAGGGATTGCCTTTTCTATAGTAAATTATTCAAAAAAATAATTTTATACTGTCACAAATTTTAATTGCGCCAGGGATTGACTTTTCTATAGTAAATTATTCAAAAACTAATTTTATACTGTCGCAAATTTTAAATATCCCAGGGATTGCCTTTTCTATAGTAAATTATTCAAAAAATAATTTTCAACTGTCACAAATTTTAATTGCGCCAGGGATTGACTTTTCTATAGTAAATTTTTCAAAAAATAATTTTATACTGTCGCAAATTTTAAATATCCCAGGGATTGACTTTTCTATAGTAAATTATTCAAAAACTAATTTTCAACTGTCACAAATTTTAATTGCGCCAGGGATTGACTTTTCTATAGTAAATTATTCAAAAAATAATTTTCAACTGTCACAAATTTTAATTGCGCCAGGGATTGACTTTTCTATAGTAAATTATTCAAAAACTAATTTTATACTGTCGCAAATTTTAAATATCCCAGGGATTGCCTTTTCTATAGTAAATTATTCAAAAAATAATTTTCAACTGTCACAAATTTTAATTACGCCAGGGATTGACTTTTTTATAGTAAATTATTCAAAAACTAATTTTCAACTGTCACAAATTTTAATTGCGCCAGGGATTGACTTTTCTATAGTAAATTATTCAAAAAATAATTTTCAACTGTCACAAATTTTAATTGCGCCAGGGATTGACTTTTCTATAGTAAATTATTCAAAAAATAATTTTCAACTGTCACAAATTTTAATTGCGCCAGGGATTGACTTTTCTATAGTAAATTATTCAAAACTAATTTTATACTGTCGCAAATTTTAACTGCGCCAGGGATTGACTTTTCTATAGTAAATTATTCAAAAAATAATTTTCAACTGTCACAAATTTTAATTGCGCCAGGGATTGACTTTTCTATAGTAAATTATTCAAAAACTAATTTTATACTGTCGCAAATTTTAAATATCCCAGGGATTGACTTTTCTATAGTAAATTATTCAAAAAATAATTTTATACTGTCACAAATTTTAATTGCGCCAGGGATTGCCTTTTCTATAGTAAATTATTCAAAAACTAATTTTATACTGTCACAAATTTTAATTGCGCCAGGGATTGCCTTTTTCTATAGTAAATTATTCAAAAACTAATTTTATACTGTCACAAATTTTAATTGCGCCAGGGATTGACTTTTCTATAGTAAATTATTCAAAAAATAATTTTCAACTGTCACAAATTTTAATTGCGCCAGGGATTGACTTTTCTATAGTAAATTATTCAAAAAATAATTTTCAACTGTCACAAAATTTTAATTGCGCCAGGGATTGACTTTTCTATAGTAAATTATTCAAAAAATAATTTTCAACTGTCACAAATTTTAATTGCGCCAGGGATTGACTTTTCTATAGTAAATTATTCAAAAACTAATTTTATACTGTCGCAAATTTTAAATATCCCAGGGATTGACTTTTCTATAGTAAATTATTCAAAAAATAATTTTATACTGTCACAAATTTTAATTGCGCCAGGGATTGCCTTTTCTATAGTAAATTATTCAAAAACTAATTTTATACTGTCACAAATTTTAATTGCGCCAGGGATTGCCTTTTCTATAGTAAATTATTCAAAAAATAATTTTCAACTGTCACAAATTTTAATTGCGCCAGGGATTGACTTTTCTATAGTAAATTATTCAAAAAATAATTTTCAACTGTCACAAATTTTAATTGCGCCAGGGATTGACTTTTCTATAGTAAATTATTCAAAAAATAATTTTCAACTGTCACAAATTTTAATTACGCCAGGGATTGACTTTTCTATAGTAAATTATTCAAAAACTAATTTTATACTGTCACAAATTTTAATTGCGCCAGGGATTGACTTTTCTATAGTAAATTATTCAAAAAATAATTTTCAACTGTCACAAATTTTAATTACACCAGGGATTGACTTTTTCTATAGTAAATTATTCAAAAAATAATTTTCAACTGTCACAAATTTTAATTGCGCCAGGGATTGACTTTTCTATAGTAAATTATTCAAAAAATAATTTTATACTGTCACAAATTTTAATTGCGCCAGGGATTGACTTTTTTTATAGTAAATTATTCAAAAAATAATTTTCAACTGTCACAAATTTTAATTGCGCCAGGGATTGACTTTTCTATAGTAAATTATTCAAAAAATAATTTTCAACTGTCACAAATCTTAATTGCGCCAGGGATTGACTTTTCTATAGTAAATTATTCAAAAACTAATTTTCAACTGTCACAAATTTTAATTACGCCAGGGATTGCCTTTTCTATAGTAAATTATTCAAAAAATAATTTTGTACTGTCGCAAATTTTAATTACGCCAGGGATTGCCTTTTCTATAGTAAATTATTCAAAAACTAATTTTCAACTGTCACAAATTTTAATTACGCCAGGGATTGACTTTTCTATAGTAAATTATTCAAAAAATAATTTTCAACTGTCACAAATTTTAATTGCGCCAGGGATTGACTTTTCTATAGTAAATTATTCAAAAAATAATTTTATACTGTCGCAAATTTTAATTGCGCCAGGGATTGACTTTTCTATAGTAAATTATTCAAAAACTAATTTTATACTGTCACAAATTTTAATTGCGCCAGGGATTGCCTTTTCTATAGTAAATTATTCAAAAAATAATTTTCAACTGTCGTAAATTTTAAATATCCCAGGGATTGCCTTTTCTATAGTAAATTTTTCAAAAACTAATTTTATACTGTCACAAATTTTAATTACACCAGGGATTGACTTTTCTATAGTAAATTATTCAAAAAATAATTTTATACTGTCGCAAATTTTAAATATCCCAGGGATTGCCTTTTCTATAGTAAATTATTCAAAAAATAATTTTATACTGTCGCAAATTTTAAATATCCCAGGGATTGACTTTTCTATAGTAAATTATTCAAAAAATAATTTTCAACTGTCACAAATTTTAATTGCGCCAGGGATTGCCTTTTCTATAGTAAATTTTTCAAAAAATAATTTTCAACTGTCACAAATTTTAATTGCGCCAGGGATTGACTTTTCTATAGTAAATTATTCAAAAAATAATTTTCAACTGTCACAAATTTTAATTGCGCCAGGGATTGACTTTTCTATAGTAAATTATTCAAAAAATAATTTTCAACTGTCACAAATTTTAATTGCGCCAGGGATTGACTTTTCTATAGTAAATTATTCAAAAAATAATTTTCAACTGTCACAAATTTTAATTGCGCCAGGGATTGACTTTTCTATAGTAAATTATTCAAAAAATAATTTTCAACTGTCACAAATTTTAAATATCCCAGGGATTGCCTTTTCTATAGTAAATTATTCAAAAAATAATTTTATACTGTCGCAAATTTTAAATATCCCAGGGATTGCCTTTTCTATAGTAAATTATTCAAAAAATAATTTTATACTGTCACAAATTTTAATTGCGCCAGGGATTGCCTTTTCTATAGTAAATTTTTCAAAAAATAATTTTCAACTGTCACAAATTTTAATTGCGCCAGGGATTGACTTTTCTATAGTAAATTATTCAAAAACTAATTTTATACTGTCACAAATTTTAATTGCGCCAGGGATTGACTTTTCTATAGTAAATTATTCAAAAAATAATTTTCAACTGTCACAAATTTTAATTGCGCCAGGGATTGACTTTTCTATAGTAAATTATTCAAAAAATAATTTTCAACTGTCACAAATTTTAATTGCGCCAGGGATTGACTTTTCTATAGTAAATTATTCAAAAACTAATTTTATACTGTCGCAAATTTTAAATATCGCAGGGATTGACTTTTCTATAGTAAATTATTCAAAAAATAATTTTCAACTGTCACAAATTTTAATTACGCCAGGGATTGCCTTTTCTATAGTAAATTATTCAAAAAATAATTTTCAACTGTCACAAATTTTAATTACGCCAGGGATTGACTTTTCTATAGTAAATTATTCAAAAACTAATTTTATACTGTCACAAATTTTAATTACGCCAGGGATTGACTTTTCTATAGTAAATTATTCAAAAAATAATTTTCAACTGTCACAAATTTTAATTGCGCCAGGGATTGACTTTTCTATAGTAAATTATTCAAAAAATAATTTTATACTGTCGCAAATTTTAATTACGCCAGGGATTGACTTTTCTATAGTAAATTATTCAAAAAATAATTTTCAACTGTCACAAATTTTAATTGCGCCAGGGATTGACTTTTCTATAGTAAATTATTCAAAAAATAATTTTCAACTGTCACAAATTTTAAATATCCCAGGGATTGCCTTTTCTATAGTAAATTATTCAAAAAATAATTTTATACTGTCGCAAATTTTAAATATCCCAGGGATTGCCTTTTCTATAGTAAATTATTCAAAAAATAATTTTATACTGTCACAAATTTTAATTGCGCCAGGGATTGCCTTTTCTATAGTAAATTTTTCAAAAAATAATTTTCAACTGTCACAAATTTTAATTGCGCCAGGGATTGACTTTTCTATAGTAAATTATTCAAAAACTAATTTTCAACTGTCACAAATTTTAATTGCGCCAGGGATTGACTTTTCTATAGTAAATTATTCAAAAAATAATTTTCAACTGTCACAAATTTTAATTGCGCCAGGGATTGACTTTTCTATAGTAAATTATTCAAAAAATAATTTTCAACTGTCACAAATTTTAATTGCGCCAGGGATTGACTTTTCTATAGTAAATTATTCAAAAAATAATTTTCAACTGTCACAAATTTTAATTGCGCCAGGGATTGACTTTTCTATAGTAAATTATTCAAAAAATAATTTTCAACTGTCACAAATTTTAAATATCCCAGGGATTGCCTTTTCTATAGTAAATTATTCAAAAAATAATTTTATACTGTCGCAAATTTTAAATATCCCAGGGATTGCCTTTTCTATAGTAAATTATTCAAAAAATAATTTTATACTGTCACAAATTTTAATTGCGCCAGGGATTGCCTTTTCTATAGTAAATTTTTCAAAAAATAATTTTCAACTGTCACAAATTTTAATTGCGCCAGGGATTGACTTTTCTATAGTAAATTATTCAAAAACTAATTTTATACTGTCACAAATTTTAATTGCGCCAGGGATTGACTTTTCTATAGTAAATTATTCAAAAAATAATTTTCAACTGTCACAAATTTTAATTGCGCCAGGGATTGACTTTTCTATAGTAAATTATTCAAAAAATAATTTTCAACTGTCACAAATTTTAATTGCGCCAGGGATTGACTTTTCTATAGTAAATTATTCAAAAACTAATTTTATACTGTCGCAAATTTTAAATATCCCAGGGATTGACTTTTCTATAGTAAATTATTCAAAAAATAATTTTCAACTGTCACAAATTTTAATTGCGCCAGGGATTGACTTTTCTATAGTAAATTATTCAAAAAATAATTTTATACTGTCACAAATTTTAATTGCGCCAGGGATTGACTTTTCTATAGTAAATTATTCAAAAACTAATTTTATACTGTCGCAAATTTTAAATATCCCAGGGATTGACTTTTCTATAGTAAATTATTCAAAAACTAATTTTATACTGTCGCAAATTTTAAATATCCCAGGGATTGCCTTTTCTATAGTAAATTATTCAAAAAATAATTTTCAACTGTCACAAATTTTAATTGCGCCAGGGATTGACTTTTCTATGGTAAATTATTCAAAAAATAATTTTATACTGTCGCAAATTTTAATTACGCCAGGGATTGCCTTTTCTATAGTAAATTATTCAAAAACTAATTTTCAACTGTCACAAATTTTAATTGCGCCAGGGATTGACTTTTCTATAGTAAATTATTCAAAAAATAATTTTATACTGTCGCAAATTTTAATTACGCCAGGGATTGCCTTTTCTATAGTAAATTATTCAAAAACTAATTTTCAACTGTCACAAATTTTAATTACGCCAGGGATTGCCTTTTCTATAGTAAATTATTCAAAAAATAATTTTCAACTCTCACAAATTTTAATTACGCCAGGGATTGCATTTTCTATAGTAAATTATTCAAAAAATAATTTTCAACTGTCACAAATTTTAATTACGCCAGGGATTGACTTTTCTATAGTAAATTATTCAAAAACTAATTTTGTACTGTCACAAATTTTAATTGCGCCAGGGATTGACTTTTCTATAGTAAATTATTCAAAAAATAATTTTCAACTGTCACAAATTTTAATTACACCAGGGATTGACTTTTCTATAGTAAATTATTCAAAAAATAATTTTCAACTGTCACAAATTTTAATTGCGCCAGGGATTGACTTTTCTATAGTAAATTATTCAAAAAATAATTTTATACTGTCACAAATTTTAATTGCGCCAGGGATTGACTTTTCTATAGTAAATTATTCAAAAAATAATTTTCAACTGTCACAAATTTTAATTGCGCCAGGGATTGACTTTTCTATAGTAAATTATTCAAAAAATAATTTTCAACTGTCACAAATTTTAATTGCGCCAGGGATTGACTTTTCTATAGTAAATTATTCAAAAACTAATTTTCAACTGTCACAAATTTTAATTACGCCAGGGATTGCCTTTTCTATAGTAAATTATTCAAAAAATAATTTTATACTGTCGCAAATTTTAATTACGCCAGGGATTGCCTTTTCTATAGTAAATTATTCAAAAACTAATTTTCAACTGTCACAAATTTTAATTACGCCAGGGATTGACTTTTCTATAGTAAATTATTCAAAAAATAATTTTATACTGTCACAAATTTTAATTGCGCCAGGGATTGACTTTTCTATAGTAAATTATTCAAAAACTAATTTTATACTGTCGCAAATTTTAAATATCCCAGGGATTGCCTTTTCTATAGTAAATTATTCAAAAAATAATTTTATACTGTCGCAAATTTTAAATATCCCAGGGATTGCCTTTTCTATAGTAAATTATTCAAAAAATAATTTTATACTGTCGCAAATTTTAAATATCCCAGGGATTGCCTTTTCTATAGTAAATTATTCAAAAAATAATTTTATACTGTCACAAATTTTAATTACGCCAGGGATTGCCTTTTCTATAGTAAATTTTTCAAAAAATAATTTTCAACTGTCACAAATTTTAATTGCGCCAGGGATTGACTTTTCTATAGTAAATTATTCAAAAACTAATTTTATACTGTCACAAATTTTAATTGCGCCAGGGATTGACTTTTCTATAGTAAATTATTCAAAAAATAATTTTCAACTGTCACAAATTTTAATTGCGCCAGGGATTGACTTTTCTATAGTAAATTATTCAAAAAATAATTTTCAACTGTCACAAATTTTAATTGCGCCAGGGATTGACTTTTCTATAGTAAATTATTCAAAAAATAATTTTCAACTGTCACAAATTTTAATTGCGCCAGGGATTGACTTTTCTATAGTAAATTATTCAAAAACTAATTTTATACTGTCGCAAATTTTAAATATCCCAGGGCTTGACTTTTCTATAGTAAATTATTCAAAAAATAATTTTATACTGTCACAAATTTTAATTGCGCCAGGGATTGACTTTTCTATAGTAAATTATTCAAAAAATAATTTTATACTGTCACAAATTTTAATTGCGCCAGGGATTGACTTTTCTATAGTAAATTTTTCAAAAAATAATTTTATACTGTCACAAATTTTAATTGCGCCAGGGATTGACTTTTCTATAGTAAATTATTCAAAAACTAATTTTATACTGTCACAAATTTTAATTGCGCCAGGGATTGCCTTTTCTATAGTAAATTTTTCAAAAAATAATTTTCAACTGTCACAAATTTTAATTGCGCCAGGGATTGCCTTTTCTATAGTAAATTATTCAAAAACTAATTTTCAACTGTCACAAATTTTAATTGCGCCAGGGATTGACTTTTCTATAGTAAATTATTCAAAAAATAATTTTATACTGTCGCAAATTTTAAATATCCCAGGGATTGACTTTTCTATAGTAAATTATTCAAAAAATAATTTTCAACTGTCACAAATTTTAATTACGCCAGGGATTGCCTTTTCTATAGTAAATTATTCAAAAAATAATTTTCAACTGTCACAAATTTTAATTGCGCCAGGGATTGACTTTTCTATAGTAAATTATTCAAAAACTAATTTTATACTGTCACAAATTTTAATTGCGCCAGGGATTGACTTTTCTATAGTAAATTATTCAAAAACTAATTTTAATTACGCCAGGGATTGCCTTTTCTATAGTAAATTATTCAAAAAATAATTTTCAACTGTCACAAATTTTAATTGCGCCAGGGATTGACTTTTCTATAGTAAATTATTCAAAAAATAATTTTATACTGTCGCAAATTTTAATTACGCCAGGGATTGCCTTTTCTATAGTAAATTATTCAAAAACTAATTTTATACTGTCACAAATTTTAATTGCGCCAGGGATTGACTTTTCTATAGTAAATTATTCAAAAAATAATTTTCAACTGTCACAAATTTTAATTGCGCCAGGGATTGACTTTTCTATAGTAAATTATTCAAAAACTAATTTTATACTGTCGCAAATTTTAATTGCGCCAGGGATTGCCTTTTCTATAGTAAATTATTCAAAAAATAATTTTCAACTGTCACAAATTTTAATTGCGCCAGGGATTGACTTTTCTATAGTAAATTATTCAAAAAATAATTTTCAACTGTCACAAATTTTAAATATCCCAGGGATTGCCTTTTCTATAGTAAATTATTCAAAAAATAATTTTCAACTGTCACAAATTTTAATTGCGCCAGGGATTGACTTTTCTATAGTAAATTATTCAAAAAATAATTTTCAACTGTCACAAATTTTAATTGCGCCAGGGATTGCCTTTTCTATAGTAAATTATTCAAAAAATAATTTTATACTGTCACAAATTTTAATTGCGCCAGGGATTGACTTTTCTATAGTAAATTATTCAAAAAATAATTTTATACTGTCGCAAATTTTAAATATCCCAGGGATTGCCTTTTCTATAGTAAATTATTCAAAAAATAATTTTATACTGTCGCAAATTTTAAATATCCCAGGGATTGCCTTTTCTATAGTAAATTATTCAAAAAATAATTTTCAACTGTCACAAATTTTAATTGCGCCAGGGATTGACTTTTCTATAGTAAATTATTCAAAAAATAATTTTATACTGTCACAAATTTTAATTGCGCCAGGGATTGACTTTTCTATAGTAAATTATTCAAAAACTAATTTTATACTGTCGCAAATTTTAAATATCCCAGGGATTGACTTTTCTATAGTAAATTATTCAAAAACTAATTTTATACTGTCGCAAATTTTAAATATCCCAGGGATTGCCTTTTCTATAGTAAATTATTCAAAAAATAATTTTCAACTGTCACAAATTTTAATTGCGCCAGGGATTGACTTTTCTATGGTAAATTATTCAAAAAATAATTTTATACTGTCGCAAATTTTAATTACGCCAGGGATTGCCTTTTCTATAGTAAATTATTCAAAAACTAATTTTCAACTGTCACAAATTTTAATTGCGCCAGGGATTGACTTTTCTATAGTAAATTATTCAAAAAATAATTTTATACTGTCGCAAATTTTAATTACGCCAGGGATTGCCTTTTCTATAGTAAATTATTCAAAAACTAATTTTCAACTGTCACAAATTTTAATTACGCCAGGGATTGCCTTTTCTATAGTAAATTATTCAAAAAATAATTTTCAACTGTCACAAATTTTAATTACGCCAGGGATTGACTTTTCTATAGTAAATTATTCAAAAACTAATTTTGTACTGTCACAAATTTTAATTGCGCCAGGGATTGACTTTTCTATAGTAAATTATTCAAAAAATAATTTTCAACTGTCACAAATTTTAATTACACCAGGGATTGACTTTTCTATAGTAAATTATTCAAAAAATAATTTTCAACTGTCACAAATTTTAATTGCGCCAGGGATTGACTTTTCTATAGTAAATTATTCAAAAAATAATTTTATACTGTCACAAATTTTAATTGCGCCAGGGATTGACTTTTCTATAGTAAATTATTCAAAAAATAATTTTCAACTGTCACAAATTTTAATTGCGCCAGGGATTGACTTTTCTATAGTAAATTATTCAAAAAATAATTTTCAACTGTCACAAATTTTAATTGCGCCAGGGATTGACTTTTCTATAGTAAATTATTCAAAAACTAATTTTCAACTGTCACAAATTTTAATTACGCCAGGGATTGCCTTTTCTATAGTAAATTATTCAAAAAATAATTTTATACTGTCGCAAATTTTAATTACGCCAGGGATTGCCTTTTCTATAGTAAATTATTCAAAAACTAATTTTCAACTGTCACAAATTTTAATTACGCCAGGGATTGACTTTTCTATAGTAAATTATTCAAAAAATAATTTTATACTGTCACAAATTTTAATTGCGCCAGGGATTGACTTTTCTATAGTAAATTATTCAAAAACTAATTTTATACTGTCGCAAATTTTAAATATCCCAGGGATTGCCTTTTCTATAGTAAATTATTCAAAAAATAATTTTATACTGTCGCAAATTTTAAATATCCCAGGGATTGCCTTTTCTATAGTAAATTATTCAAAAAATAATTTTATACTGTCGCAAATTTTAAATATCCCAGGGATTGCCTTTTCTATAGTAAATTATTCAAAAAATAATTTTATACTGTCACAAATTTTAATTACGCCAGGGATTGCCTTTTCTATAGTAAATTTTTCAAAAAATAATTTTCAACTGTCACAAATTTTAATTGCGCCAGGGATTGACTTTTCTATAGTAAATTATTCAAAAACTAATTTTATACTGTCACAAATTTTAATTGCGCCAGGGATTGACTTTTCTATAGTAAATTATTCAAAAAATAATTTTCAACTGTCACAAATTTTAATTGCGCCAGGGATTGACTTTTCTATAGTAAATTATTCAAAAAATAATTTTCAACTGTCACAAATTTTAATTGCGCCAGGGATTGACTTTTCTATAGTAAATTATTCAAAAAATAATTTTCAACTGTCACAAATTTTAATTGCGCCAGGGATTGACTTTTCTATAGTAAATTATTCAAAAACTAATTTTATACTGTCGCAAATTTTAAATATCCCAGGGATTGACTTTTCTATAGTAAATTATTCAAAAACTAATTTTATACTGTCGCAAATTTTAAATATCCCAGGGATTGCCTTTTCTATAGTAAATTATTCAAAAAATAATTTTCAACTGTCACAAATTTTAATTGCGCCAGGGATTGACTTTTCTATAGTAAATTATTCAAAAAATAATTTTATACTGTCACAAATTTTAATTGCGCCAGGGATTGACTTTTCTATAGTAAATTATTCAAAAACTAATTTTATACTGTCGCAAATTTTAAATATCCCAGGGATTGACTTTTCTATAGTAAATTATTCAAAAACTAATTTTATACTGTCGCAAATTTTAAATATCCCAGGGATTGCCTTTTCTATAGTAAATTATTCAAAAAATAATTTTCAACTGTCACAAATTTTAATTGCGCCAGGGATTGACTTTTCTATAGTAAATTATTCAAAAAATAATTTTATACTGTCGCAAATTTTAATTACGCCAGGGATTGCCTTTTCTATAGTAAATTATTCAAAAACTAATTTTCAACTGTCACAAATTTTAATTGCGCCAGGGATTGACTTTTCTATAGTAAATTATTCAAAAAATAATTTTATACTGTCGCAAATTTTAATTACGCCAGGGATTGCCTTTTCTATAGTAAATTATTCAAAAACTAATTTTCAACTGTCACAAATTTTAATTACGCCAGGGATTGCCTTTTCTATAGTAAATTATTCAAAAAATAATTTTCAACTGTCACAAATTTTAATTACGCCAGGGATTGACTTTTCTATAGTAAATTATTCAAAAACTAATTTTGTACTGTCACAAATTTTAATTGCGCCAGGGATTGACTTTTCTATAGTAAATTATTCAAAAAATAATTTTCAACTGTCACAAATTTTAATTACACCAGGGATTGACTTTTCTATAGTAAATTATTCAAAAAATAATTTTCAACTGTCACAAATTTTAATTGCGCCAGGGATTGACTTTTCTATAGTAAATTATTCAAAAAATAATTTTATACTGTCACAAATTTTAATTGCACCAGGGATTGACTTTTCTATAGTAAATTATTCAAAAAATAATTTTCAACTGTCACAAATTTTAATTGCGCCAGGGATTGACTTTTCTATAGTAAATTATTCAAAAAATAATTTTCAACTGTCACAAATTTTAATTGCGCCAGGGATTGACTTTTCTATAGTAAATTATTCAAAAACTAATTTTCAACTGTCACAAATTTTAATTACGCCAGGGATTGCCTTTTCTATAGTAAATTATTCAAAAAATAATTTTATACTGTCGCAAATTTTAATTACGCCAGGGATTGCCTTTTCTATAGTAAATTATTCAAAAACTAATTTTCAACTGTCACAAATTTTAATTACGCCAGGGATTGACTTTTCTATAGTAAATTATTCAAAAAATAATTTTATACTGTCACAAATTTTAATTGCGCCAGGGATTGACTTTTCTATAGTAAATTATTCAAAAACTAATTTTATACTGTCGCAAATTTTAAATATCCCAGGGATTGCCTTTTCTATAGTAAATTATTCAAAAAATAATTTTATACTGTCGCAAATTTTAAATATCCCAGGGATTGCCTTTTCTATAGTAAATTATTCAAAAAATAATTTTATACTGTCGCAAATTTTAAATATCCCAGGGATTGCCTTTTCTATAGTAAATTATTCAAAAAATAATTTTATACTGTCACAAATTTTAATTACGCCAGGGATTGCCTTTTCTATAGTAAATTTTTCAAAAAATAATTTTCAACTGTCACAAATTTTAATTGCGCCAGGGATTGACTTTTCTATAGTAAATTATTCAAAAACTAATTTTATACTGTCACAAATTTTAATTGCGCCAGGGATTGACTTTTCTATAGTAAATTATTCAAAAAATAATTTTCAACTGTCACAAATTTTAATTGCGCCAGGGATTGACTTTTCTATAGTAAATTATTCAAAAAATAATTTTCAACTGTCACAAATTTTAATTGCGCCAGGGATTGACTTTTCTATAGTAAATTATTCAAAAAATAATTTTCAACTGTCACAAATTTTAATTGCGCCAGGGATTGACTTTTCTATAGTAAATTATTCAAAAACTAATTTTATACTGTCGCAAATTTTAAATATCCCAGGGATTGACTTTTCTATAGTAAATTATTCAAAAAATAATTTTATACTGTCACAAATTTTAATTGCGCCAGGGATTGACTTTTCTATAGTAAATTATTCAAAAAATAATTTTATACTGTCACAAATTTTAATTGCGCCAGGGATTGACTTTTCTATAGTAAATTTTTCAAAAAATAATTTTATACTGTCACAAATTTTAATTGCGCCAGGGATTGACTTTTCTATAGTAAATTATTCAAAAACTAATTTTATACTGTCACAAATTTTAATTGCGCCAGGGATTGCCTTTTCTATAGTAAATTTTTCAAAAAATAATTTTCAACTGTCACAAATTTTAATTGCGCCAGGGATTGCCTTTTCTATAGTAAATTATTCAAAAACTAATTTTCAACTGTCACAAATTTTAATTGCGCCAGGGATTGACTTTTCTATAGTAAATTATTCAAAAAATAATTTTATACTGTCGCAAATTTTAAATATCCCAGGGATTGACTTTTCTATAGTAAATTATTCAAAAAATAATTTTCAACTGTCACAAATTTTAATTACGCCAGGGATTGCCTTTTCTATAGTAAATTATTCAAAAAATAATTTTCAACTGTCACAAATTTTAATTGCGCCAGGGATTGACTTTTCTATAGTAAATTATTCAAAAACTAATTTTATACTGTCACAAATTTTAATTGCGCCAGGGATTGACTTTTCTATAGTAAATTATTCAAAAACTAATTTTAATTACGCCAGGGATTGCCTTTTCTATAGTAAATTATTCAAAAAATAATTTTCAACTGTCACAAATTTTAATTGCGCCAGGGATTGACTTTTCTATAGTAAATTATTCAAAAAATAATTTTATACTGTCGCAAATTTTAATTACGCCAGGGATTGCCTTTTCTATAGTAAATTATTCAAAAACTAATTTTATACTGTCACAAATTTTAATTGCGCCAGGGATTGACTTTTCTAGAGTAAATTATTCAAAAAATAATTTTCAACTGTCACAAATTTTAATTGCACCAGGGATTGACTTTTCTATAGTAAATTATTCAAAAACTAATTTTATACTGTCGCAAATTTTAATTGCGCCAGGGATTGCCTTTTCTATAGTAAATTATTCAAAAAATAATTTTCAACTGTCACAAATTTTAATTGCGCCAGGGATTGACTTTTCTATAGTAAATTATTCAAAAAATAATTTTCAACTGTCACAAATTTTAAATATCCCAGGGATTGCCTTTTCTATAGTAAATTATTCAAAAAATAATTTTCAACTGTCACAAATTTTAATTGCGCCAGGGATTGACTTTTCTATAGTAAATTATTCAAAAAATAATTTTCAACTGTCACAAATTTTAATTGCGCCAGGGATTGCCTTTTCTATAGTAAATTATTCAAAAAATAATTTTATACTGTCACAAATTTTAATTGCGCCAGGGATTGACTTTTCTATAGTAAATTATTCAAAAAATAATTTTATACTGTCGCAAATTTTAAATATCCCAGGGATTGCCTTTTCTATAGTAAATTATTCAAAAAATAATTTTATACTGTCGCAAATTTTAAATATCCCAGGGATTGCCTTTTCTATAGTAAATTATTCAAAAAATAATTTTCAACTGTCACAAATTTCAATTGCGCCAGGGATTGACTTTTCTATAGTAAATTATTCAAAAAATAATTTTATACTGTCACAAATTTTAATTGCGCCAGGGATTGACTTTTCTATAGTAAATTATTCAAAAACTAATTTTATACTGTCGCAAATTTTAAATATCCCAGGGATTGACTTTTCTATAGTAAATTATTCAAGAACTAATTTTATACTGTCGCAAATTTTAAATATCCCAGGGATTGCCTTTTCTATAGTAAATTATTCAAAAAATAATTTTCAACTGTCACAAATTTTAATTGCGCCAGGGATTGACTTTTCTATAGTAAATTATTCAAAAAATAATTTTATACTGTCGCAAATTTTAAATATCCCAGGGATTGCCTTTTCTATAGTAAATTATTCAAAAACTAATTTTATACTGTCGCAAATTTTAAATATCCCAGGGATTGACTTTTCTATAGTAAATTATTCAAAAACTAATTTTATACTGTCGCAAATTTTAAATATCCCAGGGATTGCCTTTTCTATAGTAAATTATTCAAAAAATAATTTTCAACTGTCACAAATTTTAATTGCGCCAGGGATTGACTTTTCTATAGTAAATTATTCAAAAAATAATTTTCAACTGTCACAAATTTTAATTGCGCCAGGGATTGCCTTTTCTATAGTAAATTATTCAAAAACTAATTTTATACTGTCACAAATTTTAATTGCGCCAGGGATTGCCTTTTCTATAGTAAATTATTCAAAAAATAATTTTATACTGTCGCAAATTTTAAATATCCCAGGGATTGCCTTTTCTATAGTAAATTATTCAAAAACTAATTTTATACTGTCACAAATTTTAATTGCGCCAGGGATTGACTTTTCTATAGTAAATTATTCAAAAAATAATTTTATACTGTCACAAATTTTAATTGCGCCAGGGATTGACTTTTCTATAGTAAATTATTCAAAAACTAATTTTATACTGTCACAAATTTTAATTGCGCCAGGGATTGACTTTTCTATAGTAAATTATTCAAAAACTAATTTTATACTGTCGCAAATTTTAAATATCCCAGGGATTGCCTTTTCTATAGTAAATTATTCAAAAAATAATTTTCAACTGTCACAAATTTTAATTGCGCCAGGGATTGACTTTTCTATAGTAAATTATTCAAAAAATAATTTTCAACTGTCACAAATTTTAATTGCGCCAGGGATTGCCTTTTCTATAGTAAATTATTCAAAAACTAATTTTATACTGTCACAAATTTTAATTGCGCCAGGGATTGCCTTTTCTATAGTAAATTATTCAAAAAATAATTTTATACTGTCGCAAATTTTAAATATCCCAGGGATTGCCTTTTCTATAGTAAATTATTCAAAAACTAATTTTATACTGTCACAAATTTTAATTACGCCAGGGATTGCCTTTTCTATAGTAAATTATTCAAAAAATAATTTTATACTGTCACAAATTTTAATTGCGCCAGGGATTGCCTTTTCTATAGTAAATTATTCAAAAAATAATTTTATACTGTCGCAAATTTTAAATATCCCAGGGATTGCCTTTTCTATAGTAAATTATTCAAAAACTAATTTTATACTGTCACAAATTTTAATTGCGCCAGGGATTGACTTTTCTATAGTAAATTATTCAAAAAATAATTTTCAACTGTCACAAATTTTAATTGCGCCAGGGATTGACTTTTCTATAGTAAATTATTCAAAAAATAATTTTCAACTGTCACAAATTTTAATTGCGCCAGGGATTGACTTTTCTATAGTAAATTATTCAAAAAATAATTTTATACTGTCACAAATTTTAATTGCGCCAGGGATTGACTTTTCTATAGTAAATTATTCAAAAAATAATTTTCAACTGTCACAAATTTTAATTGCGCCAGGGATTGACTTTTCTATAGTAAATTATTCAAAAAATAATTTTCAACTGTCACAAATTTTAATTGCGCCAGGGATTGCCTTTTCTATAGTAAATTATTCAAAAAATAATTTTATACTGTCACAAATTTTAATTGCGCCAGGGATTGACTTTTCTATAGTAAATTATTCAAAAACTAATTTTCAACTGTCGCAAATTTTAATTACGCCAGGGATTGCCTTTTCTATAGTAAATTATTCAAAAACTAATTTTATACTGTAGCAAATTTTAAATATCCCAGGGATTGCCTTTTCTATAGTAAATTATTCAAAAACTAATTTTATACTGTCGCAAATTTTAAATATCCCAGGGATTGACTTTTCTATAGTAAATTATTCAAAAACTAATTTTATACTGTCGCAAATTTTAAATATCCCAGGGATTGCCTTTTCTATAGTAAATTATTCAAAAAATAATTTTCAACTGTCACAAATTTTAATTGCGCCAGGGATTGACTTTTCTATAGTAAATTATTCAAAAAATAATTTTCAACTGTCACAAATTTTAATTGCGCCAGGGATTGACTTTTCTATAGTAAATTATTCAAAAAATAATTTTCAACTGTCACAAATTTTAATTGCGCCAGGGATTGACTTTTCTATAGTAAATTATTCAAAAAATAATTTTCAACTGTCACAAATTTTAATTGCGCCAGGGATTGCCTTTTCTATAGTAAATTATTCAAAAACTAATTTTATACTGTCACAAATTTTAATTGCGCCAGGGATTGCCTTTTCTATAGTAAATTATTCAAAAAATAATTTTATACTGTCACAAATTTTAATTGCGCCAGGGATTGACTTTTCTATAGTAAATTATTCAAAAAATAATTTTATACTGTCACAAATTTTAATTGCGCCAGGGATTGACTTTTCTATAGTAAATTATTCAAAAACTAATTTTATACTGTCGCAAATTTTAAATATCCCAGGGATTGACTTTTCTATAGTAAATTATTCAAAAACTAATTTTATACTGTCGCAAATTTTAAATATCCCAGGGATTGCCTTTTCTATAGTAAATTATTCAAAAAATAATTTTCAACTGTCACAAATTTTAATTGCGCCAGGGATTGACTTTTCTATAGTAAATTATTCAAAAACTAATTTTATACTGTCGCAAATTTTAAATATCCCAGGGATTGACTTTTCTATAGTAAATTATTCAAAAACTAATTTTATACTGTCGCAAATTTTAAATATCCCAGGGATTGCCTTTTCTATAGTAAATTATTCAAAAAATAATTTTCAACTGTCACAAATTTTAATTGCGCCAGGGATTGACTTTTCTATAGTAAATTATTCAAAAAATAATTTTATACTGTCGCAAATTTTAAATATCCCAGGGATTGCCTTTTCTATAGTAAATTATTCAAAAACTAATTTTATACTGTCGCAAATTTTAAATATCCCAGGGATTGACTTTTCTATAGTAAATTATTCAAAAACTAATTTTATACTGTCGCAAATTTTAAATATCCCAGGGATTGCCTTTTCTATAGTAAATTATTCAAAAAATAATTTTCAACTGTCACAAATTTTAATTGCGCCAGGGATTGACTTTTCTATAGTAAATTATTCAAAAAATAATTTTCAACTGTCACAAATTTTAATTACGCCAGGGATTGCCTTTTCTATAGTAAATTTTTCAAAAAATAATTTTCAACTGTCACAAATTTTAATTGCGCCAGGGATTGACTTTTCTATAGTAAATTATTCAAAAACTAATTTTATACTGTCACAAATTTTAATTGCGCCAGGGATTGACTTTTCTATAGTAAATTATTCAAAAAATAATTTTCAACTGTCACAAATTTTAATTGCGCCAGGGATTGACTTTTCTATAGTAAATTATTCAAAAAATAATTTTCAACTGTCACAAATTTTATACTGTCGCAAATTTTAAATATCCCAGGGATTGACTTTTCTATAGTAAATTATTCAAAAAATAATTTTATACTGTCACAAATTTTAATTGCGCCAGGGATTGCCTTTTCTATAGTAAATTATTCAAAAACTAATTTTATACTGTCACAAATTTTAATTACGCCAGGGATTGACTTTTCTATAGTAAATTATTCAAAAAATAATTTTATACTGTCACAAATTTTAATTGCGCCAGGGATTGACTTTTCTATAGTAAATTATTCAAAAAATAATTTTCAACTGTCACAAATTTTAATTGCGCCAGGGATTGACTTTTCTATAGTAAATTATTCAAAAAATAATTTTCAACTGTCACAAATTTTAATTGCGCCAGGGATTGACTTTTCTATAGTAAATTATTCAAAAAATAATTTTCAACTGTCACAAATTTTAATTGCGCCAGGGATTGACTTTTCTATAGTAAATTATTCAAAAAATAATTTTCAACTGTCACAAATTTTAATTGCGCCAGGGATTGACTTTTCTATAGTAAATTATTCAAAAAATAATTTTCAACTGTCACAAATTTTAATTGCGCCAGGGATTGACTTTTCTATAGTAAATTATTCAAAAAATAATTTTCAACTGTCACAAATTTTAATTGCGCCAGGGATTGACTTTTCTATAGTAAATTATTCAAAAACTAATTTTATACTGTCGCAAATTTTAAATATCCCAGGGATTGACTTTTCTATAGTAAATTATTCAAAAAATAATTTTATACTGTCACAAATTTTAATTGCGCCAGGGATTGCCTTTTCTATAGTAAATTATTCAAAAACTAATTTTATACTGTCACAAATTTTAATTGCGCCAGGGATTGCCTTTTCTATAGTAAATTATTCAAAAAATAATTTTATACTGTCACAAATTTTAATTGCGCCAGGGATTGACTTTTCTATAGTAAATTATTCAAAAAATAATTTTCAACTGTCACAAATTTTAATTGCGCCAGGGATTGACTTTTCTATAGTAAATTATTCAAAAAATAATTTTCAACTGTCACAAATTTTAATTGCGCCAGGGATTGACTTTTCTATAGTAAATTATTCAAAAAATAATTTTATACTGTCACAAATTTTAATTGCGCCAGGGATTGACTTTTCTATAGTAAATTATTCAAAAAATAATTTTCAACTGTCACAAATTTTAATTACGCCAGGGATTGACTTTTCTATAGTAAATTATTCAAAAACTAATTTTATACTGTCACAAATTTTAATTGCGCCAGGGATTGCCTTTTCTATAGTAAATTATTCAAAAAATAATTTTCAACTGTCACAAATTTTAATTGCGCCAGGGATTGCCTTTTCTATAGTAAATTTTTCAAAAAATAATTTTCAACTGTCACAAATTTTAATTGCGCCAGGGATTGACTTTTCTATAGTAAATTATTCAAAAAATAATTTTCAACTGTCACAAATTTTAATTGCGCCAGGGATTGACTTTTCTATAGTAAATTATTCAAAAAATAATTTTCAACTGTCACAAATTTTAATTGCGCCAGGGATTGCCTTTTCTATAGTAAATTATTCAAAAAATAATTTTCAACTGTCACAAATTTTAATTGCGCCAGGGATTGCCTTTTCTATAGTAAATTATTCAAAAACTAATTTTATACTGTCGCAAATTTTAAATATCCCAGGGATTGCCTTTTCTATAGTAAATTATTCAAAAAATAATTTTCAACTGTCGCAAATTTTAAATATCCCAGGGATTGACTTTTCTATAGTAAATTATTCAAAAAATAATTTTCAACTGTCACAAATTTTAATTGCGCCAGGGATTGACTTTTCTATAGTAAATTATTCAAAAAATAATTTTATACTGTCACAAATTTTAATTGCGCCAGGGATTGACTTTTCTATAGTAAATTATTCAAAAAATAATTTTATACTGTCACAAATTTTAATTGCGCCAGGGATTGACTTTTCTATAGTAAATTATTCAAAAAATAATTTTCAACTGTCACAAATTTTAATTGCGCCAGGGATTGCCTTTTCTATAGTAAATTATTCAAAAACTAATTTTATACTGTCGCAAATTTTAAATATCCCAGGGATTGACTTTTCTATAGTAAATTATTCAAAAACTAATTTTATACTGTCACAAATTTTAATTGCGCCAGGGATTGACTTTTCTATAGTAAATTATTCAAAAACTAATTTTATACTGTCGCAAATTTTAATTACGCCAGGGATTGCCTTTTCTATAGTAAATTATTCAAAAACTAATTTTATACTGTCGCAAATTTTAAATATCCCAGGGATTGCCTTTTCTATAGTAAATTATTCAAAAAATAATTTTATACTGTCACAAATTTTAATTACGCCAGGGATTGCCTTTTCTATAGTAAATTATTCAAAAAATAATTTTCAACTGTCACAAATTTTAATTGCGCCAGGGATTGACTTTTCTATAGTAAATTATTCAAAAACTAATTTTATACTGTCGCAAATTTTAATTACGCCAGGGATTGCCTTTTCTATAGTAAATTATTCAAAAAATAATTTTATACTGTCACAAATTTTAATTACGCCAGGGATTGCCTTTTCTATAGTAAATTATTCAAAAACTAATTTTATACTGTCGCAAATTTTAAATATCCCAGGGATTGCCTTTTCTATAGTAAATTTTTCAAAAACTAATTTTATACTGTCACAAATTTTAATTACGCCAGGGATTGACTTTTCTATAGTAAATTATTCAAAAAATAATTTTATACTGTCACAAATTTTAATTGCGCCAGGGATTGACTTTTCTATAGTAAATTATTCAAAAAATAATTTTCAACTGTCACAAATTTTAATTGCGCCAGGGATTGACTTTTCTATAGTAAATTATTCAAAAACTAATTTTATACTGTCGCAAATTTTAAATATCCCAGGGATTGACTTTTCTATAGTAAATTATTCAAAAAATAATTTTATACTGTCACAAATTTTAATTGCGCCAGGGATTGACTTTTCTATAGTAAATTATTCAAAAACTAATTTTATACTGTCACAAATTTTAATTGCGCCAGGGATTGCCTTTTCTATAGTAAATTATTCAAAAACTAATTTTATACTGTCGCAAATTTTAAATATCCCAGGGATTGCCTTTTCTATAGTAAATTATTCAAAAAATAATTTTCAACTGTCACAAATTTTAATTGCGCCAGGGATTGACTTTTCTATAGTAAATTATTCAAAAAATAATTTTCAACTGTCACAAATTTTAATTGCGCCAGGGATTGCCTTTTCTATAGTAAATTATTCAAAAACTAATTTTATACTGTCGCAAATTTTAATTACGCCAGGGATTGCCTTTTCTATAGTAAATTATTCAAAAACTAATTTTATACTGTCGCAAATTTTAATTACGCCAGGGATTGCCTTTTCTATAGTAAATTATTCAAAAACTAATTTTATACTGTCGCAAATTTTAAATATCCCAGGGATTGCCTTTTCTATAGTAAATTATTCAAAAACTAATTTTATACTGTCGCAAATTTTAATTGCGCCAGGGATTGCCTTTTCTATAGTAAATTTTTCAAAAAATAATTTTCAACTGTCACAAATTTTAGTTGCGCCAGGGATTGACTTTTCTATAGTAAATTATTCAAAAAATAATTTTCAACTGTCACAAATTTTAATTACACCAGGGATTGACTTTTCTATAGTAAATTATTCAAAAACTAATTTTATACTGTCGCAAATTTTAAATATCCCAGGGATTGCCTTTTCTATAGTAAATTATTCAAAAAATAATTTTCAACTGTCACAAATTTTAATTGCGCCAGGGATTGACTTTTCTATAGTAAATTATTCAAAAACTAATTTTATACTGTCGCAAATTTTAATTGCGCCAGGGATTGCCTTTTCTATAGTAAATTTTTCAAAAAATAATTTTATACTGTCACAAATTTTAATTGCGCCAGGGATTGACTTTTCTATAGTAAATTATTCAAAAACTAATTTTATACTGTCGCAAATTTTAAATATCCCAGGGATTGCCTTTTCTATAGTAAATTATTCAAAAAATAATTTTCAACTGTCACAAATTTTAATTGCGCCAGGGATTGACTTTTCTATAGTAAATTATTCAAAAACTAATTTTATACTGTCGCAAATTTTAAATATCCCAGGGATTGCCTTTTCTATAGTAAATTATTCAAAAAATAATTTTCAACTGTCACAAATTTTAATTACGCCAGGGATTGACTTTTCTATAGTAAATTATTCAAAAAATAATTTTATACTGTCACAAATTTTAATTGCGCCAGGGATTGACTTTTCTATAGTAAATTATTCAAAAAATAATTTTCAACTGTCACAAATTTTAATTGCGCCAGGGATTGCCTTTTCTATAGTAAATTATTCAAAAACTAATTTTATACTGTCGCAAATTTTAAATATCCCAGGGATTGCCTTTTCTATAGTAAATTATTCAAAAAATAATTTTCAACTGTCGCAAATTTTAAATATCCCAGGGATTGACTTTTCTATAGTAAATTATTCAAAAAATAATTTTATACTGTCACAAATTTTAATTGCGCCAGGGATTGACTTTTCTATAGTAAATTATTCAAAAACTAATTTTATACTGTCGCAAATTTTAAATATCCCAGGGATTGCCTTTTCTATAGTAAATTATTCAAAAAATAATTTTATACTGTCACAAATTTTAATTGCGCCAGGGATTGACTTTTCTATAGTAAATTATTCAAAAACTAATTTTATACTGTCGCAAATTTTAAATATCCCAGGGATTGACTTTTCTATAGTAAATTATTCAAAAAATAATTTTATACTGTCGCAAATTTTAATTACGCCAGGGATTGCCTTTTCTATAGTAAATTATTCAAAAACTAATTTTCAACTGTCACAAATTTTAATTGCGCCAGGGATTGCCTTTTCTATAGTAAATTATTCAAAAACTAATTTTATACTGTCGCAAATTTTAATTACGCCAGGGATTGCCTTTTCTATAGTAAATTATTCAAAAACTAATTTTCAACTGTCACAAATTTTAATTACGCCAGGGATTGCCTTTTCTATAGTAAATTATTCAAAAAATAATTTTATACTGTCACAAATTTTAATTGCGCCAGGGATTGACTTTTCTATAGTAAATTATTCAAAAACTAATTTTCAACTGTCACAAATTTTAATTACGCCAGGGATTGACTTTTCTATAGTAAATTATTCAAAAACTAATTTTATACTGTCGCAAATTTTAAATATCCCAGGGATTGACTTTTCTATAGTAAATTATTCAAAAACTAATTTTATACTGTCGCAAATTTTAATTGCGCCAGGGATTGACTTTTCTATAGTAAATTATTCAAAAACTAATTTTATACTGTCGCAAATTTTAATTACGCCAGGGATTGACTTTTCTATAGTAAATTATTCAAAAACTAATTTTCAACTGTCACAAATTTTAATTACGCCAGGGATTGACTTTTCTATAGTAAATTATTCAAAAACTAATTTTATACTGTCGCAAATTTTAAATATCCCAGGGATTGACTTTTCTATAGTAAATTATTCAAAAACTAATTTTATACTGTCGCAAATTTTAATTGCGCCAGGGATTGACTTTTCTATAGTAAATTATTCAAAAAATAATTTTATACTGTCGCAAATTTTAATTACGCCAGGGATTGCCTTTTCTATAGTAAATTATTCAAAATTTAATTTTATACTGTCGCAAATTTTAAATATCCCAGAGATTGCCTTTTCTATAGTAAATTTTTCAAAAACTAATTTTATACTGTCACAAATTTTAATTACGCCAGGGATTGACTTTTCTATAGTAAATTATTCAAAAAATAATTTTATACTGTCACAAATTTTAATTGCGCCAGGGATTGACTTTTCTATAGTAAATTATTCAAAAAATAATTTTCAACTGTCACAAATTTTAATTGCGCCAGGGATTGACTTTTCTATAGTAAATTATTCAAAAACTAATTTTATACTGTCGCAAATTTTAAATATCCCAGGGATTGACTTTTCTATAGTAAATTATTCAAAAAATAATTTTATACTGTCACAAATTTTAATTGCGCCAGGGATTGACTTTTCTATAGTAAATTATTCAAAAACTAATTTTATACTGTCACAAATTTTAATTGCGCCAGGGATTGCCTTTTCTATAGTAAATTATTCAAAAACTAATTTTATACTGTCGCAAATTTTAAATATCCCAGGGATTGCCTTTTCTATAGTAAATTATTCAAAAAATAATTTTCAACTGTCACAAATTTTAATTGCGCCAGGGATTGACTTTTCTATAGTAAATTATTCAAAAAATAATTTTCAACTGTCACAAATTTTAATTGCGCCAGGGATTGCCTTTTCTATAGTAAATTATTCAAAAACTAATTTTATACTGTCGCAAATTTTAAATATCCCAGGGATTGCCTTTTCTATAGTAAATTATTCAAAAAATAATTTTATACTGTCGCAAATTTTAATTACGCCAGGGATTGCCTTTTCTATAGTAAATTATTCAAAAAATAATTTTATACTGTCGCAAATTTTAATTACGCCAGGGATTGCCTTTTCTATAGTAAATTATTCAAAAACTAATTTTATACTGTCGCAAATTTTAATTACGCCAGGGATTGCCTTTTCTATAGTAAATTATTCAAAAACTAATTTTATACTGTCGCAAATTTTAATTGCGCCAGGGATTGCCTTTTCTATAGTAAATTTTTCAAAAAATAATTTTATACTGTCACAAATTTTAATTGCGCCAGGGATTGCCTTTTCTATAGTAAATTATTCAAAAACTAATTTTATACTGTCGCAAATTTTAATTACGCCAGGGATTGCCTTTTCTATAGTAAATTATTCAAAAAATAATTTTCAACTGTCACAAATTTTAATTACGCCAGGGATTGCCTTTTCTATAGTAAATTATTCAAAAAATAATTTTCAACTGTCACAAATTTTAATTGCGCCAGGGATTGACTTTTCTATAGTAAATTATTCAAAAACTAATTTTATACTGTCACAAATTTTAATTGCGCCAGGGATTGCCTTTTCTATAGTAAATTATTCAAAAACTAATTTTATACTGTCGCAAATTTTAAATATCCCAGGGATTGCCTTTTCTATAGTAAATTATTCAAAAAATAATTTTCAACTGTCACAAATTTTAATTGCGCCAGGGATTGACTTTTCTATAGTAAATTATTCAAAAAATAATTTTCAACTGTCACAAATTTTAATTGCGCCAGGGATTGCCTTTTCTATAGTAAATTATTCAAAAACTAATTTTATACTGTCGCAAATTTTAAATATCCCAGGGATTGCCTTTTCTATAGTAAATTATTCAAAAAATAATTTTATACTGTCGCAAATTTTAATTACGCCAGGGATTGCCTTTTCTATAGTAAATTATTCAAAAAATAATTTTATACTGTCGCAAATTTTAATTACGCCAGGGATTGCCTTTTCTATAGTAAATTATTCAAAAACTAATTTTATACTGTCGCAAATTTTAATTACGCCAGGGATTGCCTTTTCTATAGTAAATTATTCAAAAACTAATTTTATACTGTCGCAAATTTTAATTGCGCCAGGGATTGCCTTTTCTATAGTAAATTTTTCAAAAAATAATTTTATACTGTCACAAATTTTAATTGCGCCAGGGATTGCCTTTTCTATAGTAAATTATTCAAAAACTAATTTTATACTGTCGCAAATTTTAATTACGCCAGGGATTGCCTTTTCTATAGTAAATTATTCAAAAAATAATTTTCAACTGTCACAAATTTTAATTACGCCAGGGATTGCCTTTTCTATAGTAAATTATTCAAAAAATAATTTTCAACTGTCACAAATTTTAATTGCGCCAGGGATTGACTTTTCTATAGTAAATTATTCAAAAAATAATTTTATACTGTCACAAATTTTAATTGCGCCAGGGATTGCCTTTTCTATAGTAAATTATTCAAAAAATAATTTTATACTGTCACAAATTTTAATTGCGCCAGGGATTGACTTTTCTATAGTAAATTATTCAAAAAATAATTTTATACTGTCACAAATTTTAATTGCGCCAGGGATTGACTTTTCTATAGTAAATTATTCAAAAAATAATTTTATACTGTCACAAATTTTAATTGCGCCAGGGATTGCCTTTTCTATAGTAAATTATTCAAAAACTAATTTTATACTGTCGCAAATTTTAATTACGCCAGGGATTGCCTTTTCTATAGTAAATTATTCAAAAAATAATTTTATACTGTCACAAATTTTAAATATCCCAGGGATTGCCTTTTCTATAGTAAATTATTCAAAAAATAATTTTCAACTGTCACAAATTTTAATTGCGCCAGGGATTGTTTTTTCTATAGTAAATTATTCAAAAAATAATTTTCAACTGTCACAAATTTTAATTGCGCCAGGGATTGCCTTTTCTATAGTAAATTATTCAAAAACTAATTTTATACTGTCGCAAATTTTAAATATCCCAGGGATTGCCTTTTCTATAGTAAATTATTCAAAAAATAATTTTATACTGTCGCAAATTTTAATTACGCCAGGGATTGCCTTTTCTATAGTAAATTATTCAAAAAATAATTTTATACTGTCGCAAATTTTAATTACGCCAGGGATTGCCTTTTCTATAGTAAATTATTCAAAAACTAATTTTATACTGTCGCAAATTTTAATTACGCCAGGGATTGCCTTTTCTATAGTAAATTATTCAAAAACTAATTTTATACTGTCGCAAATTTTAATTGCGCCAGGGATTGCCTTTTCTATAGTAAATTATTCAAAAAATAATTTTCAACTGTCACAAATTTTAATTGCGCCAGGGATTGACTTTTCTATAGTAAATTATTCAAAAACTAATTTTATACTGTCGCAAATTTTAAATATCCCAGGGATTGCCTTTTCTATAGTAAATTATTCAAAAAATAATTTTCAACTGTCACAAATTTTAATTGCGCCAGGGATTGACTTTTCTATAGTAAATTATTCAAAAAATAATTTTATACTGTCACAAATTTTAATTGCGCCAGGGATTGACTTTTCTATAGTAAATTATTCAAAAAATAATTTTCAACTGTCACAAATTTTAATTGCGCCAGGGATTGCCTTTTCTATAGTAAATTATTCAAAAAATAATTTTCAACTGTCACAAATTTTAATTGCGCCAGGGATTGACTTTTCTATAGTAAATTTTTCAAAAACTAATTTTATACTGTCACAAATTTTAATTACGCCAGGGATTGACTTTTCTATAGTAAATTATTCAAAAACTAATTTTATACTGTCACAAATTTTAATTGCGCCAGGGATTGACTTTTCTATAGTAAATTATTCAAAAACTAATTTTATACTGTCGCAAATTTTAAATATCCCAGGGAATGCCTTTTCTATAGTAAATTATTCAAAAAATAATTTTCAACTGTCACAAATTTTAATTGCGCCAGGGATTGACTTTTCTATAGTAAATTATTCAAAAAATAATTTTATACTGTCACAAATTTTAATTGCGCCAGGGATTGACTTTTCTATAGTAAATTATTCAAAAAATAATTTTCAACTGTCACAAATTTTAATTGCGCCAGGGATTGCCTTTTCTATAGTAAATTATTCAAAAAATAATTTCAACTGTCACAAATTTTAATTGCGCCAGGGATTGCCTTTTCTATAGTAAATTTTTCAAAAAATAATTTTCAACTGTCACAAATTTTAATTGCGCCAGGGATTGACTTTTCTATAGTAAATTATTCAAAAAATAATTTTCAACTGTCACAAATTTTAATTGCGCCAGGGATTGCCTTTTCTATAGTAAATTATTCAAAAAATAATTTTATACTGTCGCAAATTTTAATTACGCCAGGGATTGCCTTTTCTATAGTAAATTATTCAAAAACTAATTTTATACTGTCGCAAATTTTAATTACGCCAGGGATTGCCTTTTCTATAGTAAATTATTCAAAAAATAATTTTCAACTGTCACAAATTTTAATTACGCCAGGGATTGACTTTTCTATAGTAAATTATTCAAAAACTAATTTTATACTGTCACAAATTTTAATTGCGCCAGGGATTGACTTTTCTATAGTAAATTATTCAAAAACTAATTTTATACTGTCGCAAATTTTAAATATCCCAGGGATTGCCTTTTCTATAGTAAATTATTCAAAAAATAATTTTCAACTGTCACAAATTTTAATTGCGCCAGGGATTGACTTTTCTATAGTAAATTATTCAAAAACTAATTTTATACTGTCGCAAATTTTAAATATCCCAGGGATTGCCTTTTCTATAGTAAATTATTCAAAAAATAATTTTCAACTGTCACAAATTTTAATTGCGCCAGGGATTGACTTTTCTATAGTAAATTATTCAAAAACTAATTTTATACTGTCACAAATTTTAATTACGCCAGGGATTGACTTTTCTATAGTAAATTATTCAAAAACTAATTTTATACTGTCACAAATTTTAATTGCGCCAGGGATTGACTTTTCTATAGTAAATTATTCAAAAAATAATTTTATACTGTCACAAATTTTAATTACGCCAGGGATTGACTTTTCTATAGTAAATTATTCAAAAACTAATTTTATACTGTCACAAATTTTAATTGCGCCAGGGATTGACTTTTCTATAGTAAATTATTCAAAAACTAATTTTATACTGTCGCAAATTTTAAATATCCCAGGGATTGCCTTTTCTATAGTAAATTATTCAAAAAATAATTTTCAACTGTCACAAATTTTAATTGCGCCAGGGATTGACTTTTCTATAGTAAATTATTCAAAAAATAATTTTATACTGTCACAAATTTTAATTGCGCCAGGGATTGACTTTTCTATAGTAAATTATTCAAAAAATAATTTTCAACTGTCACAAATTTTAATTGCGCCAGGGATTGCCTTTTCTATAGTAAATTATTCAAAAAATAATTTTCAACTGTCACAAATTTTAATTGCGCCAGGGATTGACTTTTCTATAGTAAATTTTTCAAAAACTAATTTTATACTGTCACAAATTTTAATTACGCCAGGGATTGACTTTTCTATAGTAAATTATTCAAAAACTAATTTTATACTGTCGCAAATTTTAAATATCCCAGGGATTGCCTTTTCTATAGTAAATTATTCAAAAACTAATTTTATACTGTCACAAATTTTAATTGCGCCAGGGATTGACTTTTCTATAGTAAATTATTCAAAAAATAATTTTATACTGTCACAAATTTTAATTGCGCCAGGGATTGACTTTTCTATAGTAAATTATTCAAAAACTAATTTTATACTGTCACAAATTTTAATTGCGCCAGGGATTGACTTTTCTATAGTAAATTATTCAAAAAATAATTTTCAACTGTCACAAATTTTAATTGCGCCAGGGATTGCCTTTTCTATAGTAAATTATTCAAAAAATAATTTTATACTGTCACAAATTTTAATTACGCCAGGGATTGACTTTTCTATAGTAAATTATTCAAAAACTAATTTTCAACTGTCACAAATTTTAATTACGCCAGGGATTGACTTTTCTATAGTAAATTATTCAAAAACTAATTTTATACTGTCGCAAATTTTAAATATCCCAGGGATTGACTTTTCTATAGTAAATTATTCAAAAACTAATTTTATACTGTCGCAAATTTTAATTGCGCCAGGGATTGACTTTTCTATAGTAAATTATTCAAAAAATAATTTTATACTGTCACAAATTTTAATTGCGCCAGGGATTGACTTTTCTATAGTAAATTATTCAAAAACTAATTTTATACTGTCGCAAATTTTAATTACGCCAGGGATTGCCTTTTCTATAGTAAATTATTCAAAAAATAATTTTATACTGTCACAAATTTTAATTGCGCCAGGGATTGACTTTTCTATAGTAAATTATTCAAAAAATAATTTTATACTGTCACAAATTTAATTGCGCCAGGGATTGACTTTTCTATAGTAAATTATTCAAAAAATAATTTTATACTGTCACAAATTTTAATTGCGCCAGGGATTGACTTTTCTATAGTAAATTATTCAAAAACTAATTTTATACTGTCGCAAATTTTAAATATCCCAGGGATTGCCTTTTCTATAGTAAATTATTCAAAAAATAATTTTCAACTGTCACAAATTTTAATTGCGCCAGGGATTGACTTTTCTATAGTAAATTATTCAAAAACTAATTTTATACTGTCGCAAATTTTAATTACGCCAGGGATTGCCTTTTCTATAGTAAATTATTCAAAAACTAATTTTATACTGTCGCAAATTTTAAATATCCCAGGGATTGCCTTTTCTATAGTAAATTATTCAAAAAATAATTTTCAACTGTCACAAATTTTAATTGCGCCAGGGATTGACTTTTCTATAGTAAATTATTCAAAAAATAATTTTATACTGTCACAAATTTTAATTGCGCCAGGGATTGACTTTTCTATAGTAAATTATTCAAAAACTAATTTTATACTGTCGCAAATTTTAATTACGCCAGGGATTGCCTTTTCTATAGTAAATTATTCAAAAAATAATTTTCAACTGTCACAAATTTTAATTACGCCAGGGATTGCCTTTTCTATAGTAAATTATTCAAAAAATAATTTTCAACTGTCACAAATTTTAATTGCGCCAGGGATTGACTTTTCTATAGTAAATTATTCAAAAACTAATTTTATACTGTCGCAAATTTTAATTACGCCAGGGATTGCCTTTTCTATAGTAAATTATTCAAAAACTAATTTTATACTGTCGCAAATTTTAATTACGCCAGGGATTGCCTTTTCTATAGTAAATTATTCAAAAAATAATTTTCAACTGTCACAAATTTTAATTACGCCAGGGATTGCCTTTTCTATAGTAAATTATTCAAAAAATAATTTTCAACTGTCACAAATTTTAATTGCGCCAGGGATTGACTTTTCTATAGTAAATTATTCAAAAAATAATTTTATACTGTCACAAATTTTAATTGCGCCAGGGATTGCCTTTTCTATAGTAAATTATTCAAAAAATAATTTTATACTGTCACAAATTTTAATTACGCCAGGGATTGACTTTTCTATAGTAAATTATTCAAAAACTAATTTTCAACTGTCACAAATTTTAATTACGCCAGGGATTGCCTTTTCTATAGTAAATTTTTCAAAAAATAATTTTATACTGTCACAAATTTTAATTGCGCCAGGGATTGACTTTTCTATAGTAAATTATTCAAAAAATAATTTTCAACTGTCACAAATTTTAATTGCGCCAGGGATTGACTTTTCTATAGTAAATTATTCAAAAACTAATTTTATACTGTCGCAAATTTTAAATATCCCAGGGATTGACTTTTCTATAGTAAATTATTCAAAAACTAATTTTATACTGTCAAAAATTTTAATTGCGCCAGGGATTGCCTTTTCTATAGTAAATTTTTCAAAAAATAATTTTCAACTGTCACAAATTTTAATTGCGCCAGGGATTGACTTTTCTATAGTAAATTATTCAAAAACTAATTTTATACTGTCACAAATTTTAATTACGCCAGGGATTGCCTTTTCTATAGTAAATTATTCAAAAAATAATTTTATACTGTCACAAATTTTAATTGCGCCAGGGATTGACTTTTCTATAGTAAATTATTCAAAAAATAATTTTATACTGTCACAAATTTTAATTGCGCCAGGGATTGACTTTTCAATAGTAAATTATTCAAAAACTAATTTTATACTGTCACAAATTTTAATTGCGCCAGGGATTGCCTTTTCTATAGTAAATTATTCAAAAACTAATTTTATACTGTCGCAAATTTTAAATATCCCAGGGATTGCCTTTTCTATAGTAAATTATTCAAAAAATAATTTTCAACTGTCACAAATTTTAATTACGCCAGGGATTGCCTTTTCTATAGTAAATTTTTCAAAAAATAATTTTATACTGTCACAAATTTTAATTGCGCCAGGGATTGACTTTTCTATAGTAAATTATTCAAAAAATAATTTTCAACTGTCACAAATTTTAATTGCGCCAGGGATTGACTTTTCTATAGTAAATTATTCAAAAACTAATTTTATACTGTCGCAAATTTTAAATATCCCAGGGATTGACTTTTCTATAGTAAATTATTCAAAAACTAATTTTATACTGTCACAAATTTTAATTGCGCCAGGGATTGCCTTTTCTATAGTAAATTTTTCAAAAAATAATTTTCAACTGTCACAAATTTTAATTGCGCCAGGGATTGACTTTTCTATAGTAAATTATTCAAAAACTAATTTTATACTGTCACAAATTTTAATTACGCCAGGGATTGCCTTTTCTATAGTAAATTATTCAAAAAATAATTTTATACTGTCACAAATTTTAATTGCGCCAGGGATTGACTTTTCTATAGTAAATTATTCAAAAAATAATTTTATACTGTCACAAATTTTAATTGCGCCAGGGATTGACTTTTCTATAGTAAATTATTCAAAAACTAATTTTATACTGTCACAAATTTTAATTGCGCCAGGGATTGCCTTTTCTATAGTAAATTATTCAAAAACTAATTTTATACTGTCGCAAATTTTAAATATCCCAGGGATTGCCTTTTCTATAGTAAATTATTCAAAAAATAATTTTCAACTGTCACAAATTTTAATTGCGCCAGGGATTGACTTTTCTATAGTAAATTATTCAAAAAATAATTTTCAACTGTCACAAATTGTAATTGCGCCAGGGATTGCCTTTTCTATAGTAAATTATTCAAAAACTAATTTTATACTGTCGCAAATTTTAAATATCCCAGGGATTGCCTTTTCTATAGTAAATTATTCAAAAACTAATTTTATACTGTCGCAAATTTTAATTGCGCCAGGGATTGCCTTTTCTATAGTAAATTTTTCAAAAAATAATTTTATACTGTCACAAATTTTAATTGCGCCAGGGATTGACTTTTCTATAGTAAATTATTCAAAAACTAATTTTATACTGTCGCAAATTTTAAATATCCCAGGGATTGACTTTTCTATAGTAAATTATTCAAAAACTAATTTTATACTGTCACAAATTTTAATTGCGCTAGGGATTGACTTTTCTATAGTAAATTATTCAAAAACTAATTTTATACTGTCGCAAATTTTAATTACGCCAGGGATTGCCTTTTCTATAGTAAATTATTCAAAAACTAATTTTATACTGTCGCAAATTTTAAATATCCCAGGGATTGCCTTTTCTATAGTAAATTATTCAAAAAATAATTTTATACTGTCACAAATTTTAATTACGCCAGGGATTGCCTTTTCTATAGTAAATTATTCAAAAAATAATTTTCAACTGTCACAAATTTTAATTGCGCCAGGGATTGACTTTTCTATAGTAAATTATTCAAAAACTAATTTTATACTGTCGCAAATTTTAATTACGCCAGGGATTGCCTTTTCTATAGTAAATTATTCAAAAAATAATTTTATACTGTCACAAATTTTAATTGCGCCAGGGATTGACTTTTCTATAGTAAATTATTCAAAAAATAATTTTATACTGTCACAAATTTTAATTGCGCCAGGGATTGACTTTTCTATAGTAAATTATTCAAAAAATAATTTTATACTGTCACAAATTTTAATTGCGCCAGGGATTGACTTTTCTATAGTAAATTATTCAAAAACTAATTTTATACTGTCGCAAATTTTAATTAAGCCAGGGATTGCCTTTTCTATAGTAAATTATTCAAAAACTAATTTTATACTGTCGCAAATTTTAAATATCCCAGGGATTGCCTTTTCTATAGTAAATTATTCAAAAAATAATTTTCAACTGTCACAAATTTTAATTGCGCCAGGGATTGACTTTTCTATAGTAAATTATTCAAAAAATAATTTTCAACTGTCACAAATTTTAATTACGCCAGGGATTGCCTTTTCTATAGTAAATTATTCAAAAACTAATTTTATACTGTCGCAAATTTTAATTACGCCAGGGATTGCCTTTTCTATAGTAAATTATTCAAAAACTAATTTTATACTGTCGCAAATTTTAATTGCGCCAGGGATTGCCTTTTCTATAGTAAATTTTTCAAAAAATAATTTTATACTGTCACAAATTTTAATTGCGCCAGGGATTGACTTTTCTATAGTAAATTATTCAAAAACTAATTTTATACTGTCGCAAATTTTAAATATCCCAGGGATTGACTTTTCTATAGTAAATTATTCAAAAACTAATTTTATACTGTCACAAATTTTAATTGCGCTAGGGATTGCCTTTTCTATAGTAAATTTTTCAAAAAATAATTTTCAACTGTCACAAATTTTAATTGCGCCAGGGATTGACTTTTCTATAGTAAATTATTCAAAAACTAATTTTATACTGTCACAAATTTTAATTACGCCAGGGATTGCCTTTTCTATAGTAAATTATTCAAAAAATAATTTTATACTGTCACAAATTTTAATTGCGCCAGGGATTGACTTTTCTATAGTAAATTATTCAAAAAATAATTTTATACTGTCACAAATTTTAATTGCGCCAGGGATTGACTTTTCTATAGTAAATTATTCAAAAACTAATTTTATACTGTCGCAAATTTTAATTACGCCAGGGATTGCCTTTTCTATAGTAAATTATTCATAAAATAATTTTCAACTGCCACAAATTTTAATTACGCCAGGGATTGCCTTTTCTATAGTAAATTATTCAAAAAATAATTTTCAACTGTCACAAATTTTAATTGCGCCAGGGATTGACTTTTCTATAGTAAATTATTCAAAAACTAATTTTATACTGTCGCAAATTTTAATTACGCCAGGGATTGCCTTTTCTATAGTAAATTATTCAAAAACTAATTTTATACTGTCGCAAATTTTAATTACGCCAGGGATTGCCTTTTCTATAGTAAATTATTCAAAAAATAATTTTCAACTGTCACAAATTTTAATTACGCCAGGGATTGCCTTTTCTATAGTAAATTATTCAAAAAATAATTTTCAACTGTCACAAATTTTAATTGCGCCCGGGATTGACTTTTCTATAGTAAATTATTCAAAAAATAATTTTATACTGTCACAAATTTTAATTGCGCCAGGGATTGCCTTTTCTATAGTAAATTATTCAAAAAATAATTTTATACTGTCACAAATTTTAATTGCGCCAGGGATTGACTTTTCTATAGTAAATTATTCAAAAAATAATTTTATACTGTCACAAATTTTAATTGCGCCAGGGATTGACTTTTCTATAGTAAATTATTCAAAAAATAATTTTATAATTTTCAACTGTCACAAATTTTAATTGCGCCAGGGATTGACTTTTCTATAGTAAATTATTCAAAAAATAATTTTCAAACTGTCACAAATTTTAATTGCGCAGGGATTGCCTTTTCTATAGTAAATTATTCAAAAACTTAATTTTATACTGTCGCAAATTTTAAATACCCAGGGATTGCCTTTTCTATAGTAAAATTATTCAAAAAAATAATTTTATACTGTCGCAAATTTTAATTACGCCAGGGATTGCCTTTTTCTATAGTAAATTATTCAAAAAATAATTTTATACTGTCGCAAATTTTAATTACGCCAGGGATTGCCTTTTCTATAGTAAATTATTCAAAAACTAATTTTATACTGTCGCAAATTTTAATTACGCCAGGGATTGCCTTTTCTATAGTAAATTATTCAAAAAACTAATTTTATACTGTCGCAAATTTTAATTGCGCCAGGGGATTGCCTTTTCTATAGTAAATTATTCAAAAAATAATTTTCAAACTGTCACAAATTTTAATTGCGCCCAGGGATTGACTTTTTCTATAGTAAATTATTCAAAAACTAATTTTCAACTGTCACAAATTTTTAATTGCGCCAGGGATTGACTTTTCTATAGTAAATTTTTCAAAAACTTAATTTTATAATACTGTCACAAATTTTAATTTACGCCAGGGTGATTGACTTTTCTATAGTAAATTATTCAAAAACTAATTTTATACTGTCACAAATTTTAATTGCGCCAGGGATTGACCTTTTCTATAGTAAATTATTCAAAAAATAATTTTATACTGTCACAAAATTTTAATTGCGCCAGGGATTGACTTTTTCTATAGTAAATTATTCAAAAAATAATTTTTCAACTGTCATCAAATTTTTAATTGCGCCAGGGGATTGCCTTTTCTATAGTAAATTATTCAAAAAAATAATTTTCAACTGTCACAAATTTTAATTGCGCCAAGGGATTGACTTTTCTATAGTAAATTTTTTTCAAAAACTAATTTTATACTGTCACAAAATTTTAATTACTGCCAGGGATTGACTTTTCTATAGTAAATTATTCAAAAACTAATTTTATACTGTCACAAATTTTAATTGCGCCAGGGATTGACTTTTCTATAGTAAATTATTCAAAAACTAATTTTATACTGTCGCAAATTTTAATTGCGCCAGGGATTGACTTTTCATATAGTAAATTATTCAAAAACTAATTTTATACTGTCGCAAATTTTAAATATCCCAGGGATTGACTTTTATATAGTAAATTATTCAAAAACTAATTTTATACTGTCACAAATTTTTATGTGCGCCAGGGATTGCCTTTTCTATAGTAAATTATTCAAAAAATAATTTTATACTGTCGCAAATTTTAATTACGCCAGGGATTGCCCTTTTCTATAGTAAAATTATTCAAAAAATAATTTTCAACTGTCACAAATTTTAATTTGCGCCAGGGATTGCCTTTTCTATAGTAAATTTTTCAAAAAATAATTTTTATACTGTCGCAAAATTTTAAATATCCCCAGGGATTGCCTTTTCTATAGTAAATTATTCAAAAAATAATTTTCTACTGTCACAAATTTTTAATTGCGCCAGGGATTGACTTTTCTATAGTAAATTATTCAAAAAATAATTTTATACTGTCACAAAATTTAATTGCGCCAGGGATTGACTTTTTCTATAGTAAATTATTCAAAAAATAATTTTCAACTGTCACAAATTTTAATTGCGCCAGGGATTGCCTTTTCTATAGTAAATTATTCAAAAAATAATTTTATACTGTCACAAATTTTAATTGCGCCAGGGATTGACTTTTCTATAGTAAATTATTCAAAAAATAATTTTTATACTGTCACAAATTTTAATTGCGCCAGGGATTGACTTTTCTATAGTAAATTATTCAAAAAATAATTTTATACTGTCACAAATTTTAATTGCGCCAGGGATTGACTTTTCTATAGTAAATTATTCAAAAAACTAATTTTATACTGTCGCAAATTTTAAATATCCCAGGGATTGCCTTTTCTATAGTAAATTATTCAAAAACTAATTTCTATACTGTCGCAAATTTTAATTGCGCCAGGGATTGACTTTTCTATAGTAAATTATTCAAAAAATAATTTACTATAGAAAAGTCAATCCCTGGCGCAATTAAAATTTGTGACAGTTGAAAATTATTTTTTGAATAATTTACTATAGAAAAGTCAATCCCTGGCGCAATTAAAATTTGTGACAGTATAAAATTATTTTTTGAATAATTTTACTATAGAAAAGTCAATCCCTGGCGCAATTAAAATTTGTGACAGTATAAAATTATTTTTTGAATAATTTACTATAGAAAAGTCCAATCCCTGGCGCAATTAAAATTTGTGACAAGTATAAAATTATTTTTTTGAATAATTTACTATAGAAAAGGCAAATCCCTGCGTAATTAAAATTTGTGACAGTATAAAATTATTTTTGAATAATTTACTATAGAAAAGGCAATCCCTGGGATATTTAAAATTTGCGACAGTATAAAATTAGTTTTTGAATAATTTTACTATAGAAAAGGCAATCCCTGGCGCAATTAAAATTTGTGACAGTTGAAAATTAGTTTTTGAATAATTTACAATAGAAAAGTCAATCCCTGGGATATTTAAAATTTTGCGACAGTATAAAATTAGTTTTTGAATAATTTACTATAGAAAAAGTCAATCCCTGGCGCAATTAAAATTTGTGACAGTTGAAAATTATTTTTTGAATAATTTACTATAGAAAAGGCAATCCCTGGCGCAATTAAAATTTGTGACAGTTGAAAATTATTTTTTGAATAATTTACTATAGAAAAGGCAATCCCTGGCGACAATTTAAAATTTGTGACAGTTGAAAATTATTTTTTTGAATAATTTACTATAGAAAAGGCAATCCCTGGCGTAATTAAAATTTGTTGACAGTTGAAAATTATTTTTTGAATAATTTACTATAGAAAAGTCAATCCCCTGGCGCAATTAAAATTTGTGACAGTTGAAAATTATTTTTTGAAATAATTTTACTATAGAAAAGGCAATCCCCTGGCGTAATCTAAAATTTGTGACAGTATAAAATATTTTTTGAATAATTTACTATAGAAAAGGCAATCCCCTGGGATATTTAAAATTTGCGACAGTATAAAATTTTCTATAGTAAATTTACTATAGAAAAGTCAATCCCTGGCGCAATTAAAATTTGTGACAGTATAAAATTATTTTCTTGAATAATTTACTATAGAAAAAGTCCAATCCCTGGCGCAATTAAAATTTGTGACTACTATAAATATTAGTTTTTGAATAATTTACTATAGAAAAGGCAATCCCTGGCGCAATTAAAATTTGTGACAGTTGAAAATTATTTTTTGAATAATTTACTATAGAAAAGTCAATCCCTGGCGCAATTAAAATTTGTGACAGTTGAAAATTAGTTTTTGAATAATTTACTATAGAAAAGTCAATCCCTGGCGCAATTAAAATTTGTGACAGTATAAATTAGTTTTTGAATAATTTACTATAGAAAAGGCAATCCCTGGGATATTTATATTGATATTTAAAATTTGCGACAGTAATAAAATTATAAAAATTATATAAACTAATTTTATACTGTCGCAAATTTTAATTGCGCCAGGGATTGACTTTTCTATAGTAAATTATTCAAAAAATAATTTTCAACTGTCACAAATTTTAATTGCGCCAGGGATTGCCTTTTCTATAGTAAATTATTCAAAAAATAATTTTATACTGTCGCAAATTTTAATTACGCCAGGGATTGCCTTTTCTATAGTAAATTATTCAAAAACTAATTTTATACTGTCGCAAATTTTAAATATCCCAGGGATTGACTTTTCTATAGTAAATTATTCAAAAACTAATTTTATACTGTCACAAATTTTAATTGCGCCAGGGATTGACTTTTCTATAGTAAATTATTCAAAAAATAATTTTATACTGTCGCAAATTTTAATTACGCCAGGGATTGCCTTTTCTATAGTAAATTATTCAAAAACTAATTTTATACTGTCACAAATTTAGTTTATGAATAATTTACTATAGAAAAGTCAATCCCTGGCGCAATTAAAATTTGTGACAGTTGAAAATTATTTTTTGAATAATTTACTATAGAAAAGGCAATCCCTGGGATATTTAAAATTTGCGACAGTATAAAATTAGTTTTTGAATAATTTACTATAGAAAAGTCAATCCCTGGCGCAATTAAAATTTGTGACAGTATAAAATTAGTTTTTGAATAATTTACTATAGAAAAGTCAATCCCTGGCGCAATTAAAATTTGCGACAGTATAAAATTAGTTTTTGAATAATTTACTATAGAAAAGTCAATCCCTGGCGCAATTAAAATTTGTGACAGTTGAAAATTATTTTTTGAATAATTTACTATAGAAAAGTCAATCCCTGGCGCAATTAAAATTTGCGACAGTATAAAATTAGTTTTTGAATAATTTACTATAGAAAAGGCAATCCCTGGCGCAATTAAAATTTGTGACAGTATAAAATTAGTTTTTGAATAATTTACTATAGAAAAGTCAATCCCTGGCGCAATTAAAATTTGTGACAGTTGAAAATTATTTTTTGAATAATTTACTATAGAAAAGGCAATCCCTGGCGTAATTAAAATTTGTGACAGTTGAAAATTATTTTTTGAATAATTTACTATAGAAAAGGCAATCCCTGGCGTAATTAAAATTTGTGACAGTTGAAAATTAGTTTTTGAATAATTTACTATAGAAAAGTCAATCCCTGGCGCAATTAAAATTTGTGACAGTATAAAATTAGTTTTTGAATAATTTACTATAGAAAAGGCAATCCCTGGGATATTTAAAATTTGCGACAGTATAAAATTAGTTTTTGAATAATTTACTATAGAAAAGTCAATCCCTGGCGCACATAAAATATGCGACAGTATAAAATTAGTTTTTGAATAATTTACTATAGAAAAGTCAATCCCTGGCGCAATTAAAATTTGCGACAGTATAAAATTATTTTTTGAATAATTTACTATAGAAAAGTCAATCCCTGGCGCAATTAAAATTTGTGACAGTTGAAAATTATTTTTTGAATAATTTACTATAGAAAAGTCAATCCCTGGCGCAATTAAAATTTGTGACAGTATAAAATTATTTTTTGAATAATTTACTATAGAAAAGTCAATCCCTGGCGCAATTAAAATTTGTGACAGTTGAAAATTATTTTTTGAATAATTTACTATAGAAAAGGCAATCCCTGGGATATTTAAAATTTGCGACAGTATAAAATTATTTTTTGAATAATTTACTATAGAAAAGTCAATCCCTGGCGCACATAAAATTTGCGACAGTATAAAATTAGTTTTTGAATAATTTACTATAGAAAAGTCAATCCCTGGCGCAATTAAAATTTGTGACAGTATAAAATTAGTTTTTGAATAATTTACTATAGAAAAGGCAATCCCTGGCGTAATTAAAATTTGCGACAGTATAAAATTATTTTTTGAATAATTTACTATAGAAAAGGCAATCCCTGGGATATTTAAAATTTGCGACAGTATAAAATTAGTTTTTGAATAATTTACTATAGAAAAGTCAATCCCTGGCGCAATTAAAATTTGTGACAGTATAAAATTAGTTTTTGAATAATTTACTATAGAAAAGGCAATCCCTGGCGTAATTAAAATTTGCGACAGTATAAAATTAGTTTTTGAATAATTTACTATAGAAAAGTCAATCCCTGGCGTAATTAAAATTTGTGACAGTATAAAATTAGTTTTTGAATAATTTACTATAGAAAAGTCAATCCCTGGCGCAATTAAAATTTGTGACAGTATAAAATTAGTTTTTGAATAATTTACTATAGAAAAGTCAATCCCTGGCGCAATTAAAATTTGCGACAGTATAAAATTATTTTTTGAATAATTTACTATAGAAAAGTCAATCCCTGGCGCAATTAAAATTTGTGACAGTTGAAAATTATTTTTTGAATAATTTACTATAGAAAAGTCAATCCCTGGGATATTTAAAATTTGCGACAGTATAAAATTAGTTTTTGAATAATTTACTATAGAAAAGGCAATCCCTGGCGTAATTAAAATTTGTGACAGTATAAAATTAGTTTTTGAATAATTTACTATAGAAAAGGCAATCCCTGGCGTAATTAAAATTTGCGACAGTTGAAAATTATTTTTTGAATAATTTACTATAGAAAAGGCAATCCCTGGGATATTTAAAATTTGCGACAGTTGAAAATTATTTTTTGAATAATTTACTATAGAAAAGGCAATCCCTGGCGTAATTAAAATTTGTGATAGTTGAAAATTAGTTTTTGAATAATTTACTATAGAAAAGTCAATCCCTGGCGCAATTAAAATTTGTGACAGTATAAAATTAGTTTTTGAATAATTTACTATAGAATAGGCAATCCCTGGGATATTTAAAATTTGCGACAGTATAAAATTAGTTTTTGAATAATTTACTATAGAAAAGTCAATCCCTGGCGCACATAAAATTTGCGACAGTATAAAATTAGTTTTTGAATAATTTACTATAGAAAAGTCAATCCCTGGCGCAATTAAAATTTGCGACAGTATAAAATTATTTTTTGAATAATTTACTATAGAAAAGTCAATCCCTGGCGCAATTAAAATTTGTGACAGTTGAAAATTATTTTTTGAATAATTTACTATAGAAAAGTCAATCCCTGGCGCAATTAAAATTTGTGACAGTATAAAATTATTTTTTGAATAATTTACTATAGAAAAGTCAATCCCTGGCGCAATTAAAATTTGTGACAGTTGAAAATTATTTTTTGAATAATTTACTATAGAAAAGGCAATCCCTGGGATATTTAAAATTTGCGACAGTATAAAATTATTTTTTGAATAATTTACTATAGAAAAGTCAATCCCTGGCGCACATAAAATTTGCGACAGTATAAAATTAGTTTTTGAATAATTTACTATAGAAAAGTCAATCCCTGGCGCAATTAAAATTTGCGACAGTATAAAATTATTTTTTGAATAATTTACTATAGAAAAGTCAATCCCTGGCGCAATTAAAATTTGTGACAGTTGAAAATTATTTTTTGAATAATTTACTATAGAAAAGTCAATCCCTGGCGCAATTAAAATTTGCGACAGTATAAAATTAGTTTTTGAATAATTTACTATAGAAAAGTCAATCCCTGGCGTAATTAAAATTTGTGACAGTATAAAATTAGTTTTTGAATAATTTACTATAGAAAAGTCAATCCCTGGCGTAATTAAAATTTGTGACAGTTGAAAATTATTTTTTGAATAATTTACTATAGAAAAGTCAATCCCTGGCGCAATTAAAATTTGTGACAGTTGAAAATTATTTTTTGAATAATTTACTATAGAAAAGGCAATCCCTGGGATATTTAAAATTTGCGACAGTTGAAAATTATTTTTTGAATAATTTACTATAGAAAAGGCAATCCCTGGCGTAATTAAAATTTGTGACAGTATAAAATTATTTTTTGAATAATTTACTATAGAAAAGTCAATCCCTGGCGCACATAAAATTTGCGACAGTATAAAATTAGTTTTTGAATAATTTACTATAGAAAAGTCAATCCCTGGCGCAATTAAAATTTGCGACAGTATAAAATTATTTTTTGAATAATTTACTATAGAAAAGTCAATCCCTGGCGCAATTAAAATTTGTGACAGTTGAAAATTATTTTTTGAATAATTTACTATAGAAAAGTCAATCCCTGGCGCAATTAAAATTTGCGACAGTATAAAATTAGTTTTTGAATAATTTACTATAGAAAAGTCAATCCCTGGCGTAATTAAAATTTGTGACAGTATAAAATTAGTTTTTGAATAATTTACTATAGAAAAGGCAATCCCTGGCGTAATTAAAATTTGTGACAGTTGAAAATTATTTTTTGAATAATTTACTATAGAAAAGTCAATCCCTGGGATATTTAAAATTTGCGACAGTATAAAATTAGTTTTTGAATAATTTACTATAGAAAAGGCAATCCCTGGGATATTTAAAATTTGCGACAGTATAAAATTAGTTTTTGAATAATTTACTATAGAAAAGTCAATCCCTGGCGCAATTAAAATTTGTGACAGTAAAAAATTAGTTTTTGAATAATTTACTATAGAAAAGTCAATCCCTGGCGCAATTAAAATTTGTGACAGTTGAAAATTATTTTTTGAATAATTTACTATAGAAAAGGCAATCCCTGGCGTAATTAAAATTTGTGACAGTATAAAATTAGTTTTTGAATAATTTACTATAGAAAAGGCAATCCCTGGGATATTTAAAATTTGCGACAGTATAAAATTAGTTTTTGAATAATTTACTATAGAAAAGTCAATCCCTGGCGCAATTAAAATTTGTGACACTATAAAATTAGTTTTTGAATAATTTACTATAGAAAAGGCAATCCCTGGCGCAATTAAAATTTGTGACAGTTGAAAATTATTTTTTGAATAATTTACTATAGAAAAGTCAATCCCTGGCGCAATTAAAATTTGTGACAGTATAAAATTATTTTTTGAATAATTTACTATAGAAAAGTCAATCCCTGGCGCAATTAAAATTTGTGACAGTATAAAATTATTTTTTGAATAATTTACTATAGAAAAGGCAATCCCTGGCGCAATTAAAATTTGTGACAGTATAAAATTAGTTTTTGAATAATTTACTATAGAAAAGGCAATCCCTGGCGCAATTAAAATTTGTGACAGTTGAAAATTATTTTTTGAATAATTTACTATAGAAAAGTCAATCCCTGGCGCAATTAAAATTTGTGACAGTATAAAATTATTTTTTGAATAATTTTCTATAGAAAAGTCAATCCCTGGCGCAATTAAAATTTGTGACAGTATAAAATTATTTTTTGAATAATTTACTATAGAAAAGGCAATCCCTGGCGTAATTAAAATTTGTGACAGTATAAAATTATTTTTTGAATAATTTACTATAGAAAAGGCAATCCCTGGGATATTTAAAATTTGCGACAGTATAAAATTAGTTTTTGAATAATTTACTATAGAAAAGGCAATCCCTGGCGCAATTAAAATTTGTGACAGTTGAAAATTAGTTTTTGAATAATTTACTATAGAAAAGTCAATCCCTGGGATATTTAAAATTTGCGACAGTATAAAATTAGTTTTTGAATAATTTACTATAGAAAAGTCAATCCCTGGCGCAATTAAAATTTGTGACAGTTGAAAATTATTTTTTGAATAATTTACTATAGAAAAGGCAATCCCTGGCGCAATTAAAATTTGTGACAGTTGAAAATTATTTTTTGAATAATTTACTATAGAAAAGGCAATCCCTGGCGCAATTAAAATTTGTGACAGTTGAAAATTATTTTTTGAATAATTTACTATAGAAAAGGCAATCCCTGGCGTAATTAAAATTTGTGACAGTTGAAAATTATTTTTTGAATAATTTACTATAGAAAAGTCAATCCCTGGCGCAATTAAAATTTGTGACAGTTGAAAATTATTTTTTGAATAATTTACTATAGAAAAGGCAATCCCTGGCGTAATTAAAATTTGTGACAGTATAAAATTATTTTTTGAATAATTTACTATAGAAAAGGCAATCCCTGGGATATTTAAAATTTGCGACAGTATAAAATTTTCTATAGTAAATTTACTATAGAAAAGTCAATCCCTGGCGCAATTAAAATTTGTGACAGTATAAAATTATTTTTTGAATAATTTACTATAGAAAAGTCAATCCCTGGCGCAATTAAAATTTGTGACACTATAAAATTAGTTTTTGAATAATTTACTATAGAAAAGGCAATCCCTGGCGCAATTAAAATTTGTGACAGTTGAAAATTATTTTTTGAATAATTTACTATAGAAAAGTCAATCCCTGGCGCAATTAAAATTTGTGACAGTTGAAAATTAGTTTTTGAATAATTTACTATAGAAAAGTCAATCCCTGGCGCAATTAAAATTTGTGACAGTATAAAATTAGTTTTTGAATAATTTACTATAGAAAAGGCAATCCCTGGGATATTTATATTGATATTTAAAATTTGCGACAGTATAAAATTATAAAAATTATATAAACTAATTTTATACTGTCGCAAATTTTAATTGCGCCAGGGATTGACTTTTCTATAGTAAATTATTCAAAAAATAATTTTCAACTGTCACAAATTTTAATTGCGCCAGGGATTGCCTTTTCTATAGTAAATTATTCAAAAAATAATTTTATACTGTCGCAAATTTTAATTACGCCAGGGATTGCCTTTTCTATAGTAAATTATTCAAAAACTAATTTTATACTGTCGCAAATTTTAAATATCCCAGGGATTGACTTTTCTATAGTAAATTATTCAAAAACTAATTTTATACTGTCACAAATTTTAATTGCGCCAGGGATTGACTTTTCTATAGTAAATTATTCAAAAAATAATTTTATACTGTCGCAAATTTTAATTACGCCAGGGATTGCCTTTTCTATAGTAAATTATTCAAAAACTAATTTTATACTGTCACAAATTTAGTTTATGAATAATTTACTATAGAAAAGTCAATCCCTGGCGCAATTAAAATTTGTGACAGTTGAAAATTATTTTTTGAATAATTTACTATAGAAAAGGCAATCCCTGGGATATTTAAAATTTGCGACAGTATAAAATTAGTTTTTGAATAATTTACTATAGAAAAGTCAATCCCTGGCGCAATTAAAATTTGTGACAGTATAAAATTAGTTTTTGAATAATTTACTATAGAAAAGTCAATCCCTGGCGCAATTAAAATTTGCGACAGTATAAAATTAGTTTTTGAATAATTTACTATAGAAAAGTCAATCCCTGGCGCAATTAAAATTTGTGACAGTTGAAAATTATTTTTTGAATAATTTACTATAGAAAAGTCAATCCCTGGCGCAATTAAAATTTGCGACAGTATAAAATTAGTTTTTGAATAATTTACTATAGAAAAGGCAATCCCTGGCGCAATTAAAATTTGTGACAGTATAAAATTAGTTTTTGAATAATTTACTATAGAAAAGTCAATCCCTGGCGCAATTAAAATTTGTGACAGTTGAAAATTATTTTTTGAATAATTTACTATAGAAAAGGCAATCCCTGGCGTAATTAAAATTTGTGACAGTTGAAAATTATTTTTTGAATAATTTACTATAGAAAAGGCAATCCCTGGCGTAATTAAAATTTGTGACAGTTGAAAATTAGTTTTTGAATAATTTACTATAGAAAAGTCAATCCCTGGCGCAATTAAAATTTGTGACAGTATAAAATTAGTTTTTGAATAATTTACTATAGAAAAGGCAATCCCTGGGATATTTAAAATTTGCGACAGTATAAAATTAGTTTTTGAATAATTTACTATAGAAAAGTCAATCCCTGGCGCACATAAAATTTGCGACAGTATAAAATTAGTTTTTGAATAATTTACTATAGAAAAGTCAATCCCTGGCGCAATTAAAATTTGCGACAGTATAAAATTATTTTTTGAATAATTTACTATAGAAAAGTCAATCCCTGGCGCAATTAAAATTTGTGACAGTTGAAAATTATTTTTTGAATAATTTACTATAGAAAAGTCAATCCCTGGCGCAATTAAAATTTGTGACAGTATAAAATTATTTTTTGAATAATTTACTATAGAAAAGTCAATCCCTGGCGCAATTAAAATTTGTGACAGTTGAAAATTATTTTTTGAATAATTTACTATAGAAAAGGCAATCCCTGGGATATTTAAAATTTGCGACAGTATAAAATTATTTTTTGAATAATTTACTATAGAAAAGTCAATCCCTGGCGCACATAAAATTTGCGACAGTATAAAATTAGTTTTTGAATAATTTACTATAGAAAAGTCAATCCCTGGCGCAATTAAAATTTGTGACAGTATAAAATTAGTTTTTGAATAATTTACTATAGAAAAGGCAATCCCTGGCGTAATTAAAATTTGCGACAGTATAAAATTATTTTTTGAATAATTTACTATAGAAAAGGCAATCCCTGGGATATTTAAAATTTGCGACAGTATAAAATTAGTTTTTGAATAATTTACTATAGAAAAGTCAATCCCTGGCGCAATTAAAATTTGTGACAGTATAAAATTAGTTTTTGAATAATTTACTATAGAAAAGGCAATCCCTGGCGTAATTAAAATTTGCGACAGTATAAAATTAGTTTTTGAATAATTTACTATAGAAAAGTCAATCCCTGGCGTAATTAAAATTTGTGACAGTATAAAATTAGTTTTTGAATAATTTACTATAGAAAAGTCAATCCCTGGCGCAATTAAAATTTGTGACAGTATAAAATTAGTTTTTGAATAATTTACTATAGAAAAGTCAATCCCTGGCGCAATTAAAATTTGCGACAGTATAAAATTATTTTTTGAATAATTTACTATAGAAAAGTCAATCCCTGGCGCAATTAAAATTTGTGACAGTTGAAAATTATTTTTTGAATAATTTACTATAGAAAAGTCAATCCCTGGGATATTTAAAATTTGCGACAGTATAAAATTAGTTTTTGAATAATTTACTATAGAAAAGGCAATCCCTGGCGTAATTAAAATTTGTGACAGTATAAAATTAGTTTTTGAATAATTTACTATAGAAAAGGCAATCCCTGGCGTAATTAAAATTTGCGACAGTTGAAAATTATTTTTTGAATAATTTACTATAGAAAAGGCAATCCCTGGGATATTTAAAATTTGCGACAGTTGAAAATTATTTTTTGAATAATTTACTATAGAAAAGGCAATCCCTGGCGTAATTAAAATTTGTGACAGTTGAAAATTAGTTTTTGAATAATTTACTATAGAAAAGTCAATCCCTGGCGCAATTAAAATTTGTGACAGTATAAAATTAGTTTTTGAATAATTTACTATAGAATAGGCAATCCCTGGGATATTTAAAATTTGCGACAGTATAAAATTAGTTTTTGAATAATTTACTATAGAAAAGTCAATCCCTGGCGCACATAAAATTTGCGACAGTATAAAATTAGTTTTTGAATAATTTACTATAGAAAAGTCAATCCCTGGCGCAATTAAAATTTGCGACAGTATAAAATTATTTTTTGAATAATTTACTATAGAAAAGTCAATCCCTGGCGCAATTAAAATTTGTGACAGTTGAAAATTATTTTTTGAATAATTTACTATAGAAAAGTCAATCCCTGGCGCAATTAAAATTTGTGACAGTATAAAATTATTTTTTGAATAATTTACTATAGAAAAGTCAATCCCTGGCGCAATTAAAATTTGTGACAGTTGAAAATTATTTTTTGAATAATTTACTATAGAAAAGGCAATCCCTGGGATATTTAAAATTTGCGACAGTATAAAATTATTTTTTGAATAATTTACTATAGAAAAGTCAATCCCTGGCGCACATAAAATTTGCGACAGTATAAAATTAGTTTTTGAATAATTTACTATAGAAAAGCCAATCCCTGGCGCAATTAAAATTTGCGACAGTATAAAATTATTTTTTGAATAATTTACTATAGAAAAGTCAATCCCTGGCGCAATTAAAATTTGTGACAGTTGAAAATTATTTTTTGAATAATTTACTATAGAAAAGTCAATCCCTGGCGCAATTAAAATTTGCGACAGTATAAAATTAGTTTTTGAATAATTTACTATAGAAAAGTCAATCCCTGGCGTAATTAAAATTTGTGACAGTATAAAATTAGTTTTTGAATAATTTACTATAGAAAAGTCAATCCCTGGCGTAATTAAAATTTGTGACAGTTGAAAATTATTTTTTGAATAATTTACTATAGAAAAGTCAATCCCTGGCGCAATTAAAATTTGTGACAGTTGAAAATTATTTTTTGAATAATTTACTATAGAAAAGGCAATCCCTGGGATATTTAAAATTTGCGACAGTTGAAAATTATTTTTTGAATAATTTACTATAGAAAAGGCAATCCCTGGCGTAATTAAAATTTGTGACAGTATAAAATTATTTTTTGAATAATTTACTATAGAAAAGTCAATCCCTGGCGCACATAAAATTTGCGACAGTATAAAATTAGTTTTTGAATAATTTACTATAGAAAAGTCAATCCCTGGCGCAATTAAAATTTGCGACAGTATAAAATTATTTTTTGAATAATTTACTATAGAAAAGTCAATCCCTGGCGCAATTAAAATTTGTGACAGTTGAAAATTATTTTTTGAATAATTTACTATAGAAAAGTCAATCCCTGGCGCAATTAAAATTTGCGACAGTATAAAATTAGTTTTTGAATAATTTACTATAGAAAAGTCAATCCCTGGCGTAATTAAAATTTGTGACAGTATAAAATTAGTTTTTGAATAATTTACTATAGAAAAGGCAATCCCTGGCGTAATTAAAATTTGTGACAGTTGAAAATTATTTTTTGAATAATTTACTATAGAAAAGTCAATCCCTGGGATATTTAAAATTTGCGACAGTATAAAATTAGTTTTTGAATAATTTACTATAGAAAAGGCAATCCCTGGGATATTTAAAATTTGCGACAGTATAAAATTAGTTTTTGAATAATTTACTATAGAAAAGTCAATCCCTGGCGCAATTAAAATTTGTGACAGTAAAAAATTAGTTTTTGAATAATTTACTATAGAAAAGTCAATCCCTGGCGCAATTAAAATTTGTGACAGTTGAAAATTATTTTTTGAATAATTTACTATAGAAAAGGCAATCCCTGGCGTAATTAAAATTTGTGACAGTATAAAATTAGTTTTTGAATAATTTACTATAGAAAAGGCAATCCCTGGGATATTTAAAATTTGCGACAGTATAAAATTAGTTTTTGAATAATTTACTATAGAAAAGTCAATCCCTGGGATATTTAAAATTTGCGACAGTATAAAATTAGTTTTTGAATAATTTACTATAGAAAAGTCAATCCCTGGCGCAATTAAAATTTGTGACAGTTGAAAATTAGTTTTTGAATAATTTACTATAGAAAAGTCAATCCCTGGCGCAATTAAAATTTGTGACAGTATAAAATTAGTTTTTGAATAATTTACTATAGAAAAGTCAATCCCTGGCGCAATTAAAATTTGTGACAGTAAAAAATTAGTTTTTGAATAATTTACTATAGAAAAGTCAATCCCTGGCGCAATTAAAATTTGTGACAGTATAAAATTATTTTTTGAATAATTTACTATAGAAAAGTCAATCCCTGGCGCAATTAAAATTTGTGACAGTTGAAAATTATTTTTTGAATAATTTACTATAGAAAAGTCAATCCCTGGCGCAATTAAAATTTGTGACAGTTGAAAATTATTTTTTGAATAATTTACTATAGAAAAGTCAATCCCTGGGATATTTAAAATTTGCGACAGTATAAAATTAGTTTTTGAATAATTTACTATAGAAAAGTCAATCCCTGGCGCAATTAAAATTTGTGACAGTTGAAAATTATTTTTTGAATAATTTACTATAGAAAAGTCAATCCCTGGCGCAATTAAAATTTGCGACAGTATAAAATTATTTTTTGAATAATTTACTATAGAAAAGTCAATCCCTGGGATATTTAAAATTTGCGACAGTATAAAATTAGTTTTTGAATAATTTACTATAGAAAAGTCAATCCCTGGCGCAATTAAAATTTGTGACAGTAAAAAATTAGTTTTTGAATAATTTACTATAGAAAAGTCAATCCCTGGCGCAATTAAAATTTGTGACAGTTGAAAATTATTTTTTGAATAATTTACTATAGAAAAGGCAATCCCTGGCGTAATTAAAATTTGTGACAGTATAAAATTAGTTTTTGAATAATTTACTATAGAAAAGGCAATCCCTGGGATATTTAAAATTTGCGACAGTATAAAATTAGTTTTTGAATAATTTACTATAGAAAAGTCAATCCCTGGGATATTTAAAATTTGCGACAGTATAAAATTAGTTTTTGAATAATTTACTATAGAAAAGTCAATCCCTGGCGCAATTAAAATTTGTGACAGTTGAAAATTATTTTTTGAATAATTTACTATAGAAAAGTCAATCCCTGGCGTAATTAAAATTTGTGACAGTTGAAAATTATTTTTTGAATAATTTACTATAGAAAAGTCAATCCCTGGCGCAATTAAAATTTGTGACAGTATAAAATTATTTTTTGAATAATTTACTATAGAAAAGTCAATCCCTGGCGCAATTAAAATTTGTGACAGTTGAAAATTATTTTTTGAATAATTTACTATAGAAAAGGCAATCCCTGGGATATTTAAAATTTGCGACAGTATAAAATTATTTTTTGAATAATTTACTATAGAAAAGTCAATCCCTGGCGCACATAAAATTTGCGACAGTATAAAATTAGTTTTTGAATAATTTACTATAGAAAAGTCAATCCCTGGCGCAATTAAAATTTGCGACAGTATAAAATTATTTTTTGAATAATTTACTATAGAAAAGTCAATCCCTGGCGCAATTAAAATTTGTGACAGTTGAAAATTATTTTTTGAATAATTTACTATAGAAAAGTCAATCCCTGGCGCAATTAAAATTTGCGACAGTATAAAATTAGTTTTTGAATAATTTACTATAGAAAAGTCAATCCCTGGCGTAATTAAAATTTGTGACAGTATAAAATTAGTTTTTGAATAATTTACTATAGAAAAGTCAATCCCTGGCGTAATTAAAATTTGTGACAGTTGAAAATTATTTTTTGAATAATTTACTATAGAAAAGTCAATCCCTGGCGCAATTAAAATTTGTGACAGTTGAAAATTATTTTTTGAATAATTTACTATAGAAAAGGCAATCCCTGGGATATTTAAAATTTGCGACAGTTGAAAATTATTTTTTGAATAATTTACTATAGAAAAGGCAATCCCTGGCGTAATTAAAATTTGTGACAGTATAAAATTATTTTTTGAATAATTTACTATAGAAAAGTCAATCCCTGGCGCACATAAAATTTGCGACAGTATAAAATTAGTTTTTGAATAATTTACTATAGAAAAGTCAATCCCTGGCGCAATTAAAATTTGCGACAGTATAAAATTATTTTTTGAATAATTTACTATAGAAAAGTCAATCCCTGGCGCAATTAAAATTTGTGACAGTTGAAAATTATTTTTTGAATAATTTACTATAGAAAAGTCAATCCCTGGCGCAATTAAAATTTGCGACAGTATAAAATTAGTTTTTGAATAATTTACTATAGAAAAGTCAATCCCTGGCGTAATTAAAATTTGTGACAGTATAAAATTAGTTTTTGAATAATTTACTATAGAAAAGGCAATCCCTGGCGTAATTAAAATTTGTGACAGTTGAAAATTATTTTTTGAATAATTTACTATAGAAAAGTCAATCCCTGGGATATTTAAAATTTGCGACAGTATAAAATTAGTTTTTGAATAATTTACTATAGAAAAGGCAATCCCTGGGATATTTAAAATTTGCGACAGTATAAAATTAGTTTTTGAATAATTTACTATAGAAAAGTCAATCCCTGGCGCAATTAAAATTTGTGACAGTATAAAATTAGTTTTTGAATAATTTACTATAGAAAAGGCAATCCCTAGGATATTTAAAATTTGCGACAGTATAAAATTAGTTTTTGAATAATTTACTATAGAAAAGTCAATCCCTGGCGCAATTAAAATTTGCGACAGTATAAAATTAGTTTTTGAATAATTTACTATAGAAAAGTCAATCCCTGGCGCAATTAAAATTTGTGACAGTATAAAATTATTTTTTGAATAATTTACTATAGAAAAGTCAATCCCTGGCGCAATTAAAATTTGTGACAGTTGAAAATTATTTTTTGAATAATTTACTATAGAAAAGGCAATCCCTGGCGTAATTAAAATTTGTGACAGTTGAAAATTATTTTTTGAATAATTTACTATAGAAAAGTCAATCCCTGGGATATTTAAAATTTGCGACAGTATAAAATTAGTTTTTGAATAATTTACTATAGAAAAGGCAATCCCTGGCGTAATTAAAATTTGTGACAGTATAAAATTAGTTTTTGAATAATTTACTATAGAAAAGGCAATCCCTGGCGTAATTAAAATTTGCGACAGTTGAAAATTATTTTTTGAATAATTTACTATAGAAAAGGCAATCCCTGGGATATTTAAAATTTGCGACAGTTGAAAATTATTTTTTGAATAATTTACTATAGAAAAGGCAATCCCTGGCGTAATTAAAATTTGTGACAGTATAAAATTATTTTTTGAATAATTTACTATAGAAAAGTCAATCCCTGGCGCACATAAAATTTGCGACAGTATAAAATTAGTTTTTGAATAATTTACTATAGAAAAGTCAATCCCTGGGATATTTAAAATTTGTGACAGTTGAAAATTATTTTTTGAATAATTTACTATAGAAAAGTCAATCCCTGGGATATTTAAAATTTGCGACAGTATAAAATTAGTTTTTGAATAATTTACTATAGAAAAGGCAATCCCTGGGATATTTAAAATTTGCGACAGTTGAAAATTATTTTTTGAATAATTTACTATAGAAAAGTCAATCCCTGGCGCAATTAAAATTTGTGACAGTTGAAAATTATTTTTTGAAAAATTTACTATAGAAAAGGCAATCCCTGGCGTAATTAAAATTTGTGACAGTTGAAAATTATTTTTTGAATAATTTACTATAGAAAAGTCAATCCCTGGGATATTTAAAATTTGCGACAGTTGAAAATTATTTTTTGAATAATTTACTATAGAAAAGGCAATCCCTGGCGTAATTAAAATTTGTGACAGTATAAAATTAGTTTTTGAATAATTTACTATAGAAAAGTCAATCCCTGGCGCAATTAAAATTTGTGACAGTATAAAATTATTTTTTGAATAATTTACTATAGAAAAGGCAATCCCTGGCGTAATTAAAATTTGTGACAGTTGAAAATTATTTTTTGAATAATTTACTATAGAAAAGTCAATCCCTGGGATATTTAAAATTTGCGACAGTATAAAATTAGTTTTTGAATAATTTACTATAGAAAAGGCAATCCCTGGCGTAATTAAAATTTGTGACAGTATAAAATTAGTTTTTGAATAATTTACTATAGAAAAGGCAATCCCTGGCGTAATTAAAATTTGCGACAGTTGAAAATTATTTTTTGAATAATTTACTATAGAAAAGGCAATCCCTGGGATATTTAAAATTTGCGACAGTTGAAAATTATTTTTTGAATAATTTACTATAGAAAAGGCAATCCCTGGCGTAATTAAAATTTGTGACAGTATAAAATTATTTTTTGAATAATTTACTATAGAAAAGTCAATCCCTGGCGCACATAAAATTTGCGACAGTATAAAATTAGTTTTTGAATAATTTACTATAGAAAAGTCAATCCCTGGCGCAATTAAAATTTGTGACAGTATAAAATTAGTTTTTGAATAATTTACTATAGAAAAGGCAATCCCTGGGATATTTAAAATTTGCGACAGTATAAAATTAGTTTTTGAATAATTTACTATAGAAAAGTCAATCCCTGGCGCAATTAAAATTTGCGACAGTATAAAATTAGTTTTTGAATAATTTACTATAGAAAAGGCAATCCCTGGCGTAATTAAAATTTGTGACAGTATAAAATTATTTTTTGAAAAATTTACTATAGAAAAGGCAATCCCTGGCGCAATTAAAATTTGCGACAGTATAAAATTAGTTTTTGAATAATTTACTATAGAAAAGTCAATCCCTGGGATATTTAAAATTTGCGACAGTATAAAATTAGTTTTTGAATAATTTACTATAGAAAAGGCAATCCCTGGCGTAATTAAAATTTGTGACAGTTGAAAATTAGTTTTTGAATAATTTACTATAGAAAAGGCAATCCCTGGCGTAATTAAAATTTGTGACAGTTGAAAATTAGTTTTTGAATAATTTACTATAGAAAAGGCAATCCCTGGCGTAATTAAAATTTGCGACAGTATAAAATTATTTTTTGAATAATTTACTATAGAAAAGGCAATCCCTGGCGTAATTAAAATTTGCGACAGTATAAAATTATTTTTTGAATAATTTACTATAGAAAAGTCAATCCCTGGCGTAATTAAAATTTGTGACAGTTGAAAATTATTTTTTGAATAATTTACTATAGAAAAGGCAATCCCTGGGATATTTAAAATTTGCGACAGTATAAAATTAGTTTTTGAATAATTTACTATAGAAAAGTCAATCCCTGGGATATTTAAAATTTGCGACAGTATAAAATTAGTTTTTGAATAATTTACTATAGAAAAGGCAATCCCTGGCGCAATTAAAATTTGTGACAGTTGTAAATTATTTTTTGAATAATTTACTATAGAAAAGTCAATCCCTGGCGCAATTAAAATTTGTGACAGTATAAAATTATTTTTTGAAAAATTTACTATAGAAAAGGCAATCCCTGGCGCAATTAAAATTTGTGACAGTTGAAAATTATTTTTTGAATAATTTACTATAGAAAAGTCAATCCCTGGCGCAATTAAAATTTGTGACAGTATAAAATTAGTTTTTGAATAATTTACTATAGAAAAGTCAATCCCTGGCGTAATTAAAATTTGTGACAGTATAAAATTAGTTTTTGAATAATTTACTATAGAAAAGGCAATCCCTGGCGCAATTAAAATTTGTGACAGTTGAAAATTATTTTTTGAATAATTTACTATAGAAAAGTCAATCCCTGGCGCAATTAAAATTTGTGACAGTATAAAATTAGTTTTTGAATAATTTACTATAGAAAAGTCAATCCCTGGGATATTTAAAATTTGCGACAGTATAAAATTAGTTTTTGAATAATTTACTATAGAAAAGTCAATCCCTGGCGCAATTAAAATTTGTGACAGTTGAAAATTATTTTTTGAATAATTTACTATAGAAAAGTCAATCCCTGGCGCAATTAAAATTTGTGACAGTTGAAAATTATTTTTTGAATAATTTACTATAGAAAAGTCAATCCCTGGCGCAATTAAAATTTGTGACAGTTGAAAATTATTTTTTGAATAATTTACTATAGAAAAGTCAATCCCTGGCGCAATTAAAATTTGTGACAGTTGAAAATTATTTTTTGAATAATTTACTATAGAAAAGTCAATCCCTGGCGCAATTAAAATTTGTGACAGTATAAAATTAGTTTTTGAATAATTTACTATAGAAAAGTCAATCCCTGGCGCAATTAAAATTTGTGACAGTTGAAAATTATTTTTTGAAAAATTTACTATAGAAAAGGCAATCCCTGGCGCAATTAAAATTTGTGACAGTATAAAATTATTTTTTGAATAATTTACTATAGAAAAGGCAATCCCTGGCGCAATTAAAATTTGTGACAGTATAAAATTAGTTTTTGAATAATTTACTATAGAAAAGTCAATCCCTGGGATATTTAAAATTTGCGACAGTATAAAATTAGTTTTTGAATAATTTACTATAGAAAAGTCAATCCCTGGCGCAATTAAAATTTGTGACAGTTGAAAATTAGTTTTTGAATAATTTACTATAGAAAAGGCAATCCCTGGCGTAATTAAAATTTGTGACAGTTGAAAATTAGTTTTTGAATAATTTACTATAGAAAAGGCAATCCCTGGCGTAATTAAAATTTGCGACAGTATAAAATTATTTTTTGAATAATTTACTATAGAAAAGGCAATCCCTGGCGTAATTAAAATTTGCGACAGTATAAAATTAGTTTTTGAATAATTTACTATAGAAAAGGCAATCCCTGGCGTAATTAAAATTTGCGACAGTATAAAATTATTTTTTGAATAATTTACTATAGAAAAGGCAATCCCTGGCGTAATTAAAATTTGCGACAGTATAAAATTAGTTTTTGAATAATTTACTATAGAAAAGGCAATCCCTGGGATATTTAAAATTTGCGACAGTATAAAATTAGTTTTTGAATAATTTACTATAGAAAAGGCAATCCCTGGCGCAATTAAAATTTGTGACAGTTGAAAATTATTTTTTGAATAATTTACTATAGAAAAGTCAATCCCTGGCGCAATTAAAATTTGTGACAGTATAAAATTATTTTTTGAAAAATTTACTATAGAAAAGGCAATCCCTGGCGCAATTAAAATTTGCGACAGTATAAAATTAGTTTTTGAATAATTTACTATAGAAAAGTCAATCCCTGGCGCAATTAAAATTTGTGACAGTTGAAAATTATTTTTTGAATAATTTACTATAGAAAAGGCAATCCCTGGCGCAATTAAAATTTGTGACAGTTGAAAATTATTTTTTGAATAATTTACTATAGAAAAGGCAATCCCTGGGATATTTAAAATTTGCGACAGTATAAAATTAGTTTTTGAATAATTTACTATAGAAAAGTCAATCCCTGGTGTAATTAAAATTTGTGACAGTTGAAAATTATTTTTTGAATAATTTACTATAGAAAAGTCAATCCCTGGCGCAATTAAAATTTGTGACAGTTGAAAATTATTTTTTGAATAATTTACTATAGAAAAGTCAATCCCTGGCGCAATTAAAATTTGTGACAGTTGAAAATTATTTTTTGAATAATTTACTATAGAAAAGTCAATCCCTGGCGCAATTAAAATTTGTGACAGTTGAAAATTATTTTTTGAATAATTTACTATAGAAAAGTCAATCCCTGGCGCAATTAAAATTTGTGACAGTATAAAATTATTTTTTGAATAATTTACTATAGAAAAGTCAATCCCTGGCGCAATTAAAATTTGTGACAGTTGAAAATTATTTTTTGAATAATTTACTATAGAAAAGTCAATCCCTGGCGCAATTAAAATTTGTGACAGTTGAAAATTATTTTTTGAAAAATTTACTATAGAAAAGGCAATCCCTGGCGCAATTAAAATTTGTGACAGTTGAAAATTATTTTTTGAAAAATTTACTATAGAAAAGGCAATCCCTGGCGCAATTAAAATTTGTGACAGTATAAAATTAGTTTTTGAATAATTTACTATAGAAAAGTCAATCCCTGGCGTAATTAAAATTTGTGACAGTTGAAAATTATTTTTTGAATAATTTACTATAGAAAAGTCAATCCCTGGCGCAATTAAAATTTGTGACAGTTGAAAATTATTTTTTGAATAATTTACTATAGAAAAGGCAATCCCTGGGATATTTAAAATTTGCGACAGTATAAAATTAGTTTTTGAATAATTTACTATAGAAAAGGCAATCCCTGGCGTAATTAAAATTTGTGACAGTTGAAAATTATTTTTTGAATAATTTACTATAGAAAAGTCAATCCCTGGCGCAATTAAAATTTGTGACAGTATAAAATTATTTTTTGAATAATTTACTATAGAAAAGGCAATCCCTGGGATATTTAAAATTTGCGACAGTATAAAATTAGTTTTTGAATAATTTACTATAGAAAAGTCAATCCCTGGCGCAATTAAAATTTGTGACAGTATAAAATTAGTTTTTGAATAATTTACTATAGAAAAGTCAATCCCTGGCGCAATTAAAATTTGTGACAGTATAAAATTAGTTTTTGAATAATTTACTATAGAAAAGTCAATCCCTGGCGCAATTAAAATTTGTGACAGTTGAAAATTATTTTTTGAATAATTTACTATAGAAAAGTCAATCCCTGGCGCAATTAAAATTTGTGACAGTTGAAAATTATTTTTTGAATAATTTACTATAGAAAAGTCAATCCCTGGCGCAATTAAAATTTGTGACAGTATAAAATTATTTTTTGAATAATTTACTATAGAAAAGGCAATCCCTGGGATATTTAAAATTTGCGACAGTATAAAATTAGTTTTTGAATAATTTACTATAGAAAAGTCAATCCCTGGCGCAATTAAAATTTGTGACAGTATAAAATTAGTTTTTGAAAAATTTACTATATAAAAGGCAATCCCTGGCGTAATTAAAATTTGTGACAGTATAAAATTATTTTTTGAATAATTTACTATAGAAAAGGCAATCCCTGGGATATTTAAAATTTGCGACAGTATAAAATTAGTTTTTGAATAATTTACTATAGAAAAGGCAATCCCTGGCGTAATTAAAATTTGCGACAGTATAAAATTAGTTTTTGAATAATTTACTATAGAAAAGGCAATCCCTGGCGTAATTAAAATTTGCGACAGTATAAAATTATTTTTTGAATAATTTACTATAGAAAAGGCAATCCCTGGCGTAATTAAAATTTGCGACAGTATAAAATTAGTTTTTGAATAATTTACTATAGAAAAGGCAATCCCTGGCGCAATTAAAATTTGTGACAGTTGAAAATTATTTTTTGAATAATTTACTATAGAAAAGGCAATCCCTGGGATATTTAAAATTTGTGACAGTTGAAAATTATTTTTTGAATAATTTACTATAGAAAAGTCAATCCCTGGCGTAATTAAAATTTGTGACAGTATAAAATTATTTTTTGAAAAATTTACTATAGAAAAGGCAATCCCTGGCGCAATTAAAATTTGCGACAGTATAAAATTAGTTTTTGAATAATTTACTATAGAAAAGTCAATCCCTGGCGCAATTAAAATTTGTGACAGTTGAAAATTATTTTTTGAATAATTTACTATAGAAAAGTCAATCCCTGGCGTAATTAAAATTTGCGACAGTATAAAATTAGTTTTTGAATAATTTACTATAGAAAAGGCAATCCCTGGCGTAATTAAAATTTGCGACAGTATAAAATTAGTTTTTGAATAATTTACTATAGAAAAGTCAATCCCTGGCGCAATTAAAATTTGTGACAGTATAAAATTAGTTTTTGAATAATTTACTATAGAAAAGTCAATCCCTGGGATATTTAAAATTTGCGACAGTATAAAATTAGTTTTTGAATAATTTACTATAGAAAAGTCAATCCCTGGCGCAATTAAAATTTGTGACAGTTGAAAATTATTTTTTGAAAAATTTACTATAGAAAAGGCAATCCCTGGCGCAATTAAAATTTGTGACAGTTGAAAATTATTTTTTGAATAATTTACTATAGAAAAGGCAATCCCTGGCGTAATTAAAATTTGTGACAGTTGAAAATTATTTTTTGAATAATTTACTATAGAAAAGGCAATCCCTGGGATATTTAAAATTTGCGACAGTATAAAATTAGTTTTTGAATAATTTACTATAGAAAAGTCAATCCCTGGCGCAATTAAAATTTGTGACAGTATAAAATTAGTTTTTGAATAATTTACTATAGAAAAGTCAATCCCTGGCGTAATTAAAATTTGTGACAGTTGAAAATTATTTTTTGAATAATTTACTATAGAAAAGGCAATCCCTGGCGTAATTAAAATTTGTGACAGTTGAAAATTATTTTTTGAATAATTTACTATAGAAAAGTCAATCCCTGGCGCAATTAAAATTTGTGACAGTATAAAATTATTTTTTGAATAATTTACTATAGAAAAGGCAATCCCTGGGATATTTAAAATTTGCGACAGTATAAAATTAGTTTTTGAATAATTTACTATAGAAAAGTCAATCCCTGGGATATTTAAAATTTGCGACAGTATAAAATTAGTTTTTGAATAATTTACTATAGAAAAGTCAATCCCTGGGATATTTAAAATTTGCGACAGTATAAAATCAGTTTTTGAATAATTTACTATAGAAAAGTCAATCCCTGGCGCAATTAAAATTTGTGACAGTTGAAAATTATTTTTTGAAAAATTTACTATAGAAAAGGCAATCCCTGGCGCAATTAAAATTTGTGACAGTTGAAAATTATTTTTTGAATAATTTACTATAGAAAAGGCAATCCCTGGCGTAATTAAAATTTGTGACAGTTGAAAATTATTTTTTGAATAATTTACTATAGAAAAGTCAATCCCTGGCGCAATTAAAATTTGTGACAGTATAAAATTATTTTTTGAATAATTTACTATAGAAAAGTCAATCCCTGGCGCAATTAAAATTTGTGACAGTTGAAAATTATTTTTTGAATAATTTACTATAGAAAAGTCAATCCCTGGGATATTTAAAATTTGCGACAGTATAAAATTAGTTTTTGAATAATTTACTATAGAAAAGTCAATCCCTGGCGCAATTAAAATTTGTGACAGTTGAAAATTATTTTTTGAATAATTTACTATAGAAAAGTCAATCCCTGGTGTAATTAAAATTTGTGACAGTTGAAAATTATTTTTTGAATAATTTACTATAGAAAAGTCAATCCCTGGCGCAATTAAAATTTGTGACAGTTGAAAATTATTTTTTGAATAATTTACTATAGAAAAGGCAATCCCTGGGATATTTAAAATTTGCGACAGTATAAAATTAGTTTTTGAATAATTTACTATAGAAAAGGCAATCCCTGGCGCAATTAAAATTTGTGACAGTATAAAATTAGTTTTTGAATAATTTACTATAGAAAAGTCAATCCCTGGCGCAATTAAAATTTGTGACAGTATAAAATTAGTTTTTGAATAATTTACTATAGAAAAGTCAATCCCTGGGATATTTAAAATTTGCGACAGTATAAAATTAGTTTTTGAATAATTTACTATAGAAAAGTCAATCCCTGGGATATTTAAAATTTGCGACAGTATAAAATTAGTTTTTGAATAATTTACTATAGAAAAGTCAATCCCTGGGATATTTAAAATTTGCGACAGTATAAAATTATTTTTTGAATAATTTACTATAGAAAAGGCAATCCCTGGCGTAATTAAAATTTGCGACAGTATAAAATTAGTTTTTGAATAATTTACTATAGAAAAGTCAATCCCTGGCGCAATTAAAATTTGTGACAGTTGAAAATTATTTTTTGAATAATTTACTATAGAAAAGGCAATCCCTGGGATATTTAAAATTTGCGACAGTATAAAATTAGTTTTTGAATAATTTACTATAGAAAAGTCAATCCCTGGCGTAATTAAAATTTGTGACAGTTGAAAATTATTTTTTGAATAATTTACTATAGAAAAGTCAATCCCTGGCGCAATTAAAATTTGTGACAGTTGAAAATTAGTTTTTGAATAATTTACTATAGAAAAGGCAATCCCTGGCGCAATTAAAATTTGTGACAGTTGAAAATTATTTTTTGAATAATTTACTATAGAAAAGTCAATCCCTGGCGCAATTAAAATTTGTGACAGTTGAAAATTATTTTTTGAATAATTTACTATAGAAAAGGCAATCCCTGGGATATTTAAAAATTTGCGACAGTATAAAATTAGTTTTTGAATAATTTACTATAGAAAAGTCAATCCCTGGCGCAATTAAAATTTGTGACAGTATAAAATTAGTTTTTGAATAATTTACTATAGAAAAGTCAATCCCTGGCGCAATTAAAATTTGTGACAGTATAAAATTATTTTTTGAATAATTTACTATAGAAAAGTCAATCCCTGGCGCAATTAAAATTTGTGACAGTATAAAATTATTTTTTGAATAATTTACTATAGAAAAGGCAATCCCTGGGATATTTAAAATTTGCGACAGTATAAAATTAGTTTTTGAATAATTTACTATAGAAAAGGCAATCCCTGGCGTAATTAAAATTTGCGACAGTATAAAATTAGTTTTTGAATAATTTACTATAGAAAAGTCAATCCCTGGGATATTTAAAATTTGCGACAGTATAAAATTAGTTTTTGAATAATTTACTATAGAAAAGTCAATCCCTGGGATATTTAAAATTTGCGACAGTATAAAATTAGTTTTTGAATAATTTACTATAGAAAAGTCAATCCCTGGCGCAATTAAAATTTGTGACAGTTGAAAATTATTTTTTGAAAAATTTACTATAGAAAAGGCAATCCCTGGCGCAATTAAAATTTGTGACAGTTGAAAATTATTTTTTGAATAATTTACTATAGAAAAGGCAATCCCTGGCGTAATTAAAATTTGTGACAGTTGAAAATTATTTTTTGAATAATTTACTATAGAAAAGTCAATCCCTGGCGCAATTAAAATTTGTGACAGTATAAAATTATTTTTTGAATAATTTACTATAGAAAAGTCAATCCCTGGCGCAATTAAAATTTGTGACAGTATAAAATTAGTTTTTGAATAATTTACTATAGAAAAGTCAATCCCTGGGATATTTAAAATTTGCGACAGTATAAAATTAGTTTTTGAATAATTTACTATAGAAAAGTCAATCCCTGGGATATTTAAAATTTGCGACAGTATAAAATTAGTTTTTGAATAATTTACTATAGAAAAGTCAATCCCTGGGATATTTAAAATTTGCGACAGTATAAAATTAGTTTTTGAATAATTTACTATAGAAAAGGCAATCCCTGGCGTAATTAAAATTTGCGACAGTATAAAATTAGTTTTTGAATAATTTACTATAGAAAAGTCAATCCCTGGGATATTTAAAATTTGCGACAGTATAAAATTAGTTTTTGAATAATTTACTATAGAAAAGTCAATCCCTGGGATATTTAAAATTTGCGACAGTATAAAATTAGTTTTTGAATAATTTACTATAGAAAAGTCAATCCCTGGCGCAATTAAAATTTGTGACAGTTGAAAATTATTTTTTGAAAAATTTACTATAGAAAAGGCAATCCCTGGCGCAATTAAAATTTGTGACAGTTGAAAATTATTTTTTGAATAATTTACTATAGAAAAGGCAATCCCTGGCGTAATTAAAATTTGTGACAGTTGAAAATTATTTTTTGAATAATTTACTATAGAAAAGTCAATCCCTGGCGCAATTAAAATTTGCGACAGTATAAAATTAGTTTTTGAATAATTTACTATAGAAAAGGCAATCCCTGGCGCAATTAAAATTTGTGACAGTATAAAATTAGTTTTTGAATAATTTACTATAGAAAAGTCAATCCCTGGCGCAATTAAAATTTGTGACAGTATAAAATTAGTTTTTGAATAATTTACTATAGAAAAGTCAATCCCTGGGATATTTAAAATTTGCGACAGTATAAAATTAGTTTTTGAATAATTTACTATAGAAAAGTCAATCCCTGGGATATTTAAAATTTGCGACAGTATAAAATTAGTTTTTGAATAATTTACTATAGAAAAGTCAATCCCTGGGATATTTAAAATTTGCGACAGTATAAAATTATTTTTTGAATAATTTACTATAGAAAAGGCAATCCCTGGCGTAATTAAAATTTGCGACAGTATAAAATTAGTTTTTGAATAATTTACTATAGAAAAGTCAATCCCTGGCGCAATTAAAATTTGTGACAGTTGAAAATTATTTTTTGAATAATTTACTATAGAAAAGGCAATCCCTGGGATATTTAAAATTTGCGACAGTATAAAATTAGTTTTTGAATAATTTACTATAGAAAAGTCAATCCCTGGCGTAATTAAAATTTGTGACAGTTGAAAATTATTTTTTGAATAATTTACTATAGAAAAGTCAATCCCTGGCGCAATTAAAATTTGTGACAGTTGAAAATTAGTTTTTGAATAATTTACTATAGAAAAGGCAATCCCTGGCGCAATTAAAATTTGTGACAGTTGAAAATTATTTTTTGAATAATTTACTATAGAAAAGTCAATCCCTGGCGCAATTAAAATTTGTGACAGTTGAAAATTATTTTTTGAATAATTTACTATAGAAAAGGCAATCCCTGGGATATTTAAAATTTGCGACAGTATAAAATTAGTTTTTGAATAATTTACTATAGAAAAGTCAATCCCTGGCGCAATTAAAATTTGTGACAGTATAAAATTAGTTTTTGAATAATTTACTATAGAAAAGTCAATCCCTGGCGCAATTAAAATTTGTGACAGTATAAAATTATTTTTTGAATAATTTACTATAGAAAAGTCAATCCCTGGCGCAATTAAAATTTGTGACAGTATAAAATTATTTTTTGAATAATTTACTATAGAAAAGGCAATCCCTGGGATATTTAAAATTTGCGACAGTATAAAATTAGTTTTTGAATAATTTACTATAGAAAAGGCAATCCCTGGCGTAATTAAAATTTGCGACAGTATAAAATTAGTTTTTGAATAATTTACTATAGAAAAGTCAATCCCTGGGATATTTAAAATTTGCGACAGTATAAAATTAGTTTTTGAATAATTTACTATAGAAAAGTCAATCCCTGGGATATTTAAAATTTGCGACAGTATAAAATTAGTTTTTGAATAATTTACTATAGAAAAGTCAATCCCTGGCGCAATTAAAATTTGTGACAGTTGAAAATTATTTTTTGAATAATTTACTATAGAAAAGGCAATCCCTGGCGCAATTAAAATTTGTGACAGTTGAAAATTATTTTTTGAATAATTTACTATAGAAAAGTCAATCCCTGGCGCAATTAAAATTTGTGACAGTTGAAAATTATTTTTTGAATAATTTACTATAGAAAAGGCAATCCCTGGGATATTTAAAATTTGCGACAGTATAAAATTAGTTTTTGAATAATTTACTATAGAAAAGTCAATCCCTGGCGCAATTAAAATTTGTGACAGTATAAAATTAGTTTTTGAATAATTTACTATAGAAAAGTCAATCCCTGGCGTAATTAAAATTTGTGACAGTTGAAAATTATTTTTTGAATAATTTACTATAGAAAAGTCAATCCTGGCGCAATTAAAATTTGTGACAGTTGAAAATTAGTTTTTGAATAATTTACTATAGAAAAGTCAATCCCTGGCGCAATTAAAATTTGTGACAGTTGAAAATTATTTTTTGAATAATTTACTATAGAAAAGGCAATCCCTGGCGCAATTAAAATTTGTGACAGTTGAAAATTATTTTTTGAATAATTTACTATAGAAAAGTCAATCCCTGGCGCAATTAAAATTTGTGACAGTTGAAAATTATTTTTTGAATAATTTACTATAGAAAAGGCAATCCCTGGGATATTTAAAATTTGCGACAGTATAAAATTAGTTTTTGAATAATTTACTATAGAAAAGGCAATCCCTGGGATATTTAAAATTTGCGACAGTATAAAATTAGTTTTTGAATAATTTACTATAGAAAAGTCAATCCCTGGCGTAATTAAAATTTGTGACAGTTGAAAATTATTTTTTGAATAATTTACTATAGAAAAGTCAATCCCTGGCGCAATTAAAATTTGTGACAGTTGAAAATTAGTTTTTGAATAATTTACTATAGAAAAGGCAATCCCTGGCGCAATTAAAATTTGTGACAGTTGAAAATTATTTTTTGAATAATTTACTATAGAAAAGTCAATCCCTGGCGCAATTAAAATTTGTGACAGTTGAAAATTATTTTTTGAATAATTTACTATAGAAAAGGCAATCCCTGGGATATTTAAAATTTGCGACAGTATAAAATTAGTTTTTGAATAATTTACTATAGAAAAGTCAATCCCTGGCGCAATTAAAATTTGTGACAGTATAAAATTAGTTTTTGAATAATTTACTATAGAAAAGTCAATCCCTGGCGCAATTAAAATTTGTGACAGTATAAAATTAGTTTTTGAATAATTTTCTATAGAAAAGTCAATCCCTGGGATATTTAAAATTTGCGACAGTATAAAATTAGTTTTTGAATAATTTACTATAGAAAAGTCAATCCCTGAGATATTTAAAATTTGCGACAGTATAAAATTAGTTTTTGAATAATTTACTATAGAAAAGGCAATCCCTGGCGTAATTAAAATTTGCGACAGTATAAAATTAGTTTTTGAATAATTTACTATAGAAAAGTCAATCCCTGGGATATTTAAAATTTGCGACAGTATAAAATTATTTTTTGAATAATTTACTATAGAAAAGTCAATCCCTGGCGCAATTAAAATTTGTGACAGTTGAAAATTATTTTTTGAATAATTTACTGTAGAAAAGGCAATCCCTGGGATATTTAAAATTTGCGACAGTATAAAATTAGTTTTTGAATAATTTACTATAGAAAAGGCAATCCCTGGCGCAATTAAAATTTGTGACAGTATAAAATTAGTTTTTGAATAATTTACTATAGAAAAGTCAATCCCTGGCGCAATTAAAATTTGTGACAGTATAAAATTAGTTTTTGAATAATTTACTATAGAAAAGTCAATCCCTGGGATATTTAAAATTTGCGACAGTATAAAATTAGTTTTTGAATAATTTACTATAGAAAAGTCAATCCCTGGGATATTTAAAATTTGCGACAGTATAAAATTAGTTTTTGAATAATTTACTATAGAAAAGTCAATCCCTGGGATATTTAAAATTTGCGACAGTATAAAATTATTTTTTGAATAATTTACTATAGAAAAGGCAATCCCTGGCGTAATTAAAATTTGCGACAGTATAAAATTAGTTTTTGAATAATTTACTATAGAAAAGTCAATCCCTGGCGCAATTAAAATTTGTGACAGTTGAAAATTATTTTTTGAATAATTTACTATAGAAAAGGCAATCCCTGGGATATTTAAAATTTGCGACAGTATAAAATTAGTTTTTGAATAATTTACTATAGAAAAGTCAATCCCTGGCGTAATTAAAATTTGTGACAGTTGAAAATTATTTTTTGAATTATTTACTATAGAAAAGTCAATCCCTGGCGCAATTAAAATTTGTGACAGTTGAAAATTAGTTTTTGAATAATTTACTATAGAAAAGGCAATCCCTGGCGCAATTAAAATTTGTGACAGTATAAAATTAGTTTTTGAATAATTTACTATAGAAAAGTCAATCCCTGCGATATTTAAAATTTGCGACAGTATAAAATTAGTTTTTGAATAATTTACTATAGAAAAGTCAATCCCTGGGATATTTAAAATTTGCGACAGTATAAAATTATTTTTTGAATAATTTACTATAGAAAAGGCAATCCCTGGCGTAATTAAAATTTGCGACAGTATAAAATTAGTTTTTGAATAATTTACTATAGAAAAGTCAATCCCTGGCGCAATTAAAATTTGTGACAGTATAAAATTAGTTTTTGAATAATTTACTATAGAAAAGTCAATCCCTGGGATATTTAAAATTTGCGACAGTATAAAATTAGTTTTTGAATAATTTACTATAGAAAAGTCAATCCCTGGGATATTTAAAATTTGCGACAGTATAAAATTAGTTTTTGAATAATTTACTATAGAAAAGGCAATCCCTGGCGTAATTAAAATTTGCGACAGTATAAAATTAGTTTTTGAATAATTTACTATAGAAAAGTCAATCCCTGGGATATTTAAAATTTGCGACAGTATAAAATTAGTTTTTGAATAATTTACTATAGAAAAGTCAATCCCTGGGATATTTAAAATTTGCGACAGTATAAAATTAGTTTTTGAATAATTTACTATGGAAAAGTCAATCCCTGGCGCAATTAAAATTTGTGACAGTTGAAAATTATTTTTTGAATAATTTACTATAGAAAAGGCAATCCCTGGCGCAATTAAAATTTGTGACAGTTGAAAATTATTTTTTGAATAATTTACTATAGAAAAGTCAATCCCTGGCGCAATTAAAATTTGTGACAGTTGAAAATTATTTTTTGAATAATTTACTATAGAAAAGGCAATCCCTGGGATATTTAAAATTTGCGACAGTATAAAATTAGTTTTTGAATAATTTACTATAGAAAAGTCAATCCCTGGCGCAATTAAAATTTGTGACAGTATAAAATTAGTTTTTGAATAATTTACTATAGAAAAGTCAATCCCTGGCGTAATTAAAATTTGTGACAGTTGAAAATTATTTTTTGAATAATTTACTATAGAAAAGTCAATCCCTGGCGCAATTAAAATTTGTGACAGTTGAAAATTAGTTTTTGAATAATTTACTATAGAAAAGTCAATCCCTGGCGCAATTAAAATTTGTGACAGTTGAAAATTATTTTTTGAATAATTTACTATAGAAAAGGCAATCCCTGGGATATTTAAAATTTGCGACAGTATAAAATTAGTTTTTGAATAATTTACTATAGAAAAGTCAATCCCTGGCGCAATTAAAATTTGTGACAGTATAAAATTAGTTTTTGAATAATTTACTATAGAAAAGTCAATCCCTGGCGTAATTAAAATTTGTGACAGTTGAAAATTATTTTTTGAATAATTTACTATAGAAAAGTCAATCCCTGGCGCAATTAAAATTTGTGACAGTTGAAAATTAGTTTTTGAATAATTTACTATAGAAAAGTCAATCCCTGGCGCAATTAAAATTTGTGACAGTTGAAAATTATTTTTTGAATAATTTACTATAGAAAAGGCAATCCCTGGCGCAATTAAAATTTGTGACAGTTGAAAATTATTTTTTGAATAATTTACTATAGAAAAGTCAATCCCTGGCGCAATTAAAATTTGTGACAGTTGAAAATTATTTTTTGAATAATTTACTATAGAAAAGGCAATCCCTGGGATATTTAAAATTTGTGACAGTATAAAATTATTTTTTGAATAATTTACTATAGAAAAGGCAATCCCTGGGATATTTAAAATTTGCGACAGTATAAAATTAGTTTTTGAATAATTTACTATAGAAAAGGCAATCCCTGGCGTAATTAAAATTTGTGACAGTATAAAATTAGTTTTTGAATAATTTACTATAGAAAAGTCAATCCCTGGCGTAATTAAAATTTGTGACAGTTGAAAATTATTTTTTGAATAATTTACTATAGAAAAGTCAATCCCTGGCGCAATTAAAATTTGTGACAGTTGAAAATTAGTTTTTGAATAATTTACTATAGAAAAGTCAATCCCTGGCGCAATTAAAATTTGTGACAGTTGAAAATTATTTTTTGAATAATTTACTATAGAAAAGGCAATCCCTGGGATATTTAAAATTTGCGACAGTATAAAATTAGTTTTTGAATAATTTACTATAGAAAAGTCAATCCCTGGCGCAATTAAAATTTGTGACAGTATAAAATTAGTTTTTGAATAATTTACTATAGAAAAGTCAATCCCTGGCGTAATTAAAATTTGTGACAGTTGAAAATTATTTTTTGAATAATTTACTATAGAAAAGTCAATCCCTGGCGCAATTAAAATTTGTGACAGTTGAAAATTAGTTTTTGAATAATTTACTATAGAAAAGTCAATCCCTGGCGCAATTAAAATTTGTGACAGTTGAAAATTATTTTTTGAATAATTTACTATAGAAAAGTCAATCCCTGGCGCAATTAAAATTTGTGACAGTTGAAAATTAGTTTTTGAATAATTTACTATAGAAAAGTCAATCCCTGGCGCAATTAAAATTTGTGACAGTTGAAAATTATTTTTTGAATAATTTACTATAGAAAAGGCAATCCCTGGGATATTTAAAATTTGCGACAGTATAAAATGAGTTTTTGAATAATTTACTATAGAAAAGTCAATCCCTGGCGCAATTAAAATTTGTGACAGTATAAAATTATTTTTTGAATAATTTACTATAGAAAAGTCAATCCCTGGCGCAATTAAAATTTGTGACAGTATAAAATTATTTTTTGAATAATTTACTATAGAAAAGGCAATCCCTGGGATATTTAAAATTTGCGACAGTATAAAATTAGTTTTTGAATAATTTACTATAGAAAAGGCAATCCCTGGCGTAATTAAAATTTGCGACAGTATAAAATTAGTTTTTGAATAATTTACTATAGAAAAGTCAATCCCTGGCGCAATTAAAATTTGTGACAGTATAAAATTAGTTTTTGAATAATTTACTATAGAAAAGTCAATCCCTGGCGCAATTAAAATTTGCGACAGTATAAAATTAGTTTTTGAATAATTTACTATAGAAAAGTCAATCCCTGGGATATTTAAAATTTGCGACAGTATAAAATTAGTTTTTGAATAATTTACTATAGAAAAGTCAATCCCTGGGATATTTAAAATTTGCGACAGTATAAAATTAGTTTTTGAATAATTTACTATAGAAAAGTCAATCCCTGGCGCAATTAAAATTTGTGACAGTTGAAAATTATTTTTTGAAAAATTTACTATAGAAAAGGCAATCCCTGGCGCAATTAAAATTTGTGACAGTTGAAAATTATTTTTTGAATAATTTACTATAGAAAAGGCAATCCCTGGCGTAATTAAAATTTGTGACAGTTGAAAATTATTTTTTGAATAATTTACTATAGAAAAGTCAATCCCTGGCGCAATTAAAATTTGCGACAGTTGAAAATTATTTTTTGAATAATTTACTATAGAAAAGTCAATCCCTGGCGTAATTAAAATTTGTGACAGTATAAAATTATTTTTTGAATAATTTACTATAGAAAAGTCAATCCCTGGCGTAATTAAAATTTGTGACAGTATAAAATTAGTTTTTGAATAATTTACTATAGAAAAGTCAATCCCTGGCGCAATTAAAATTTGTGACAGTATAAAATTATTTTTTGAATAATTTACTATAGAAAAGTCAATCCCTGGCGTAATTAAAATTTCTGACAGTTGAAAATTATTTTTTGAATAATTTACTATAGAAAAGTCAATCCCTGGCGCAATTAAAATTTGTGACAGTTGAAAATTATTTTTTGAATAATTTACTAGAGAAAAGTCAATCCCTGGCGTAATTAAAATTTGTGACAGTATAAAATTAGTTTTTGAATAATTTACTATAGAAAAGGCAATCCCTGGCGTAATTAAAATTTGCGACAGTATAAAATTAGTTTTTGAATAATTTACTATAGAAAAGTCAATCCCTGGCGTAATTAAAATTTGTGACAGTTGAAAATTATTTTTTGAATAATTTACTATAGAAAAGTCAATCCCTGGCGCAATTAAAATTTGTGACAGTTGAAAATTATTTTTTGAATAATTTACTATAGAAAAGTCAATCCCTGGCGCAATTAAAATTTGTGACAGTTGAAAATTATTTTTTGAATAATTTACTATAGAAAAGTCAATCCCTGGTGTAATTAAAATTTGTGACAGTTGAAAATTATTTTTTGAATAATTTACTATAGAAAAGTCAATCCCTGGCGCAATTAAAATTTGTGACAGTTGAAAATTATTTTTTGAATAATTTACTATAGAAAAGGCAATCCCTGGGATATTTAAAATTTGCGACAGTATAAAATTAGTTTTTGAATAATTTACTATAGAAAAGTCAATCCCTGGTGTAATTAAAATTTGTGACAGTTGAAAATTATTTTTTGAATAATTTACTATAGAAAAGTCAATCCCTGGCGCAATTAAAATTTGTGACAGTTGAAAATTATTTTTTGAATAATTTACTATAGAAAAGTCAATCCCTGGCGCAATTAAAATTTGTGACAGTATAAAATTAGTTTTTGAATAATTTACTATAGAAAAGTCAATCCCTGGCGTAATTAAAATTTGTGACAGTTGAAAATTATTTTTTGAATAATTTACTATAGAAAAGTCAATCCCTGGCGCAATTAAAATTTGTGACAGTTGAAAATTATTTTTTGAATAATTTACTATAGAAAAGTCAATCCCTGGCGCAATTAAAATTTGTGACAGTTGAAAATTATTTTTTGAATAATTTACTATAGAAAAGTCAATCCCTGGTGTAATTAAAATTTGTGACAGTTGAAAATTATTTTTTGAATAATTTACTATAGAAAAGTCAATCCCTGGCGCAATTAAAATTTGTGACAGTTGAAAATTATTTTTTGAATAATTTACTATAGAAAAGGCAATCCCTGGGATATTTAAAATTTGCGACAGTATAAAATTAGTTTTTGAATAATTTACTATAGAAAAGTCAATCCCTGGTGTAATTAAAATTTGTGACAGTTGAAAATTATTTTTTGAATAATTTACTATAGAAAAGTCAATCCCTGGCGCAATTAAAATTTGTGACAGTTGAAAATTATTTTTTGAATAATTTACTATAGAAAAGTCAATCCCTGGCGCAATTAAAATTTGTGACAGTTGAAAATTATTTTTTGAAAAATTTACTATAGAAAAGTCAATCCCTGGCGCAATTAAAATTTGTGACAGTTGAAAATTATTTTTTGAATAATTTACTATAGAAAAGTCAATCCCTGGCGCAATTAAAATTTGTGACAGTTGAAAATTATTTTTTGAATAATTTACTATAGAAAAGTCAATCCCTGGCGCAATTAAAATTTGTGACAGTTGAAAATTATTTTTTGAAAAATTTACTATAGAAAAGGCAATCCCTGGCGTAATTAAAATTTGCGACAGTATAAAATTAGTTTTTGAATAATTTACTATAGAAAAGGCAATCCCTGGCGCAATTAAAATTTGTGACAGTATAAAATTATTTTTTGAATAATTTACTATAGAAAAGGCAATCCCTGGCGCAATTAAAATTTGTGACAGTTGAAAATTATTTTTTGAATAATTTACTATAGAAAAGGCAATCCCTGGCGCAATTAAAATTTGTGACAGTATAAAATTATTTTTTGAATAATTTACTATAGAAAAGTCAATCCCTGGCGCAATTAAAATTTGTGACAGTTGAAAATTATTTTTTGAATAATTTACTATAGAAAAGTCAATCCCTGGCGCAATTAAAATTTGTGACAGTTGAAAATTATTTTTTGAATAATTTACTATAGAAAAGTCAATCCCTGGCGCAATTAAAATTTGTGACAGTATAAAATTATTTTTTGAATAATTTACTATAGAAAAGTCAATCCCTGGCGTAATTAAAATTTGTGACAGTATAAAATTAGTTTTTGAAAAATTTACTATAGAAAAGGCAATCCCTGGGATATTTAAAATTTGCGACAGTTGAAAATTATTTTTTGAATAATTTACTATAGAAAAGGCAATCCCTGGCGCAATTAAAATTTGTGACAGTATAAAATTAGTTTTTGAATAATTTACTATAGAAAAGTCAATCCCTGGCGTAATTAAAATTTGTGACAGTTGAAAATTATTTTTTGAATAATTTACTATAGAAAAGTCAATCCCTGGCGCAATTAAAATTTGTGACAGTATAAAATTATTTTTTGAATAATTTACTATAGAAAAGTCAATCCCTGGCGCAATTAAAATTTGTGACAGTTGAAAATTATTTTTTGAATAATTTACTATAGAAAAGTCAATCCCTGGCGCAATTAAAATTTGTGACAGTTGAAAATTATTTTTTGAAAAATTTACTATAGAAAAGGCAATCCCTGGCGCAATTAAAATTTGTGACAGTTGAAAATTATTTTTTGAATAATTTACTATAGAAAAGTCAATCCCTGGCGCAATTAAAATTTGTGACAGTTGAAAATTATTTTTTCAATAATTTACTATAGAAAAGTCAATCCCTGGCGTAATTAAAATTTGTGACAGTATAAAATTATTTTTTGAATAATTTACTATAGAAAAGTCAATCCCTGGCGCAATTAAAATTTGTGACAGTTGAAAATTATTTTTTGAAAAATTTACTATAGAAAAGTCAATCCCTGGCGCAATTAAAATTTGTGACAGTATAAAATTATTTTTTGAATAATTTACTATAGAAAAGTCAATCCCTGGCGTAATTAAAATTTGCGACAGTATAAAATTAGTTTTTGAATAATTTACTATAGAAAAGGCAATCCCTGGCGCAATTAAAATTTGCGACAGTATAAAATTATTTTTTGAATAATTTACTATAGAAAAGGCAATCCCTGGCGTAATTAAAATTTGCGACAGTATAAAATTATTTTTTGAAAAATTTACTATAGAAAAGGCAATCCCTGGCGCAATTAAAATTTGTGACAGTATAAAATTAGTTTTTGAATAATTTACTATAGAAAAGTCAATCCCTGGCGTAATTAAAATTTGTGACAGTTGAAAATTATTTTTTGAATAATTTACTATAGAAAAGGCAATCCCTGGCGCAATTAAAATTTGTGACAGTTGAAAATTATTTTTTGAATAATTTACTATAGAAAAGTCAATCCCTGGCGCAATTAAAATTTGTGACAGTATAAAATTAGTTTTTGAATAATTTACTATAGAAAAGTCAATCCCTGGCGTAATTAAAATTTGTGACAGTATAAAATTAGTTTTTGAATAATTTACTATAGAAAAGTCAATCCCTGGCGCAATTAAAATTTGTGACAGTATAAAATTATTTTTTGAAAAATTTACTATAGAAAAGTCAATCCCTGGCGCAATTAAAATTTGTGACAGTTGAAAATTATTTTTTGAATAATTTACTATAGAAAAGTCAATCCCTGGCGCAATTAAAATTTGTGACAGTTGAAAATTATTTTTTGAAAAATTTACTATAGAAAAGGCAATCCCTGGCGCAATTAAAATTTGTGACAGTTGAAAATTATTTTTTGAATAATTTACTATAGAAAAGTCAATCCCTGGCGCAATTAAAATTTGTGACAGTATAAAATTAGTTTTTGAATAATTTACTATAGAAAAGTCAATCCCTGGCGCAATTAAAATTTGTGACAGTATAAAATTATTTTTTGAATAATTTACTATAGAAAAGGCAATCCCTGGGATATTTAAAATTTGCGACAGTATAAAATTATTTTTTGAATAATTTACTATAGAAAAGGCAATCCCTGGCGTAATTAAAATTTGCGACAGTATAAAATTATTTTTTGAATAATTTACTATAGAAAAGTCAATCCCTGGCGTAATTAAAATTTGTGACAGTATAAAATTATTTTTTGAATAATTTACTATAGAAAAGTCAATCCCTGGCGTAATTAAAATTTGTGACAGTTGAAAATTATTTTTTGAATAATTTACTATAGAAAAGTCAATCCCTGGCGCAATTAAAATTTGTGACAGTTGAAAATTATTTTTTGAAAAATTTACTATAGAAAAGGCAATCCCTGGCGCAATTAAAATTTGTGACAGTTGAAAATTATTTTTTGAAAAATTTACTATAGAAAAGGCAATCCCTGGCGTAATTAAAATTTGTGACAGTATAAAATTAGTTTTTGAATAATTTACTATAGAAAAGTCAATCCCTGGCGCAATTAAAATTTGTGACAGTATAAAATTAGTTTTTGAATAATTTACTATAGAAAAGGCAATCCCTGGCGTAATTAAAATTTGCGACAGTATAAAATTAGTTTTTGAATAATTTACTATAGAAAAGTCAATCCCTGGCGTAATTAAAATTTGTGACAGTTGAAAATTATTTTTTGAATAATTTACTATAGAAAAGTCAATCCCTGGCGCAATTAAAATTTGTGACAGTTGAAAATTATTTTTTGAATAATTTACTATAGAAAAGTCAATCCCTGGCGCAATTAAAATTTGTGACAGTTGAAAATTATTTTTTGAAAAATTTACTATAGAAAAGGCAATCCCTGGCGCAATTAAAATTTGCGACAGTATAAAATTAGTTTTTGAATAATTTACTATAGAAAAGGCAATCCCTGGGATATTTAAAATTTGCGACAGTATAAAATTAGTTTTTGAATAATTTACTATAGAAAAGGCAATCCCTGGCGTAATTAAAATTTGCGACAGTTGAAAATTAGTTTTTGAATAATTTACTATAGAAAAGTCAATCCCTGGCGCAATTAAAATTTGTGACAGTATAAAATTATTTTTTGAATAATTTACTATAGAAAAGGCAATCCCTGGCGCAATTAAAATTTGTGACAGTTGAAAATTAGTTTTTGAATAATTTACTATAGAAAAGTCAATCCCTGGCGCAATTAAAATTTGTGACAGTTGAAAATTATTTTTTGAATAATTTACTATAGAAAAGGCAATCCCTGGGATATTTAAAATTTGCGACAGTATAAAATTAGTTTTTGAATAATTTACTATAGAAAAGTCAATCCCTGGGATATTTAAAATTTGCGACAGTATAAAATTAGTTTTTGAATAATTTACTATAGAAAAGGCAATCCCTGGGATATTTAAAATTTGCGACAGTATAAAATTAGTTTTTGAATAATTTACTATAGAAAAGGCAATCCCTGGCGCAATTAAAATTTGTGACAGTTGAAAATTATTTTTTGAATAATTTACTATAGAAAAGTCAATCCCTGGCGCAATTAAAATTTGTGACAGTTGAAAATTATTTTTTGAATAATTTACTATAGAAAAGGCAATCCCTGGGATATTTAAAATTTGCGACAGTATAAAATTAGTTTTTGAATAATTTACTATAGAAAAGTCAATCCCTGGGATATTTAAAATTTGCGACAGTATAAAATTAGTTTTTGAATAATTTACTATAGAAAAGTCAATCCCTGGCGCAATTAAAATTTGTGACAGTATAAAATTATTTTTTGAATAATTTACTATAGAAAAGTCAATCCCTGGCGCAATTAAAATTTGTGACAGTATAAAATTATTTTTTGAATAATTTACTATAGAAAAGGCAATCCCTGGCGCAATTAAAATTTGTGACAGTATAAAATTAGTTTTTGAATAATTTACTATAGAAAAGGCAATCCCTGGCGCAATTAAAATTTGTGACAGTTGAAAATTATTTTTTGAATAATTTACTATAGAAAAGTCAATCCCTGGCGCAATTAAAATTTGTGACAGTTGAAAATTATTTTTTGAATAATTTACTATAGAAAAGTCAATCCCTGGCGCAATTAAAATTTGTGACAGTTGAAAATTATTTTTTGAATAATTTACTATAGAAAAGTCAATCCCTGGCGCAATTAAAATTTGTGACAGTTGAAAATTATTTTTTGAATAATTTACTATAGAAAAGTCAATCCCTGGCGCAATTAAAATTTGTGACAGTTGAAAATTATTTTTTGAATAATTTACTATAGAAAAGGCAATCCCTGGCGTAATTAAAATTTGCGACAGTATAAAATTAGTTTTTGAATAATTTACTATAGAAAAGTCAATCCCTGGCGTAATTAAAATTTGTGACAGTATAAAATTATTTTTTGAAAAATTTACTATAGAAAAGTCAATCCCTGGCGTAATTAAAATTTGTGACAGTATAAAATTAGTTTTTGAATAATTTACTATAGAAAAGGCAATCCCTGGCGTAATTAAAATTTGCGACAGTATAAAATTAGTTTTTGAATAATTTACTATAGAAAAGGCAATCCCTGGCGTAATTAAAATTTGCGACAGTATAAAATTATTTTTTGAATAATTTACTATAGAAAAGTCAATCCCTGGTGTAACTAAAGTTTGTGACAGTTGAAAATTATTTTTTGAATAATTTACTATAGAAAAGGCAATCCCTGGGATATTTAAAATTTGCGACAGTATAAAATTATTTTTTGAATAATTTACTATAGAAAAGTCAATCCCTGGCGTAATTAAAATTTGCGACAGTATAAAATTATTTTTTGAATAATTTACTATAGAAAAGGCAATCCCTGGCGCAATTAAAATTTGTGACAGTATAAAATTATTTTTTGAATAATTTACTATAGAAAAGTCAATCCCTGGCGTAATTAAAATTTGTGACAGTATAAAATTAGTTTTTGAAAAATTTACTATAGAAAAGTCAATCCCTGGTGTAATTAAAATTTGCGACAGTATAAAATTATTTTTTGAATAATTTACTATAGAAAAGTCAATCCCTGGCGTAATTAAAATTTGCGACAGTATAAAATTATTTTTTGAATAATTTACTATAGAAAAGGCAATCCCTGGCGCAATTAAAATTTGTGACAGTATAAAATTATTTTTTGAATAATTTACTATAGAAAAGTCAATCCCTGGCGTAATTAAAATTTGTGACAGTTGAAAATTATTTTTTGAATAATTTACTATAGAAAAGTCAATCCCTGGCGCAATTAAAATTTGTGACAGTTGAAAATTAGTTTTTGAATAATTTACTATAGAAAAGTCAATCCCTGGCGTAATTAAAATTTGTGACAGTTGAAAATTATTTTTTGAATAATTTACTATAGAAAAGGCAATCCCTGGCGCAATTAAAATTTGCGACAGTATAAAATTAGTTTTTGAATAATTTACTATAGAAAAGGCAATCCCTGGCGCAATTAAAATTTGTGACAGTATAAAATTATTTTTTGAATAATTTACTATAGAAAAGTCAATCCCTGGCGTAATTAAAATTTGTGACAGTTGAAAATTATTTTTTGAATAATTTACTATAGAAAAGTCAATCCCTGGCGCGATTAAAATTTGTGACAGTTGAAAATTATTTTTTGAATAATTTACTATAGAAAAGTCAATCCCTGGCGCAATTAAAATTTGTGACAGTTGAAAATTATTTTTTGAATAATTTACTATAGAAAAGGCAATCCCTGGCGCAATTAAAATTTGTGACAGTATAAAATTAGTTTTTGAATAATTTACTATAGAAAAGTCAATCCCTGGCGCAATTAAAATTTGTGACAGTTGAAAATTAGTTTTTGAAAAATTTACTATAGAAAAGGCAATCCCTGGCGTAATTAAAATTTGTGACAGTTGAAAATTATTTTTTGAATAATTTACTATAGAAAAGGCAATCCCTGGCGCAATTAAAATTTGCGACAGTATAAAATTAGTTTTTGAATAATTTACTATAGAAAAGGCAATCCCTGGCGCAATTAAAATTTGTGACAGTATAAAATTATTTTTTGAAAAATTTACTATAGAAAAGTCAATCCCTGGCGTAATTAAAATTTGTGACAGTATAAAATTAGTTTTTGAATAATTTACTATAGAAAAGTCAATCCCTGGCGCAATTAAAATTTGTGACAGTTGAAAATTAGTTTTTGAAAAATTTACTATAGAAAAGGCAATCCCTGGGATATTTAAAATTTGCGACAGTTGAAAATTATTTTTTGAATAATTTACTATAGAAAAGGCAATCCCTGGCGCAATTAAAATTTGTGACAGTATAAAATTAGTTTTTGAATAATTTACTATAGAAAAGTCAATCCCTGGCGCAATTAAAATTTGTGACAGTTGAAAATTAGTTTTTGAAAAATTTACTATAGAAAAGGCAATCCCTGGGATATTTAAAATTTGCGACAGTTGAAAATTATTTTTTGAATAATTTACTATAGAAAAGTCAATCCCTGGCGCAATTAAAATTTGTGACAGTATAAAATTAGTTTTTGAATAATTTACTATAGAAAAGGCAATCCCTGGCGCAATTAAAATTTGTGACAGTTGAAAATTATTTTTTGAATAATTTACTATAGAAAAGGCAATCCCTGGCGTAATTAAAATTTGCGACAGTATAAAATTAGTTTTTGAATAATTTACTATAGAAAAGTCAATCCCTGGCGTAATTAAAATTTGTGACAGTTGAAAATTATTTTTTGAATAATTTACTATAGAAAAGTCAATCCCTGGCGCAATTAAAATTTGCGACAGTATAAAATTAGTTTTTGAATAATTTACTATAGAAAAGTCAATCCCTGGCGCAATTAAAATTTGTGACAGTTGAAAATTATTTTTTGAAAAATTTACTATAGAAAAGGCAATCCCTGGCGCAATTAAAATTTGCGACAGTATAAAATTATTTTTTGAATAATTTACTATAGAAAAGTCAATCCCTGGCGTAATTAAAATTTGCGACAGTATAAAATTATTTTTTGAATAATTTACTATAGAAAAGTCAATCCCTGGGATATTTAAAATTTGCGACAGTATAAAATTAGTTTTTGAATAATTTACTATAGAAAAGTCAATCCCTGGCGCAATTAAAATTTGTGACAGTTGAAAATTATTTTTTGAATAATTTACTATAGAAAAGTCAATCCCTGGCGCAATTAAAATTTGTGACAGTTGAAAATTATTTTTTGAATAATTTACTATAGAAAAGTCAATCCCTGGCGCAATTAAAATTTGTGACAGTATAAAATTATTTTTTGAATAATTTACTATAGAAAAGTCAATCCCTGGCGTAATTAAAATTTGTGACAGTATAAAATTAGTTTTTGAATAATTTACTATAGAAAAGGCAATCCCTGGCGCAATTAAAATTTGTGACAGTATAAAATTATTTTTTGAATAATTTACTATAGAAAAGTCAATCCCTGGGATATTTAAAATTTGCGACAGTATAAAATTAGTTTTTGAATAATTTACTATAGAAAAGGCAATCCCTGGCGTAATTAAAATTTGTGACAGTTGAAAATTATTTTTTGAAAAATTTACTATAGAAAAGGCAATCCCTGGCGCAATTAAAATTTGTGACAGTTGAAAATTATTTTTTGAAAAATTTACTATAGAAAAGGCAATCCCTGGCGCAATTAAAATTTGTGACAGTATAAAATTATTTTTTGAATAATTTACTATAGAAAAGGCAATCCCTGGGATATTTAAAATTTGCGACAGTATAAAATTATTTTTTGAATAATTTACTATAGAAAAGGCAATCCCTGGCGTAATTAAAATTTGCGACAGTATAAAATTAGTTTTTGAATAATTTACTATAGAAAAGTCAATCCCTGGCGCAATTAAAATTTGTGACAGTATAAAATTAGTTTTTGAATAATTTACTATAGAAAAGTCAATCCCTGGGATATTTAAAATTTGCGACAGTATAAGATTAGTTTTTGAATAATTTACTATAGAAAAGTCAATCCCTGGCGCAATTAAAATTTGTGACAGTTGAAAATTATTTTTTGAATAATTTACTATAGAAAAGTCAATCCCTGGCGCAATTAAAATTTGTGACAGTATAAAATTAGTTTTTGAATAATTTACTATAGAAAAGTCAATCCCTGGCGTAATTAAAATTTGTGACAGTTGAAAATTATTTTTTGAATAATTTACTATAGAAAAGGCAATCCCTGGCGTAATTAAAATTTGTGACAGTTGAAAATTATTTTTTGAATAATTTACTATAGAAAAGTCAATCCCTGGCGCAATTAAAATTTGTGACAGTTGAAAATTATTTTTTGAAAAATTTACTATAGAAAAGTCAATCCCTGGCGCAATTAAAATTTGCGACAGTATAAAATTAGTTTTTGAATAATTTACTATAGAAAAGGCAATCCCTGGCGCAATTAAAATTTGTGACAGTATAAAATTAGTTTTTGAATAATTTACTATAGAAAAGTCAATCCCTGGGATATTTAAAATTTGCGACAGTATAAAATTAGTTTTTGAATAATTTACTATAGAAAAGTCAATCCCTGGCGCAATTAAAATTTGTGACAGTTGAAAATTATTTTTTGAATAATTTACTATAGAAAAGTCAATCCCTGGGATATTTAAAATTTGCGACAGTTGAAAATTATTTTTTGAATAATTTACTATAGAAAAGGCAATCCCTGGGATATTTAAAATTTGCGACAGTATAAAATTAGTTTTTGAATAATTTACTATAGAAAAGGCAATCCCTGGCGCAATTAAAATTTGTGACAGTTGAAAATTATTTTTTGAATAATTTACTATAGAAAAGGCAATCCCTGGCGCAATTAAAATTTGTGACAGTTGAAAATTATTTTTTGAATAATTTACTATAGAAAAGTCAATCCCTGGCGCAATTAAAATTTGTGACAGTTGAAAATTATTTTTTGAATAATTTACTATAGAAAAGTCAATCCCTGGCGCAATTAAAATTTGTGACAGTTGAAAATTATTTTTTGAAAAATTTACTATAGAAAAGGCAATCCCTGGCGCAATTAAAATTTGTGACAGTTGAAAATTATTTTTTGAATAATTTACTATAGAAAAGGCAATCCCTGGCGCAATTAAAATTTGTGACAGTATAAAATTAGTTTTTGAATAATTTACTATAGAAAAGTCAATCCCTGGCGTAATTAAAATTTGTGACAGTTGAAAATTATTTTTTGAATAATTTACTATAGAAAAGTCAATCCCTGGCGCAATTAAAATTTGTGACAGTATAAAATTATTTTTTGAATAATTTACTATAGAAAAGTCAATCCCTGGCGCAATTAAAATTTGTGACAGTTGAAAATTATTTTTTGAATAATTTACTATAGAAAAGTCAATCCCTGGCGCAATTAAAATTTGTGACAGTTGAAAATTATTTTTTGAAAAATTTACTATAGAAAAGGCAATCCCTGGCGCAATTAAAATTTGTGACAGTATAAAATTAGTTTTTGAATAATTTACTATAGAAAAGTCAATCCCTGGCGTAATTAAAATTTGTGACAGTTGAAAATTATTTTTTGAATAATTTACTATAGAAAAGGCAATCCCTGGCGCAATTAAAATTTGTGACAGTATAAAATTATTTTTTGAATAATTTACTATAGAAAAGGCAATCCCTGGCGCAATTAAAATTTGTGACAGTATAAAATTAGTTTTTGAATAATTTACTATAGAAAAGGCAATCCCTGGCGCAATTAAAATTTGTGACAGTTGAAAATTATTTTTTGAAAAATTTACTATAGAAAAGGCAATCCCTGGCGCAATTAAAATTTGTGACAGTATAAAATTAGTTTTTGAATAATTTACTATAGAAAAGTCAATCCCTGGCGTAATTAAAATTTGTGACAGTTGAAAATTATTTTTTGAATAATTTACTATAGAAAAGGCAATCCCTGGCGCAATTAAAATTTGTGACAGTATAAAATTAGTTTTTGAATAATTTACTATAGAAAAGGCAATCCCTGGCGTAATTAAAATTTGCGACAGTATAAAATTAGTTTTTGAATAATTTACTATAGAAAAGGCAATCCCTGGCGCAATTAAAATTTGTGACAGTTGAAAATTATTTTTTGAATAATTTACTATAGAAAAGTCAATCCCTGGCGCAATTAAAATTTGTGACAGTATAAAATTATTTTTTGAATAATTTACTATAGAAAAGGCAATCCCTGGGATATTTAAAATTTGCGACAGTATAAAATTATTTTTTGAATAATTTACTATAGAAAAGTCAATCCCTGGGATATTTAAAATTTGTGACAGTTGAAAATTAGTTTTTGAATAATTTACTATAGAAAAGTCAATCCCTGGCGCAATTAAAATTTGCGACAGTTGAAAATTATTTTTTGAAAAATTTACTATAGAAAAGTCAATCCCTGGCGCAATTAAAATTTGTGACAGTTGAAAATTATTTTTTGAATAATTTACTATAGAAAAGTCAATCCCTGGCGCAATTAAAATTTGTGACAGTATAAAATTAGTTTTTGAATAATTTACTATAGAAAAGGCAATCCCTGGGATATTTAAAATTTGCGACAGTATAAAATTATTTTTTGAATAATTTACTATAGAAAAGGCAATCCCTGGCGCAATTAAAATTTGTGACAGTATAAAATTAGTTTTTGAATAATTTACTATAGAAAAGGCAATCCCTGGCGCAATTAAAATTTGTGACAGTTGAAAATTATTTTTTGAATAATTTACTATAGAAAAGTCAATCCCTGGCGCAATTAAAATTTGTGACAGTTGAAAATTATTTTTTGAATAATTTACTATAGAAAAGTCAATCCCTGGCGCAATTAAAATTTGTGACAGTATAAAATTATTTTTTGAATAATTTACTATAGAAAAGGCAATCCCTGGCGCAATTAAAATTTGTGACAGTATAAAATTAGTTTTTGAATAATTTACTATAGAAAAGTCAATCCCTGGCGCAATTAAAATTTGTGACAGTTGAAAATTATTTTTTGAATAATTTACTATAGAAAAGTCAATCCCTGGCGCAATTAAAATTTGTGACAGTTGAAAATTATTTTTTGAATAATTTACTATAGAAAAGTCAATCCCTGGCGTAATTAAAATTTGTGACAGTTGAAAATTATTTTTTGAATAATTTACTATAGAAAAGGCAATCCCTGGCGCAATTAAAATTTGTGACAGTATAAAATTAGTTTTTGAATAATTTACTATAGAAGCAATCCCTGGCGTAATTAAAATTTGCGACAGTATAAAATTAGTTTTTGAATAATTTACTATAGAAAAGGCAATCCCTGGCGCAATTAAAATTTGTGACAGTTGAAAATTATTTTTTGAATAATTTACTATAGAAAAGTCAATCCCTGGCGCAATTAAAATTTGTGACAGTATAAAATTATTTTTTGAATAATTTACTATAGAAAAGGCAATCCCTGGGATATTTAAAATTTGCGACAGTATAAAATTATTTTTTGAATAATTTACTATAGAAAAGGCAATCCCTGGCGTAATTAAAATTTGCGACAGTATAAAATTATTTTTTGAATAATTTACTATAGAAAAGTCAATCCCTGGCGCAATTAAAATTTGTGACAGTATAAAATTATTTTTTGAATAATTTACTATAGAAAAGGCAATCCCTGGGATATTTAAAATTTGCGACAGTATAAAATTAGTTTTTGAAAAATTTACTATAGAAAAGTCAATCCCTGGCGCAATTAAAATTTGTGACAGTATAAAATTATTTTTTGAATAATTTACTATAGAAAAGGCAATCCCTGGGATATTTAAAATTTGCGACAGTATAAAATTAGTTTTTGAATAATTTACTATAGAAAAGTCAATCCCTGGCGCAATTAAAATTTGTGACAGTATAAAATTAGTTTTTGAATAATTTACTATAGAAAAGTCAATCCCTGGCGCAATTAAAATTTGTGACAGTATAAAATTATTTTTTGAATAATTTACTATAGAAAAGTCAATCCCTGGCGCAATTAAAATTTGTGACAGTATAAAATTATTTTTTGAATAATTTACTATAGAAAAGTCAATCCCTGGCGTAATTAAAATTTGTGACAGTTGAAAATTATTTTTTGAAAAATTTACTATAGAAAAGTCAATCCCTGGCGCAATTAAAATTTGCGACAGTATAAAATTAGTTTTTGAAAAATTTACTATAGAAAAGGCAATCCCTGGCGCAATTAAAATTTGCGACAGTATAAAATTAGTTTTTGAATAATTTACTATAGAAAAGTCAATCCCTGGCGCAATTAAAATTTGTGACAGTTGAAAATTATTTTTTGAAAAATTTACTATAGAAAAGTCAATCCCTGGCGCAATTAAAATTTGCGACAGTATAAAATTAGTTTTTGAAAAATTTACTATAGAAAAGGCAATCCCTGGCGCAATTAAAATTTGCGACAGTATAAAATTAGTTTTTGAATAATTTACTATAGAAAAGGCAATCCCTGGCGCAATTAAAATTTGCGACAGTATAAAATTAGTTTTTGAATAATTTACTATAGAAAAGTCAATCCCTGGCGCAATTAAAATTTGCGACAGTATAAAATTATTTTTTGAATAATTTACTATAGAAAAGGCAATCCCTGGCGTAATTAAAATTTGTGACAGTATAAAATTAGTTTTTGAAAAATTTACTATAGAAAAGTCAATCCCTGGCGCAATTAAAATTTGTGACAGTATAAAATTATTTTTTGAATAATTTACTATAGAAAAGGCAATCCCTGGGATATTTAAAATTTGCGACAGTATAAAATTAGTTTTTGAATAATTTACTATAGAAAAGTCAATCCCTGGCGCAATTAAAATTTGTGACAGTATAAAATTAGTTTTTGAATAATTTACTATAGAAAAGTCAATCCCTGGCGCAATTAAAATTTGTGACAGTATAAAATTATTTTTTGAATAATTTACTATAGAAAAGTCAATCCCTGGCGCAATTAAAATTTGTGACAGTTGAAAATTATTTTTTGAATAATTTACTATAGAAAAGTCAATCCCTGGCGCAATTAAAATTTGTGACAGTTGAAAATTATTTTTTGAAAAATTTACTATAGAAAAGGCAATCCCTGGCGCAATTAAAATTTGTGACAGTTGAAAATTATTTTTTGAAAAATTTACTATAGAAAAGGCAATCCCTGGCGCAATTAAAATTTGTGACAGTATAAAATTATTTTTTGAATAATTTACTATAGAAAAGGCAATCCCTGGGATATTTAAAATTTGCGACAGTATAAAATTATTTTTTGAATAATTTACTATAGAAAAGGCAATCCCTGGGATATTTAAAATTTGCGACAGTATAAAATTAGTTTTTGAATAATTTACTATAGAAAAGGCAATCCCTGGCGCAATTAAAATTTGTGACAGTATAAAATTATTTTTTGAATAATTTACTATAGAAAAGTCAATCCCTGGCGCAATTAAAATTTGTGACAGTTGAAAATTATTTTTTGAATAATTTACTATAGAAAAGTCAATCCCTGGCGTAATTAAAATTTGTGACAGTTGAAAATTATTTTTTGAAAAATTTACTATAGAAAAGTCAATCCCTGGCGCAATTAAAATTTGCGACAGTATAAAAATTAGTTTTTGAAAAATTTACTATAGAAAAGGCAATCCCTGGCGCAATTAAAATTTGCGACAGTATAAAATTAGTTTTTGAATAATTTACTATAGAAAAGTCAATCCCTGGCGCAATTAAAATTTGTGACAGTATAAAATTAGTTTTTGAATAATTTACTATAGAAAAGTCAATCCCTGGGATATTTAAAATTTGCGACAGTATAAAATTATTTTTTGAATAATTTACTATAGAAAAGGCAATCCCTGGCGTAATTAAAATTTGCGACAGTATAAAATTATTTTTTGAATAATTTACTATAGAAAAGGCAATCCCTGGGATATTTAAAATTTGCGACAGTATAAAATTAGTTTTTGAATAATTTACTATAGAAAAGTCAATCCCTGGCGCAATTAAAATTTGCGACAGTATAAAATTATTTTTTGAAAAATTTACTATAGAAAAGGCAATCCCTGGCGCAATTAAAATTTGCGACAGTATAAAATTAGTTTTTGAATAATTTACTATAGAAAAGTCAATCCCTGGCGCAATTAAAATTTGTGACAGTATAAAATTAGTTTTTGAATAATTTACTATAGAAAAGGCAATCCCTGGGATATTTAAAATTTGTGACAGTTGAAAATTATTTTTTGAATAATTTACTATAGAAAAGGCAATCCCTGGCGTAATTAAAATTTGCGACAGTATAAAATTATTTTTTGAATAATTTACTATAGAAAAGGCAATCCCTGGGATATTTAAAATTTGTGACAGTTGAAAATTATTTTTTGAATAATTTACTATAGAAAAGTCAATCCCTGGCGCAATTAAAATTTGTGACAGTTGAAAATTATTTTTTGAATAATTTACTATAGAAAAGGCAATCCCTGGCGCAATTAAAATTTGTGACAGTTGAAAATTATTTTTTGAATAATTTACTATAGAAAAGTCAATCCCTGGCGCAATTAAAATTTGTGACAGTATAAAATTAGTTTTTGAATAATTTACTATAGAAAAGGCAATCCCTGGGATATTTAAAATTTGCGACAGTATAAAATTATTTTTTGAATAATTTACTATAGAAAAGTCAATCCCTGGCGTAATTAAAATTTGTGACAGTATAAAATTATTTTTTGAATAATTTACTATAGAAAAGTCAATCCCTGGCGCAATTAAAATTTGTGACAGTATAAAATTAGTTTTTGAATAATTTACTATAGAAAAGTCAATCCCTGGCGTAATTAAAATTTGTGACAGTTGAAAATTATTTTTTGAATAATTTACTATAGAAAAGTCAATCCCTGGCGCAATTAAAATTTGTGACAGTATAAAATTATTTTTTGAATAATTTACTATAGAAAAGGCAATCCCTGGGATATTTAAAATTTGCGACAGTATAAAATTAGTTTTTGAATAATTTACTATAGAAAAGTCAATCCCTGGCGCAATTAAAATTTGTGACAGTATAAAATTAGTTTTTGAATAATTTACTATAGAAAAGGCAATCCCTGGCGTAATTAAAATTTGCGACAGTATAAAATTATTTTTTGAATAATTTACTATAGAAAAGTCAATCCCTGGCGTAATTAAAATTTGTGACAGTATAAAATTAGTTTTTGAATAATTTACTATAGAAAAGTCAATCCCTGGCGTAATTAAAATTTGTGACAGTATAAAATTATTTTTTGAATAATTTACTATAGAAAAGGCAATCCCTGGCGCACATAAAATTTGCGACAGTATAAAATTAGTTTTTGAATAATTTACTATAGAAAAGGCAATCCCTGGGATATTTAAAATTTGTGACAGTTGAAAATTATTTTTTGAATAATTTACTATAGAAAAGTCAATCCCTGGCGCAATTAAAATTTGTGACAGTATAAAATTAGTTTTTGAATAATTTACTATAGAAAAGTCAATCCCTGGCGCAATTAAAATTTGTGACAGTATAAAATTAGTTTTTGAATAATTTACTATAGAAAAGTCAATCCCTGGCGTAATTAAAATTTGTGACAGTTGAAAATTATTTTTTGAATAATTTACTATAGAAAAGTCAATCCCTGGGATATTTAAAATTTGCGACAGTATAAAATTAGTTTTTGAATAATTTACTATAGAAAAGTCAATCCCTGGGATATTTAAAATTTGCGACAGTATAAAATTAGTTTTTGAATAATTTACTATAGAAAAGTCAATCCCTGGCGTAATTAAAATTTGTGACAGTATAAAATTAGTTTTTGAATAATTTACTATAGAAAAGTCAATCCCTGGGATATTTAAAATTTGCGACAGTATAAAATTAGTTTTTGAATAATTTACTATAGAAAAGTCAATCCCTGGCGCAATTAAAATTTGCGACAGTATAAAATTAGTTTTTGAATAATTTACTATAGAAAAGTCAATCCCTGGTGTAATTAAAATTTGTGACAGTATAAAATTAGTTTTTGAATAATTTACTATAGAAAAGTCAATCCCTGGGATATTTAAAATTTGCGACAGTATAAAATTAGTTTTTGAATAATTTACTATAGAAAAGTCAATCCCTGGCGCAATTAAAATTTGTGACAGTATAAAATTAGTTTTTGAATAATTTACTATAGAAAAGTCAATCCCTGGCGTAATTAAAATTTGTGACAGTTGAAAATTATTTTTTGAATAATTTACTATAGAAAAGGCAATCCCTGGCGTAATTAAAATTTGCGACAGTATAAAATTATTTTTTGAATAATTTACTATAGAAAAGTCAATCCCTGGCGCAATTAAAATTTGTGACAGTATAAAATTATTTTTTGAATAATTTACTATAGAAAAGGCAATCCCTGGGATATTTAAAATTTGCGACAGTATAAAATTATTTTTTGAATAATTTACTATAGAAAAGTCAATCCCTGGCGTATTTAAAATTTGCGACAGTATAAAATTAGTTTTTGAATAATTTACCATAGAAAAGGCAATCCCTGGGATATTTAAAATTTGCGACAGTTGAAAATTAGTTTTTGAATAATTTACTATAGAAAAGTCAATCCCTGGCGCAATTAAAATTTGTGACAGTATAAAATTAGTTTTTGAAAAATTTACTATAGAAAAGTCAATCCCTGGCGCAATTAAAATTTGTGACAGTTGAAAATTAGTTTTTGAATAATTTACTATAGAAAAGTCAATCCCTGGCGCAATTAAAATTTGTGACAGTTGAAAATTATTTTTTGAATAATTTACTATAGAAAAGGCAATCCCTGGCGTAATTAAAATTTGTGACAGTTGAAAATTAGTTTTTGAATAATTTACTATAGAAAAGGCAATCCCTGGCGTAATTAAAATTTGTGACAGTTGAAAATTATTTTTTGAATAATTTACTATAGAAAAGGCAATCCCTGGCGCAATTAAAATTTGCGACAGTATAAAATTAGTTTTTGAATAATTTACTATAGAAAAGTCAATCCCTGGGATATTTAAAATTTGCGACAGTATAAAATTATTTTTTGAATAATTTACTATAGAAAAGTCAATCCCTGGCGCAATTAAAATTTGTGACAGTCGAAAATTATTTTTTGAATAATTTACTATAGAAAAGTCAATCCCTGGCGTAATTAAAATTTGTGACAGTATAAAATTAGTTTTTGAAAAATTTACTATAGAAAAGGCAATCCCTGGGATATTTAAAATTTGCGACAGTTGAAAATTATTTTTTGAATAATTTACTATAGAAAAGGCAATCCCTGGCGCAATTAAAATTTGTGACAGTATAAAATTAGTTTTTGAATAATTTACTATAGAAAAGTCAATCCCTGGCGTAATTAAAATTTGTGACAGTTGAAAATTATTTTTTGAATAATTTACTATAGAAAAGGCAATCCCTGGGATATTTAAAATTTGCGACAGTATAAAATTATTTTTTGAATAATTTACTATAGAAAAGGCAATCCCTGGGATATTTAAAATTTGCGACAGTATAAAATTAGTTTTTGAATAATTTACTATAGAAAAGGCAATCCCTGGCGCAATTAAAATTTGTGACAGTATAAAATTATTTTTTGAATAATTTACTATAGAAAAGTCAATCCCTGGGATATTTAAAATTTGCGACAGTTTAAAATTAGTTTTTGAATAATTTACTATAGAAAAGTCAATCCCTGGCGCAATTAAAATTTGTGACAGTTGAAAATTATTTTTTGAATAATTTACTATAGAAAAGTCAATCCCTGGCGCAATTAAAATTTGTGACAGTTGAAAATTATTTTTTGAATAATTTACTATAGAAAAGTCAATCCCTGGCGCAATTAAAATTTGTGACAGTTGAAAATTATTTTTTGAATAATTTACTATAGAAAAGTCAATCCCTGGCGCAATTAAAATTTGTGACAGTTGAAAATTATTTTTTGAATAATTTACTATAGAAAAGTCAATCCCTGGCGCAATTAAAATTTGTGACAGTTGAAAATTATTTTTTGAAAAATTTACTATAGAAAAGGCAATCCCTGGCGCAATTAAAATTTGTGACAGTTGAAAATTATTTTTTGAAAAATTTACTATAGAAAAGGCAATCCCTGGCGCAATTAAAATTTGTGACAGTATAAAATTATTTTTTGAATAATTTACTATAGAAAAGGCAATCCCTGGGATATTTAAAATTTGCGACAGTATAAAATTATTTTTTGAATAATTTACTATAGAAAAGGCAATCCCTGGGATATTTAAAATTTGCGACAGTATAAAATTAGTTTTTGAATAATTTACTATAGAAAAGGCAATCCCTGGCGCAATTAAAATTTGTGACAGTATAAAATTAGTTTTTGAATAATTTACTATAGAAAAGTCAATCCCTGGTGTAATTAAAATTTGTGACAGTTGAAAATTATTTTTTGAATAATTTACTATAGAAAAGTCAATCCCTGGCGCAATTAAAATTTGTGACAGTATAAAATTAGTTTTTGAATAATTTACTATAGAAAAGTCAATCCCTGGGATATTTAAAATTTGCGACAGTATAAAATTAGTTTTTGAATAATTTACTATAGAAAAGGCAATCCCTGGCGCAATTAAAATTTGTGACAGTTGAAAATTATTTTTTGAATAATTTACTATAGAAAAGGCAATCCCTGGCGTAATTAAAATTTGTGACAGTTGAAAATTAGTTTTTGAATAATTTACTATAGAAAAGTCAATCCCTGGTGTAATTAAAATTTGTGACAGTATAAAATTATTTTTTGAATAATTTACTATAGAAAAGTCAATCCCTGGGATATTTAAAATTTGCGACAGTATAAAATTAGTTTTTGAATAATTTACTATAGAAAAGTCAATCCCTGGCGCAATTAAAATTTGTGACAGTATAAAATTATTTTTTGAATAATTTACTATAGAAAAGGCAATCCCTGGGATATTTAAAATTTGTGACAGTTGAAAATTATTTTTTGAATAATTTACTATAGAAAAGTCAATCCCTGGCGTAATTAAAATTTGTGACAGTTGAAAATTATTTTTTGAATAATTTACTATAGAAAAGTCAATCCCTGGCGCAATTAAAATTTGTGACAGTTGAAAATTAGTTTTTGAATAATTTACTATAGAAAAGTCAATCCCTGGCGTAATTAAAATTTGTGACAGTTGAAAATTATTTTTTGAATAATTTACTATAGAAAAGGCAATCCCTGGGATATTTAAAATTTGCGACAGTATAAAATTAGTTTTTGAATAATTTACTATAGAAAAGTCAATCCCTGGCGCAATTAAAATTTGTGACAGTATAAAATTAGTTTTTGAATAATTTACTATAGAAAAGGCAATCCCTGGCGCAATTAAAATTTGTGACAGTATAAAATTAGTTTTTGAATAATTTACTATAGAAAAGGCAATCCCTGGCGCAATTAAAATTTGTGACAGTATAAAATTATTTTTTGAATAATTTACTATAGAAAAGTCAATCCCTGGGATATTTAAAATTTGCGACAGTATAAAATTAGTTTTTGAATAATTTACTATAGAAAAGTCAATCCCTGGCGCAATTAAAATTTGTGACAGTTGAAAATTATTTTTTGAATAATTTACTATAGAAAAGTCAATCCCTGGCGCAATTAAAATTTGCGACAGTATAAAATTAGTTTTTGAATAATTTACTATAGAAAAGTCAATCCCTGGCGCAATTGAAATTTGTGACAGTTGAAAATTATTTTTTGAATAATTTACTATAGAAAAGTCAATCCCTGGCGCAATTAAAATTTGTGACAGTTGAAAATTATTTTTTGAATAATTTACTATAGAAAAGTCAATCCCTGGCGCAATTAAAATTTGTGACAGTTGAAAATTAGTTTTTGAATAATTTACTATAGAAAAGTCAATCCCTGGCGTAATTAAAATTTGTGACAGTTGAAAATTATTTTTTGAATAATTTACTATAGAAAAGGCAATCCCTGGGATATTTAAAATTTGCGACAGTATAAAATTAGTTTTTGAATAATTTACTATAGAAAAGTCAATCCCTGGCGCAATTAAAATTTGTGACAGTATAAAATTAGTTTTTGAATAATTTACTATAGAAAAGGCAATCCCTGGCGCAATTAAAATTTGTGACAGTATAAAATTAGTTTTTGAATAATTTACTATAGAAAAGGCAATCCCTGGCGCAATTAAAATTTGTGACAGTATAAAATTATTTTTTGAATAATTTACTATAGAAAAGTCAATCCCTGGGATATTTAAAATTTGCGACAGTATAAAATTAGTTTTTGAATAATTTACTATAGAAAAGTCAATCCCTGGGATATTTAAAATTTGCGACAGTATAAAATTATTTTTTGAAAAATTTACTATAGAAAAGTCAATCCCTGGCGCAATTAAAATTTGTGACAGTTGAAAATTATTTTTTGAATAATTTACTATAGAAAAGTCAATCCCTGGCGTAATTAAAATTTGTGACAGTATAAAATTATTTTTTGAATAATTTACTATAGAAAAGTCAATCCCTGGCGCAATTAAAATTTGTGACAGTATAAAATTAGTTTTTGAATAATTTACTATAGAAAAGTCAATCCCTGGGATATTTAAAATTTGCGACAGTATAAAATTATTTTTTGAATAATTTACTATAGAAAAGTCAATCCCTGGCGCAATTAAAATTTGCGACAGTATAAAATTAGTTTTTGAAAAATTTACTATAGAAAAGGCAATCCCTGGCGCAATTAAAATTTGCGACAGTATAAAATTAGTTTTTGAATAATTTACTATAGAAAAGTCAATCCCTGGCGCAATTAAAATTTGTGACAGTTGAAAATTATTTTTTGAATAATTTACTATAGAAAAGTCAAAAAATAATTTTCAACTGTCGCAAATTTTAAATATCCCAGGGATTGCATTTTCTATAGTAAATTTTTCAAAAACTAATTTTATACTGTCACAAATTTTAATTACGCCAGGGATTGACTTTTCTATAGTAAATTATTCAAAAAATAATTTTATACTGTCACAAATTTTAATTGCGCCAGGGATTGACTTTTCTATAGTAAATTATTCAAAAAATAATTTTATACTGTCGCAAATTTTAAATATCCCAGGGATTGACTTTTCTATAGTAAATTATTCAAAAACTAATTTTATACTGTCGCAAATTTTAATTGCGCCAGGGATTGCCTTTTCTATAGTAAATTATTCAAAAAATAATTTTCAACTGTCACAAATTTTAATTACGCCAGGGATTGACTTTTCTATAGTAAATTATTCAAAAACTAATTTTATACTGTCACAAATTTTAAATATCCCAGGGATTGACTTTTCTATAGTAAATTATTCAAAAACTAATTTTATACTGTCGCAAATTTTAATTGCGCCAGGGATTGCCTTTTCTATAGTAAATTTTTCAAAAAATAATTTTCAACTGTCACAAATTTTAATTGCGCCAGGGATTGACTTTTCTATAGTAAATTATTCAAAAACTAATTTTATACTGTCGCAAATTTTAATTGCGCCAGGGATTGACTTTTCTATAGTAAATTATTCAAAAAATAATTTTCAACTGTCACAATTTTAATTGCGCCAGGGATTGACTTTTCTATAGTAAATTATTCAAAAAATAATTTTCAACTGTCACAAATTTTAATTACACCAGGGATTGACTTTTCTATAGTAAATTATTCAAAAAATAATTTTCAACTGTCACAAATTTTAATTGCGCCAGGGATTGCCTTTTCTATAGTAAATTATTCAAAAACTAATTTTATACTGTCACAAATTTTAATTGCGCCAGGGATTGCCTTTTCTATAGTAAATTATTCAAAAACTAATTTTATACTGTCACAAATTTTAATTACACCAGGGATTGACTTTTCTATAGTAAATTATTCAAAAAATAATTTTATACTGTCGCAAATTTTAAATATCCCAGGGATTGACTTTTCTATAGTAAATTATTCAAAAAATAATTTTATACTGTCGCAAATTTTAATTGCGCCAGGGATTGACTTTTCTATAGTAAATTATTCAAAAAATAATTTTCAACTGTCACAAATTTTAATTACGCCAGGGATTGCCTTTTCTATAGTAAATTATTCAAAAAATAATTTTCAACTGTCACAAATTTTAATTGCGCCAGGGATTGCCTTTTCTATAGTAAATTATTCAAAAAATAATTTTCAACTGTCACAAATTTTAATTGCGCCAGGGATTGCCTTTTCTATAGTAAATTATTCAAAAAATAATTTTATACTGTCACAAATTTTAATTGCGCCAGGGATTGACTTTTCTATAGTAAATTATTCAAAAACTAATTTTATACTGTCACAAATTTTAATTGCGCCAGGGATTGACTTTTCTATAGTAAATTATTCAAAAAATAATTTTCAACTGTCACAAATTTTAATTGCGCCAGGGATTGCCTTTTCTATAGTAAATTATTCAAAAACTAATTTTATACTGTCGCAAATTTTAATTACGCCAGGGATTGCCTTTTCTATAGTAAATTATTCAAAAACTAATTTTCAACTGTCACAAATTTTAATTGCGCCAGGGATTGCCTTTTCTATAGTAAATTATTCAAAAAATAATTTTATACTGTCACAAATTTTAATTGCGCCAGGGATTGACTTTTCTATAGTAAATTATTCAAAAAATAATTTTATACTGTCGCAAATTTTAAATATCCCAGGGATTGACTTTTCTATAGTAAATTATTCAAAAACTAATTTTATACTGTCGCAAATTTTAATTGCGCCAGGGATTGCCTTTTCTATAGTAAATTATTCAAAAAATAATTTTCAACTGTCACAAATTTTAATTGCGCCAGGGATTGACTTTTCTATAGTAAATTATTCAAAAACTAATTTTATACTGTCACAAATTTTAAATATCCCAGGGATTGCCTTTTCTATAGTAAATTATTCAAAAAATAATTTTCAACTGTCACAAATTTTAATTACGCCAGGGATTGCCTTTTCTATAGTAAATTATTCAAAAACTAATTTTATACTGTCGCAAATTTTAATTGCGCCAGGGATTGACTTTTCTATAGTAAATTATTCAAAAAATAATTTTCAACTGTCACAAATTTTAATTGCGCCAGGGATTGCCTTTTCTATAGTAAATTATTCAAAAAATAATTTTATACTGTCGCAAATTTTAAATATCCCAGGGATTGCCTTTTCTATAGTAAATTATTCAAAAACTAATTTTATACTGTCGCAAATTTTAAATATCCCAGGGATTGCCTTTTCTATAGTAAATTATTCAAAAAATAATTTTCAACTGTCACAAATTTTAATTGCGCCAGGGATTGACTTTTCTATAGTAAATTATTCAAAAACTAATTTTATACTGTCGCAAATTTTAATTACGCCAGGGATTGCCTTTTCTATAGTAAATTATTCAAAAACTAATTTTATACTGTCGCAAATTTTAAATATCCCAGGGATTGCCTTTTCTATAGTAAATTATTCAAAAAATAATTTTCAACTGTCACAAATTTTAATTACGCCAGGGATTGACTTTTCTATAGTAAATTATTCAAAAACTAATTTTATACTGTCGCAAATTTTAAATATCCCAGGGATTGCCTTTTCTATAGTAAATTATTCAAAAAATAATTTTCAACTGTCACAAATTTTAATTGCGCCAGGGATTGACTTTTCTATAGTAAATTATTCAAAAAATAATTTTATACTGTCACAAATTTTAATTGCGCCAGGGATTGACTTTTCTATAGTAAATTATTCAAAAACTAATTTTCAACTGTCACAAATTTTAATTGCGCCAGGGATTGACTTTTCTATAGTAAATTATTCAAAAAATAATTTTCAACTGTCACAAATTTTAATTGCGCCAGGGATTGCCTTTTCTATAGTAAATTATTCAAAAACTAATTTTATACTGTCGCAAATTTTAATTACGCCAGGGATTGCCTTTTCTATAGTAAATTATTCAAAAACTAATTTTCAACTGTCACAAATTTTAATTGCGCCAGGGATTGCCTTTTCTATAGTAAATTATTCAAAAAATAATTTTATACTGTCACAAATTTTAATTGCGCCAGGGATTGACTTTTCTATAGTAAATTATTCAAAAAATAATTTTCAACTGTCACAAATTTTAATTACACCAGGGATTGACTTTTCTATAGTAAATTATTCAAAAAATAATTTTATACTGTCGCAAATTTTAAATATCCCAGGGATTGCCTTTTCTATAGTAAATTATTCAAAAAATAATTTTCAACTGTCACAAATTTTAATTGCGCCAGGGATTGACTTTTCTATAGTAAATTATTCAAAAACTAATTTTATACTGTCACAAATTTTAATTGCGCCAGGGATTGACTTTTCTATAGTAAATTATTCAAAAATAATTTTCAACTGTCACAAATTTTAACTACGCCAGGGATTGACTTTTCTATAGTAAATTATTCAAAAAATAATTTTATACTGTCGCAAATTTTAAATATCCCAGGGATTGCCTTTTCTATAGTAAATTATTCAAAAAATAATTTTATACTGTCACAAATTTTAATTGCGCCAGGGATTGACTTTTCTATAGTAAATTATTCAAAAAATAATTTTCAACTGTCACAAATTTTAATTGCGCCAGGGATTGACTTTTCTATAGTAAATTATTCAAAAAATAATTTTCAACTGTCACAAATTTTAATTGCGCCAGGGATTGACTTTTCTATAGTAAATTATTCAAAAAATAATTTTCAACTGTCACAAATTTTAATTGCGCCAGGGATTGACTTTTCTATAGTAAATTATTCAAAAAATAATTTTCAACTGTCACAAATTTTAATTGCGCCAGGGATTGACTTTTCTATAGTAAATTATTCAAAAACTAATTTTATACTGTCGCAAATTTTAATTTCGCCAGGGATTGCCTTTTCTATAGTAAATTATTCAAAAACTAATTTTATACTGTCGCAAATTTTAAATATCCCAGGGATTGCCTTTTCTATAGTAAATTATTCAAAAAATAATTTTCAACTGTCACAAATTTTAATTACGCCAGGGATTGACTTTTCTATAGTAAATTATTCAAAAACTAATTTTATACTGTCGCAAATTTTAAATATCCCAGGGATTGCCTTTTCTATAGTAAATTATTCAAAAAATAATTTTCAACTGTCACAAATTTTAATTGCGCCAGGGATTGACTTTTCTATAGTAAATTATTCAAAAACTAATTTTATACTGTCACAAATTTTAATTGCGCCAGGGATTGACTTTTCTATAGTAAATTATTCAAAAAATAATTTTCAACTGTCACAAATTTTAATTGCGCCAGGGATTGACTTTTCTATAGTAAATTATTCAAAAAATAATTTTCAACTGTCACAAATTTTAATTGCGCCAGGGATTGACTTTTCTATAGTAAATTATTCAAAAAATAATTTTCAACTGTCACAAATTTTAATTACGCCAGGGATTGACTTTTCTATAGTAAATTATTCAAAAAATAATTTTATACTGTCGCAAATTTTAAATATCCCAGGGATTGCCTTTTCTATAGTAAATTATTCAAAAAATAATTTTATACTGTCACAAATTTTAATTGCGCCAGGGATTGACTTTTCTATAGTAAATTATTCAAAAAATAATTTTCAACTGTCACAAATTTTAATTGCGCCAGGGATTGACTTTTCTATAGTAAATTATTCAAAAAATAATTTTCAACTGTCACAAATTTTAATTGCGCCAGGGATTGACTTTTCTATAGTAAATTATTCAAAAAATAATTTTCAACTGTCACAAATTTTAATTGCGCCAGGGATTGACTTTTCTATAGTAAATTATTCAAAAAATAATTTTCAACTGTCACAAATTTTAATTACGCCAGGGATTGACTTTTCTATAGTAAATTATTCAAAAAATAATTTTCAACTGTCACAAATTTTAATTGCGCCAGGGATTGACTTTTCTATAGTAAATTATTCAAAAAATAATTTTATACTGTCACAAATTTTAATTGCGCCAGGGATTGACTTTTCTATAGTAAATTATTCAAAAAATAATTTTATACTGTCACAAATTTTAATTACGCCAGGGATTGACTTTTCTATAGTAAATTATTCAAAAACTAATTTTATACTGTCGCAAATTTTAATTACGCCAGGGATTGCCTTTTCTATAGTAAATTTTTCAAAAAATAATTTTATACTGTCGCAAATTTTAATTGCGCCAGGGATTGACTTTTCTATAGTAAATTATTCAAAAACTAATTTTATACTGTCACAAATTTTAATTGCGCCAGGGATTGACTTTTCTATAGTAAATTTTTCAAAAAATAATTTTATACTGTCACAAATTTTAATTACGCCAGGGATTGACTTTTCTATAGTAAATTATTCAAAAACTAATTTTATACTGTCGCAAATTTTAATTACGCCAGGGATTGCCTTTTCTATAGTAAATTATTCAAAAAATAATTTTCAACTGTCACAAATTTTAATTGCGCCAGGGATTGCCTTTTCTATAGTAAATTATTCAAAAACTAATTTTATACTGTCACAAATTTTAATTGCGCCAGGGATTGCCTTTTCTATAGTAAATTTTTCAAAAAATAATTTTCAACTGTCACAAATTTTAATTGCGCCAGGGATTGACTTTTCTATAGTAAATTATTCAAAAAATAATTTTCAACTGTCACAAATTTTAATTGCGCCAGGGATTGCCTTTTCTATAGTAAATTATTCAAAAAATAATTTTCAACTGTCACAAATTTTAATTGCGCCAGGGATTGACTTTTCTATAGTAAATTATTCAAAAAATAATTTTATACTGTCACAAATTTTAATTGCGCCAGGGATTGACTTTTCTATAGTAAATTATTCAAAAAATAATTTTCAACTGTCGCAAATTTTAAATATCCCAGGGATTGCCTTTTCTATAGTAAATTTTTCAAAAACTAATTTTATACTGTCACAAATTTTAATTACACCAGGGATTGCCTTTTCTATAGTAAATTATTCAAAAAATAATTTTATACTGTCGCAAATTTTAATTGCGCCAGGGATTGACTTTTCTATAGTAAATTATTCAAAAACTAATTTTATACTGTCGCAAATTTTAATTACGCCAGGGATTGCCTTTTCTATAGTAAATTATTCAAAAAATAATTTTCAACTGTCACAAATTTTAATTGCGCCAGGGATTGCCTTTTCTATAGTAAATTATTCAAAAACTAATTTTATACTGTCACAAATTTTAATTGCGCCAGGGATTGCCTTTTCTATAGTAAATTTTTCAAAAAAATAATTTTCAACTGTCACAAATTTTAATTGCGCCAGGGATTGACTTTTCTATAGTAAATTATTCAAAAAATAATTTTCAACTGTCACAAATTTTAATTGCGCCAGGGATTGCCTTTTCTATAGTAAATTATTCAAAAAATAATTTTCAACTGTCACAAATTTTAATTGCGCCAGGGATTGACTTTTCTATAGTAAATTATTCAAAAAATAATTTTATACTGTCACAAATTTTAATTGCGCCAGGGATTGACTTTTCTATAGTAAATTATTCAAAAAATAATTTTCAACTGTCACAAATTTTAATTGCGCCAGGGATTGACTTTTCTATAGTAAATTATTCAAAAAATAATTTTATACTGTCACAAATTTTAATTGCGCCAGGGATTGACTTTTCTATAGTAAATTATTCAAAAACTAATTTTCAACTGTCACAAATTTTAATTGCGCCAGGGATTGCCTTTTCTATAGTAAATTATTCAAAAAATAATTTTATACTGTCACAAATTTTAATTGCGCCAGGGATTGACTTTTCTATAGTAAATTATTCAAAAAATAATTTTCAACTGTCACAAATTTTAATTGCGCCAGGGATTGCCTTTTCTATAGTAAATTATTCAAAAACTAATTTTATACTGTCGCAAATTTTAATTGCGCCAGGGATTGACTTTTCTATAGTAAATTATTCAAAAAATAATTTTCAACTGTCACAAATTTTAATTGCGCCAGGGATTGCCTTTTCTATAGTAAATTATTCAAAAACTAATTTTATACTGTCACAAATTTTAATTGCGCCAGGGATTGCCTTTTCTATAGTAAATTATTCAAAAAATAATTTTCAACTGTCACAAATTTTAATTGCGCCAGGGATTGCCTTTTCTATAGTAAATTATTCAAAAAATAATTTTATACTGTCACAAATTTTAATTGCGCCAGGGATTGACTTTTCTATAGTAAATTATTCAAAAAATAATTTTATACTGTCGCAAATTTTAATTACGCCAGGGATTGACTTTTCTATAGTAAATTATTCAAAAACTAATTTTATACTGTCGCAAATTTTAATTACGCCAGGGATTGCCTTTTCTATAGTAAATTATTCAAAAAATAATTTTTATACTGTCGCAAATTTTAAATATCCCAGGGATTGCCTTTTCTATAGTAAATTTTTCAAAAACTAATTTTATACTGTCACAAATTTTAATTACACCAGGGATTGCCTTTTCTATAGTAAATTATTCAAAAAATAATTTTATACTGTCGCAAATTTTTAATTGCGCCAGGGATTGACTTTTCTATAGTAAATTATTCAAAAAATAATTTTCAACTGTCACAAATTTTAATTACACCAGGGATTGACTTTTCTATAGTAAATTATTCAAAAAATAATTTTCAACTGTCACAAATTTTAATTGCGCCAGGGATTGACTTTTCTATAGTAAATTATTCAAAAAATAATTTTCAATTGTCACAAATTTTAATTGCGCCAGGGATTGACTTTTCTATAGTAAATTATTCAAAAACTAATTTTATACTGTCGCAAATTTTAATTGCGCCAGGGATTGACTTTTCTATAGTAAATTATTCAAAAAATAATTTTATACTGTCACAAATTTTAATTGCGCCAGGGATTGACTTTTCTATAGTAAATTATTCAAAAACTAATTTTCAACTGTCACAAATTTTAATTGCGCCAGGGATTGCCTTTTCTATAGTAAATTATTCAAAAAATAATTTTATACTGTCACAAATTTTAATTGCGCCAGGGATTGACTTTTCTATAGTAAATTATTCAAAAAATAATTTTCAACTGTCACAAATTTTAATTGCGCCAGGGGATTGCCTTTTCTATAGTAAATTATTCAAAAACTAATTTTATACTGTCGCAAATTTTAATTGCGCCAGGGATTGACTTTTCTATAGTAAATTATTCAAAAAATAATTTTCAACTGTCACAAATTTTAATTGCGCCAGGGATTGCCTTTTCTATAGTAAATTATTCAAAAAATAATTTTCAACTGTCACAAATTTTAATTGCGCCAGGGATTGCCTTTTCTATAGTAAATTATTCAAAAAATAATTTTCAACTGTCACAAATTTTAATTGCGCCAGGGGATTGACTTTTCTATAGTAAATTATTCAAAAAATAATTTTATACTGTCACAAATTTTAATTGCGCCAGGGATTGACTTTTCTATAGTAAATTATTCAAAAAATAATTTTCAACTGTCACAAATTTTAATTGCGCCAGGGATTGACTTTTCTATAGTAAATTATTCAAAAAATAATTTTCAACTGTCACAAATTTTAATTGCGCCAGGGGATTGACTTTTCTATAGTAAATTATTCAAAAACTAATTTTCAACTGTCACAAATTTTAATTGCGCCAGGGATTGCCTTTTCTATAGTAAATTATTCAAAAAATAATTTTATACTGTCACAAATTTTAATTGCGCCAGGGATTGACTTTTCTATAGTAAATTATTCAAAAAATAATTTTCAACTGTCACAAATTTTAATTGCGCCAGGGATTGACTTTTCTATAGTAAATTATTCAAAAAATAATTTTATACTGTCACAAATTTTAATTGCGCCAGGGATTGACTTTTCTATAGTAAATTATTCAAAAAATAATTTTATACTGTCACAAATTTTAATTGCGCCAGGGATTGACTTTTCTATAGTAAATTATTCAAAAAATAATTTTCAACTGTCACAAATTTTAATTGCGCCAGGGATTGACTTTTCTATAGTAAATTATTCAAAAAATAATTTTCAACTGTCACAAATTTTAATTGCGCCAGGGATTGACTTTTCTATAGTAAATTATTCAAAAACTAATTTTCAACTGTCACAAATTTTAATTGCGCCAGGGATTGCCTTTTCTATAGTAAATTATTCAAAAAATAATTTTATACTGTCACAAATTTTAATTGCGCCAGGGATTGCCTTTTCTATAGTAAATTATTCAAAAAATAATTTTATACTGTCACAAATTTTAATTGCGCCAGGGATTGACTTTTCTATAGTAAATTATTCAAAAAATAATTTTCAACTGTCACAAATTTTAATTGCGCCAGGGATTGCCTTTTCTATAGTAAATTATTCAAAAACTAATTTTATACTGTCGCAAATTTTAATTGCGCCAGGGATTGACTTTTCTATAGTAAATTATTCAAAAAATAATTTTCAACTGTCACAAATTTTAATTGCGCCAGGGATTGCCTTTTCTATAGTAAATTATTCAAAAAATAATTTTCAACTGTCACAAATTTTAATTGCGCCAGGGATTGCCTTTTCTATAGTAAATTATTCAAAAAATAATTTTCAACTGTCACAAATTTTAATTGCGCCAGGGATTGACTTTTCTATAGTAAATTATTCAAAAAATAATTTTATACTGTCACAAATTTTAATTGCGCCAGGGATTGACTTTTCTATAGTAAATTATTCAAAAAATAATTTTCAACTGTCACAAATTTTAATTGCGCCAGGGATTGACTTTTCTATAGTAAATTATTCAAAAAATAATTTTCAACTGTCACAAATTTTAATTGCGCCAGGGATTGACTTTTCTATAGTAAATTATTCAAAAACTAATTTTCAACTGTCACAAATTTTAATTGCGCCAGGGATTGCCTTTTCTATAGTAAATTATTCAAAAAATAATTTTATACTGTCACAAATTTTAATTGCGCCAGGGATTGACTTTTCTATAGTAAATTATTCAAAAAATAATTTTCAACTGTCACAAATTTTAATTGCGCCAGGGATTGCCTTTTCTATAGTAAATTATTCAAAAACTAATTTTATACTGTCGCAAATTTTAATTGCGCCAGGGATTGACTTTTCTATAGTAAATTATTCAAAAAATAATTTTCAACTGTCACAAATTTTAATTGCGCCAGGGATTGCCTTTTCTATAGTAAATTATTCAAAAACTAATTTTATACTGTCACAAATTTTAATTGCGCCAGGGATTGCCTTTTCTATAGTAAATTATTCAAAAAATAATTTTCAACTGTCACAAATTTTAATTGCGCCAGGGATTGCCTTTTCTATAGTAAATTATTCAAAAAATAATTTTATACTGTCACAAATTTTAATTGCGCCAGGGATTGACTTTTCTATAGTAAATTATTCAAAAAATAATTTTATACTGTCGCAAATTTTAATTACGCCAGGGATTGACTTTTCTATAGTAAATTATTCAAAAACTAATTTTATACTGTCGCAAATTTTAATTACGCCAGGGATTGCCTTTTCTATAGTAAATTATTCAAAAAATAATTTTATACTGTCGCAAATTTTAAATATCCCAGGGATTGCCTTTTCTATAGTAAATTTTTCAAAAACTAATTTTATACTGTCACAAATTTTAATTACACCAGGGATTGCCTTTTCTATAGTAAATTATTCAAAAAATAATTTTATACTGTCGCAAATTTTAATTGCGCCAGGGATTGACTTTTCTATAGTAAATTATTCAAAAAATAATTTTCAACTGTCACAAATTTTAATTACACCAGGGATTGACTTTTCTATAGTAAATTATTCAAAAAATAATTTTCAACTGTCACAAATTTTAATTGCGCCAGGGATTGACTTTTCTATAGTAAATTATTCAAAAAATAATTTTCAACTGTCACAAATTTTAATTGCGCCAGGGATTGACTTTTCTATAGTAAATTATTCAAAAACTAATTTTATACTGTCGCAAATTTTAATTGCGCCAGGGATTGACTTTTCTATAGTAAATTATTCAAAAAATAATTTTATACTGTCACAAATTTTAATTGCGCCAGGGATTGACTTTTCTATAGTAAATTATTCAAAAACTAATTTTCAACTGTCACAAATTTTAATTGCGCCAGGGATTGCCTTTTCTATAGTAAATTATTCAAAAAATAATTTTATACTGTCACAAATTTTAATTGCGCCAGGGATTGACTTTTCTATAGTAAATTATTCAAAAAATAATTTTCAACTGTCACAAATTTTAATTGCGCCAGGGATTGCCTTTTCTATAGTAAATTATTCAAAAACTAATTTTATACTGTCGCAAATTTTAATTGCGCCAGGGATTGACTTTTCTATAGTAAATTATTCAAAAAATAATTTTCATAATTTTATACTGTCGCAAATTTTAAATATCCCAGGGATTGCCTTTTCTATAGTAAATTTTTCAAAAACTAATTTTATACTGTCACAAATTTTAATTACACCAGGGATTGCCTTTTCTATAGTAAATTATTCAAAAAATAATTTTATACTGTCGCAAATTTTAATTGCGCCAGGGATTGACTTTTCTATAGTAAATTATTCAAAAAATAATTTTCAACTGTCACAAATTTTAATTACACCAGGGATTGACTTTTCTATAGTAAATTATTCAAAAAATAATTTTCAACTGTCACAAATTTTAATTGCGCCAGGGATTGACTTTTCTATAGTAAATTATTCAAAAAATAATTTTCAACTGTCACAAATTTTAATTGCGCCAGGGATTGACTTTTCTATAGTAAATTATTCAAAAACTAATTTTATACTGTCGCAAATTTTAATTGCGCCAGGGATTGACTTTTCTATAGTAAATTATTCAAAAAATAATTTTCAACTGTCACAAATTTTAATTGCGCCAGGGATTGACTTTTCTATAGTAAATTATTCAAAAACTAATTTTCAACTGTCACAAATTTTAATTGCGCCAGGGATTGCCTTTTCTATAGTAAATTATTCAAAAAATAATTTTATACTGTCACAAATTTTAATTGCGCCAGGGATTGACTTTTCTATAGTAAATTATTCAAAAACTAATTTTATACTGTCACAAATTTTAATTGCGCCAGGGATTGACTTTTCTATAGTAAATTATTCAAAAACTAATTTTATACTGTCACAAATTTTAATTGCGCCAGGGATTGCCTTTTCTATAGTAAATTTTTCAAAAAATAATTTTATACTGTCACAAATTTTAATTGCGCCAGGGATTGACTTTTCTATAGTAAATTATTCAAAAACTAATTTTATACTGTCGCAAATTTTAATTGCGCCAGGGATTGACTTTTCTATAGTAAATTATTCAAAAACTAATTTTATACTGTCGCAAATTTTAATTACGCCAGGGATTGCCTTTTCTATAGTAAATTATTCAAAAACTAATTTTCAACTGTCACAAATTTTAATTGCGCCAGGGATTGACTTTTCTATAGTAAATTATTCAAAAACTAATTTTATACTGTCACAAATTTTAATTACACCAGGGATTGACTTTTCTATAGTAAATTATTCAAAAACTAATTTTATACTGTCACAAATTTTAATTGCGCCAGGGATTGCCTTTTCTATACTAAATTTTTCAAAAAATAATTTTCAACTGTCACAAATTTTAATTGCGCCAGGGATTGCCTTTTCTATAGTAAATTATTCAAAAAATAATTTTCAACTGTCACAAATTTTAATTGCGCCAGGGATTGCCTTTTCTATAGTAAATTATTCAAAAAATAATTTTATACTGTCGCAAATTTTAATTACGCCAGGGATTGACTTTTCTATAGTAAATTATTCAAAAACTAATTTTATACTGTCACAAATTTTAATTGCGCCAGGGATTGCCTTTTCTATAGTAAATTTTTCAAAAAATAATTATTTTTTGAATAATTTACTATAGAAAAGTCAATCCCTGGCGCAATTAAAATTTGCGACAGTATAAAATTAGTTTTTGAATAATTTACTATAGAAAAGGCAATCCCTGGCGCAATTAAAATTTGTGACAGTTGAAAATTATTTTTTGAATAATTTACTATAGAAAAGTCAATCCCTGGCGCAATTAAAATTTGTGACAGTTGAAAATTATTTTTTGAATAATTTACTATAGAAAAGTCAATCCCTGGCGCAATTAAAATTTGTGACAGTATAAAATTATTTTTTGAATAATTTACTATAGAAAAGTCAATCCCTGGCGCAATTAAAATTTGCGACAGTATAAAATTAGTTTTTGAATAATTTACTATAGAAAAGGCAATCCCTGGCGCAATTAAAATTTGTGACAGTTGAAAATTATTTTTTGAATAATTTACTATAGAAAAGTCAATCCCTGGCGCAATTAAAATTTGTGACAGTATAAAATTATTTTTTGAATAATTTACTATAGAAAGGCAATCCCTGGCGCAATTAAAATTTGTGACAGTTGAAAATTAGTTTTTGAATAATTTACTATAGAAAAGTCAATCCCTGGCGCAATTAAAATTTGCGACAGTTGAAAATTAGTTTTTGAATAATTTACTATAGAAAAGTCAATCCCTGGCGCAATTAAAATTTGCGACAGTATAAAATTAGTTTTTGAATAATTTACTATAGAAAAGTCAATCCCTGGCGCAATTAAAATTTGTGACAGTTGAAAATTATTTTTTGAATAATTTACTATAGAAAAGGCAATCCCTGGGATATTTAAAATTTGCGACAGTATAAAATTAGTTTTTGAATAATTTACTATAGAAAAGTCAATCCCTGGCGTAATTAAAATTTATAGTAAATTTTTCAAAAACTAATTTTATACTGTCACAAATTTTAATTACGCCAGGGATTGACTTTTCTATAGTAAATTATTCAAAAAATAATTTTCAACTGTCACAAATTTTAATTGCGCCAGGGATTGACTTTTCTATAGTAAATTA